>OZ024883.1:35377346-35806060 GCA_964017185.1 Rugalucina vietnamica | reverse complement strand
TTTCTTTCCTATTCAGAACAGAATTTGAGTCACCTCATGAGAAAACCAACAATTTGCATTGGTCAAAACAAAGATGCAGATCAGCTTCGAGGTAACTGCGATGCTGATCTATCAGCACCTTTGTTTTTGCTACACCGATAGTACAATTCCTCTACTTTCTAAATCCAAAATTTCCAGCCTCTATCTATCTTCTGGGCTTGTACAGCTCGGTTTGTGTCGGACCTGTTTGGATACTACATTGTTGGTTTTCTCATGAGGTGGCTCATTTTTCATGAATGCCATATTTGCAATATGGGGTGTGTGGACCAACACTTAACATCAAACTTGCTTTATTATCTGTAGTGTAAAAACTAGCCGTCCCATCAACTTTTTTTCAACATTGACACTAACTTTTTCAAAGTATGGGTGGGGCATAATGAGGTCTTATTTACATCAAACTTACTTTATCTTTGGCAGCTCCATGTTGGACGTCTTCTTATCGACGGCGATATCCTGCTGAAACTCCTTACGAACCATCGAGTTGGATGACGCAGACTTTGGCATGCCTGCTGTCTGAGGGCGCTGTATTGTTGTTCTGTTAATGTAAAGGATATGGTTAGATTGTTTTGCCTCAATGAGTCGCTACTTCCTGAGTATTAAAAGTATTATGGGAGATAAAGGTCAAACTTTAGTTGGACAACACAGACTTTGGCATGGTTGTGGTCAGGGGGCACTGTGTTGTTGTGCTACAAATGAGCTGCAACGCAAGAAAACCGGTCTTTAAGGTTTCCAACCAGGCCCGATACAAACTGGCCTGTGCAGTCACAGAAGATGGCTAGAAGTTTGAAATTTCGGATTTATGAAGAAGAGGAATAGTACTATCCGTGTAGCGAAAACAAAGGCGCCGATCAGCTTCGCTGTGCCTTTGTTTTCGCATAGGCAAAAATCCTGTTTTCTCACGGCTCACTTGGTTATACAAATCAAACATCGAAAACAATTATTACATACAGGAGATAAACGTAAGGCTAAAGCAATTCTGCTTCTTGTTACCAACTTTCTAGTGGGAAAGCAAGGCATTCCTTGACTCTTGGTCCAATAATACACCATAAAATCACCGCACCCAGAGGGTAACAATCAAACCATTGGTACATATTGCTGCAGGAATAATGTGGTAATTTTTTGTAATAATCAATAACTTTCCTGTGTCTCCAGTTAAGATAAGAAAATTTATTTTAAGACGGCATGACAGTACATAACAATAAACATAAGCTCTAATGAGCTTTTGATCGTCTAGTTGGATTTAAAACCTGGGTTGCAGATGTATTCATTCGTTGGAAGCCAAACATGCCAATGACTGAGCTATTAAGTGGTTAAGATGGCTACTATTAAATGAGCCGTGTCATGAGAAAACCGTTTTTTTTTTGCCTAGGCAAAAACAAAGGCGCAGATCAGCTTCGCAGTAACTGCGAAGCTGATCCGCGCCTTTATTTTCTCTACACAGATAGTAAAATTCCTCTACTTTCTAAATCTAAAATTTCCACACTCTAGTCATCTTCTGTGCTTGTACAGCTCTGTTTGTGTCAGACCTGGTGGGAACTCCCAAAGACCGGTTTTCTTGTGTAACGGCTCAAATGGCTATGTTGTAGTTTTACGTTTGTGTTGAAATACTTACTGTGATGAAGACCTTTGGGGTCCCTGTGGGGCCGATTTAGGTCGCTCACCGGGCGGGGGACGATTCTTTGATGACCTCTTAATTCTCTCATCCAGGAAACTTTGATCTTTTTCTTTGAGCTGAAAAATATATATCATGCAGTCTTTTCTTTTTTCATGAGTTATCTGATCAAACGGCACAGACTTATCAGCTATGTACAGTATAAAAGAGGTCTCATAAAGATAGCTTGTTACTGGTTCAAGACTAATAGGCAAATGCCCAGGATCACCAGTCTTTGGGGGCAAATCAATATTATTGGTTTTGTCACATTGGTTTTGTCACAGCCGGGTGACAGCCTACCTTCAGATACTCAAATTTTATCTTCTACAAAACCACCAAACACACCTTCAAACAGAACTTGCTTGCCCATGTGACAGGTGTAAGGCTGGGATTCACAGCAGAAAGATGATCAAAGAATGAAGAGCACTTGTGAAATTTCAACCACCATTTATAAATTAAAATCAATAACTCACATTTCCAATATACTTGTACAGGTTATCTCCCAGTATCATATACGCCACCACCGTGGTGTTGAGGGCGGCATTCCTGACCCCGTTATATCTGTCGCTGATCTGGGCGGCAATAGTCTTCAGTGCGGCGCCTGGTGTGGGCTGACAGATTGATATACCGTAGGTTTCTATCAGGTAGCCCAGTTCTTCAAGGCATTCTGCAGGAAAAGATGACGGTATACGTGTATGAGTTAATCTATAGTTTCCTTATTTTATTTCAGCAATGACGTGAGAAAATAGGGCTTCAGGATTTTCAACCATCCAACACAAATCAGCCTGTACAGTCAACAAACAAAGGCTAGAAGCTTGAAATTTCGGATTTCACTACAGGGATTGCACTATCCATGTAGCAAAAACAAAGGCACTGATCAGCTTCGGTTTAGATATGGCTTGACATCCCAGTCAACAATTTATCACTGATGCTGGGACGAAACAATTGCTTCCTGAGTATTAATTAACCAGCACTATAGAGCTTTAAGGTCAGGGTGAAGTAAAAAACGCTACGATGGAATTTTCTTATTTTTTGCATATCGATGTATTATATATCGATGCTCCCCCATCAGAATATGCAAAAATATTCCTTGACTACCGGATTAGTTTTTGAGCTATAGACAATCTAAAAACACCATTTTTGCCATTGAACTCAATGGGGAAATGGGAAATAGATGTAGGATTTCGCACATAAACATATTTTTCTCCTAAATTCCACGATGAAGTTTTTTTTAAAAACTGATATTATCTGCGTGAATCAGTTTTGAACAGGTTGCTTGAAAAAAAGTCCTTCACAACCAGGCTCGTTTTCGTGCTATTGGAGGTTTTGTTATGTATCGTAGTGCGTTTTTGGTATTTTGCGCGACGTAACGTAACGTCATGGCGCGAACACGCATTGCATTTCAGTGTGCGACTGACGCAAGAATTACAATAACTGATGACTTTTACTGCAGAAATTCTCATTTTCTGTGTTTTGGTAAAAATTTGTCGCATTCTTTAAGGGAAGAAAAATGTAAAATTCGTACTAAAACGTAAAAGCTACAGCCTTCTTAAGTTCAAAAAGGCGCGGCATAAAGAGCATCGATTCTTGTTCCGCTGGCGTCGCAAAGCAACGTCACACGTAACGCTGCATTACAACGTTTTACTTCACCCTGACCTTAAGGATCTTGCTAGGAATGATATATGGAGGAGGTGAGTATAAAAGCAATGACCTCTCGCTCCCAAGTCTAATGCTCTACCATTAAGCGCTCCCCTCCTCTAATTTCAATCCAATAAAATCCAATTACCTGTCCTCTGTTTGGAGTTCTTTGACTTTATACCATCCGATATGAAAGTGAACATTTTACTGACGGGGAACACCTTATAGATAAGCTTGAACAGATTCCTCACATCTCGCCTCACATTGTCTTTATTTTCTCCAACCTGCAAGGAGGACATATTTTTTTTTTTTTTCATAAAAACTATATACATGTAAGCTACATATACAATGTAAAAATAATACATTAATAAAGCTACATATACTTAACCAAATTCCCAATGCACCTAGGAAGATTTTTAAAAATATTTAAAAAACGAATAGACAAAAACTGTTCAAATTCGCTGCATGATACGATACATCATTTTGACATATTGTGGTGAAATTTCATTGCGATCGGTGATTTTTATAAAAATTTAGTGAGCTTTTGATTAGCACACCCATAATTCGAAAAATCCAGAAAAACCTATTGAAAACAACGGAAGTGTAAGGTAAGGAAAAATCGTACATAACTTTATAAAAATGATTTGCAGAACAACTTTATTGTGTGGTAGTGAGAATTTCATCAATAATTTATTAACAAACATTGAAATTTAATGCTTAGGTAAGTTTCCCAAAAGCACAAGTAAGCAGAACTTCGAAATCATCAGTTCAATTCATCTAAACAAATTAATATTTAGTCTGTCCTCCATTAGCTCGTACCACCTCTAAACAGCGCTGGCACGTTGATGTGATTTCTTATTTCATTTTGGAGAATGTAAGCCCACTCAGCAGCCAACACTTGCTCTATCTGGCTACGGGTTTGAGGATTTGCGGAAATTACAAAACACTTTTACGGGCTACAAATGGGTCTTTGTACGTATGAACGGACGGACGGACCGATGAACATACTTAAAGTGAAAAAAAAAAATCATTTTATGACAAAATGGTTGCCTTTCAAACTTGAACTAGAATAATACCAAATGGTTGTGTTTTAAAAAGAAACAAATGCGAAATTAAGACCTCCTTAGGCCAAAAAAAATAATACCATTGTTTCTCAGGCCACTTTTTGAAGAAACAGATGCGGGCGGCAGGTTTTTTATTTTAATTTTTATTTGAACAAAATCGAATGCGGGCGGCGGCATTTTTTTTTTTTATATTTTATTTTATTTTTTTTAAACTTTTTTCGGGGGGGGGGGGGGGGGGGGGGGGGGGGGGGGGTAGGGTCGGTATGCAGATGTGGTGAGTGAGTGATAAACGGACAATATGCTTCCGGCGATCTATGCCCAAGTCACCTTATGGTAACTCTCGTTTAATTTATGATCGATATTTCACACCTAATTTGTGATTGCCAAAATTGGTTGAGCATTAATAATTCGGAAACAAATGAATATCATACACGGTCTATTGGTTTAACACTTAATCCGATAACAATTGATTTGAGAACATCAGTCAGCACGAGTTCCCCCCAATTATCATGATTATCACGCTCTCTGAGTACATCTCAACACGAGTCATTGGCCCATGAGATAGCGAATGACGACGTCAAGTAGTAATTATTGTCAAGAAATTTTATAACTTGTCGGAAAAGAATCGAAATCCACTGTATGTTGTGTCAGCAAGTAACACATTCTATTCTTGTCCCTATTTTCTAATTTCACTTGAATGAAAGTTTGAACATTGTACCGATCACACATCGGTGATCATATGATAGCGAAATGATCAGAGCATTCGCTTCGGGCACGGGAGGTATCGGGTTGGACCCCGGGCCGCATGATACCAAAAACGTTAAAAATGGAACAAAAAATACCTTGCTA
Organism: Rugalucina vietnamica; assembly: GCA_964017185.1. Classification (NCBI taxonomy): domain Eukaryota; kingdom Metazoa; phylum Mollusca; class Bivalvia; order Lucinida; family Lucinidae; genus Rugalucina; species Rugalucina vietnamica. The sequence goes on along the minus strand of OZ024883.1, from coordinate 35,800,819 downwards.
GCTTGGCGCTCATCATTCATAAAAGCAAGCACTGGCATCTCTTCTCCCAAAAAGATAAATTCAGTGATGGGAATACAATTATTGAGGTGGTGGGTGGTGAAGGGCAGTTTAGTTCTATCATTAGAGATTAGAGTCTGGTGATTGCAATACCCTTACTCGGGGTTAATATGAGATGTGCCGGTAAGTCAGCGGCGGAACACTATACGAACATACAACATACATGGCATGACTAATTATATTATTCCACAAAGGATTCTTGAGGATGCTCAAAACACTCATTTTCCCAGCGGGAAAGTAAAGAAATCACATTTGTTTTTCAGCGTGAACTTTTACATACCTTCCCGGACATTACCGTTCTCAATTGCGAATATTAAATGTAGGTGTCCTAATGTTTTGGACCACAATAATTGTTGACGAAATCATTGACCAACGTGTCATCAATAGCCTATAATAACCCAATGTTTACGGTAACATTACGGTCTACCAATAATCCCCTAGTCACGAGTGCGATAACATGTATCGCTCGGCTTATTTTCAAAACTATTATGGATTAATATAATTTGAGTGTCATTCACGCTTCGCGAGCAATGGATTGTGTCACCTAAACATTAGTGAGATGACAATTATCACTCACGAGTATACACGAATTTTGAGCAGACGACATGGTTCATACACATTAGGCTATCAAAAACACAATTTTCCGTTTCAAATGTGTTTATTCATTTTTAAAGTACTTAAAAGAGAAACTGTTAGAAAACTGCGCCTTGGCGAATGCCCGGGAAACGATATTTCATTTGTCCTCTCCGCGAGTTTTGATTTTTTACTTGCACATAAATTAGTATAAAGGAACACAAGGGTAAAACGGCGCCTTGGTGCCGCCATCGCGATATTTGGGTGGATGAAAGTTTGGTTTACCAGGCTATATAGCAGTACAGGTGTCTACATGTTTAATGCAATTATTCAGTAACTATCCTAAACCTTATGATATAAACAGCTGAAACAAGCATCAGAATATTGACCGCATGTAATTTAGCCGTACTAAAGTTCGTACGTAATCTGTACATGGACAATAGAACGCGGGAATGTTACCTAGACCCTATGTGTTTTAGACTAAAAATTGAAAACCTCTAACAGACATTACCATATACTGTACCTGCACATCGTGACGAAGCAGTTCGGTCCTTTGGTGAAGGCTCGAAATGTCCCGGATCCGTGTCACAACGAATACCGTGTTACTAGCGGTCATGCGCAGACTGCATGCGTAGTCGTTTTTGGAAAAAAAGTGACAAGAGTGAAGGTTTCAAGACAAATGCGGTGGTTTCTGTATCTTTTTATTTTGAGCAATAAAAAAGGGTAATGCGGTGGGTCTGAAAGAGATGCGGCGGGGCCTGAGAAACATTTATATATTTTTTTTTGGCCTTATTGCATTGACTTTAAACATAAATGCGTAAAAGACGTAAACCCCTCAACTTAAGCGACTACTCTGGCCCTTTGTTCAACAGATAGACGAATCAATTTTATTGACTTCGATCCGATACATAACCAGGCTTCACAAACAAGTTTCAGAACTAGAAAGAGTTTTCAGAGGAAAACATATGTCCCCCCTCTCTGCCCCAACCCATTTTTAATTTTGTAAATTTTTACATATAACCCTGAAAAATATATACCAACAGACATTTCAAATTAAACCAATATATACCAACAGGCATTTTAAAATATCACATGTGTCAGCTTTTCATATTTATAAAGTTTGAAGTTTCACGAAATTTACCCATCTACAATCCCAAACCAATCCTTGCTGGTATCAACTAATATGCAAAGTTTGAAGAAAATCGGTAAAAAACTATTCAAGTTAGAGAGCGGAAACGAAACAAATGCAATTTTTAACCTCAATCAAGGGCCATAACTCTAAAGTCATTTGACGAAATTTACCCATCTACAATCCCAAACCACTCCTTGTCGGTATCAACTTATATGCAAAGTTTGAAGAAAATCGGTCAAAAACTACAAGTTAGAGAGCGGAAACAAACAAAATGCAATTCTTAACCTCAATCAAGGGCCATAACTCTAAGGTCATTTGACGAAATTTACTCATCTACAATCCCAAACCACTCCTTGCCGGTATCAACTTATATGCAAAGTTTGAAGAAAATCGGTCAAAAACTACTCAAGTTAGAGAGCGGAAACGAACAAAATTCAATTTTTAACCTCAATCAAGGGCCATAACTCTAAGGTCGTATGATGAAATTTACCCATCTACAATCCCAAACCACTCCTTGCCGGTATCAACTAATATGCAAAGTTTGAAGAAAAACGGTCAAAAACTACTCAAGTTAGAGAGCGGAAACGAATGGAGACACCTGGATTTTCAAACAGTTAATTGACCTTTGTGACCTTGAAAATAAGGTCAAGGTCATAGAAATCTAATCACTCCATTTGGCTGTCCCAATGAAGTTTCTGTGCCAGTTTGGTCTAAATACATCAAGTGGTTCAGGAGATATCATGCAGACAAAAAGCTACGCCGACGCCGACGGGATCCACACCAAAAACAATATGTCCCCCACCCCTTCGGAGGGGGGACATAATGATAAAAACTAAATACCATAGGGAGCATGTGCAGAAAACATGTTTTTTAATGATTTCCTTATCGCGCGATTCCGAGAGAAAAACTGTGTAAAACTAGAATTTGTTTTCTATGTGAAAACTGATGTCTCCCCCCTTTCTACTCGCATGTCCAAAATATGCAAGCAAGAGTTATAGTTCTTGTGCATCACATATCCTGTCATTCTGTTTTATAAGTATACCAAGTTTCATTGAAATATCTCTTACGGTTTTCAAGTTATAGAGCCGGCACGAAACTGTATGGAAAATAATCAAAGGGAAATAACTTCGAAGATATGAAAGCAAGAGTAATGATTCTTGATTATGAACCATCGTTTCATCATGCTTTATAAGTGTACCAAGTTTCATTGAAAAATCTCTAATGGTTTTTGAGTTACAGAGCAGACACAAAATTGTATGAAAAATAATCAAAGGGAAATAACTCCAAAGATATGCAAGCAAGAGTTATGGTTCTTAAGCATGACACACAATCTCATCATGCTTTATAAGTGTACCAAGTTTCATTGAAATATTTCTTATGGTTTTCAAGTTACAGAGTGGACATGAAATTGTGTGGAAAGATAATCAAAGGGAAATAACTCAAAAGATATGAAAACAAGAGTTATGATTCTTGTGCATGACACATCGTCTCATCGTGCTTTATATTAGTGTACCAAGTTTCACTGAAATTTCTCTTACGGTTTTCAAGTTATAGGGTGGACACGAAATTGTATGGAAAATAATCAAAGGGAAATTACTCCAAAGATATGCAAGCAAGAGTTATGGTTCTTTAGCACGACACATTATCTCATCGTGCTTTATAAGTGTACCAAGTTTCAATGAAATAACTCTTACGGTTTTCGAGTTATAAAGCGGACACGAAATTGTATGGAAAATAATCAAAGGGAAATAACTCATAAAATACTCAAGCCAGAGTTATGATTCTTGTGCATGACACATCGTCTGATCATGCTGAATAAGTGTGCCAAGTTTTATTGAAAAATCTTAAACGGTTTTCAAGTTATACAGCGGACACAAAATTGTATCGAAAATAATCAAAGGGAAATAACTCATAAAATACTCAAGCTAGAGGTATGGTTCTTGTGCATGACACATCGTCTCGTCGTGGTTTACAAGTGTATCAAGTTACATGGAAAAATCTTTAACGGTTTTCAAGTTATACAGCGGACACGGAATTGTATCGAAAATAATCAAAGGGAAATAACTCCAAAAATACTCAAGCTAGAGTTATGGTTCTTGTGCATGACACATCGTCTCGTCGTGGTTTACAAGTGTACAAAGTTTCATTGAAAAATCTCTAACGGTTTTCAAGTTATACAGCGGACACGAAATTGTATCGAAAATAATCAAAGGGAAATAACTCCAAAAATACTCAAGCTAGAGTTATGGTTCTTGTGCATGACACATCGTCTCGTCGTGGTTTACAAGTGTACCAAGTTTCATTGAAAAATCTTTAACGGTTTTCAAGTTATAGGGCGGACACGATTTGTGACGGATAGACTGACGGACGGACAGACAGACGCACGGGGAAAAACAATATGTCTCCCGACCCTGTCGGGGGGAGACATAATAACCTGGTAGATCTGTGTAAATGCTTAACAGAACGGACAAGCCTGTGCTAAATTTCAAAGTCAAATCTTTGACGAGAGTGAAGTTATTCAAGTTTTAAAAGTAGTGCGTTGGCGTTTTTGCCAAGTGTATACAATGTAAAAACAATAAATTTTCCGTTATGTCCAAAGAAGATTCAGACTTTTCTTGGTGGCTGCAACAAGATAAGATTCAAAGGGTCACTGTGCACCATAAAGATGAACTGTTCTGTCAGTGTCTTCATAAAGATTATAAAGTCAGACGACTGTTCTGACAGATAAGAGCACTTTCTGTCGGCATAGCCAAAGTCACTGCATTTTGCTTAAATTACTGGATTTACCATTTGGTCACTGAAACTTGGGAAAAGCGCACAAACCTTTATCATTAAGTATGGCATAAATGAGTTTGCCTCTGGATCGTTGAGTTGGTAATCATTGTCCGCCAAGACGGCAAACAAAGCCTGTAGGTACTCCAGACCCTTGTTCAACATACTGGGGATGGTGTCGAAGAAACGCAACGTGAACCACTTCAGGATCAGGTCCAGGTTGCCTATCTGTTCATTCTGAAGGGTGTCTAAGCACTGGACAATAGAAATATGGGGCATATAATTATAATTTTTTAGATAATTTTTGTTCTGCATACAATCATTGTATTTTCAAGGCAGAATTTCTTCTGTTCATGATTTTTAACGGCAAAGTTGAAAAAAATTACATGTATGCATTTGATATAGAGGAGCATTAAAATGCTCCCTGTTGAGTGTTGAAAGATGCAAAATTACAGTAATTCTCTTTGGCTCCATGTTGCCAAATCGATGCGGTCACTAAAGAGGCTTGAGTATCCGAAACAGTGGTATGGCCCATCCCTTTTCTCATGAATATGTTTGCTGCTCTTAAAGGACCTTTTTTTATTTTTATTAGCCATTTTCACCCAACATACCTTGATCAGTGCCTCAATGGCCTTGATATGGAACTTGAAGTCAGAGTGGAAGAGATTGTCCATCATCGTCTTACTGAAGTTCTTCTTCATCTGCAGTTTTAACTGCTCCACAAACTCTCCGCGTGGCTCCGTGAAATTCCACTTTAAAACCTAAAATATGAGAAAATGATGATTAAAGATTAAAAAGACCCATAAGAGAAATTGTTCATCATAGTTATACTGAAATTCTTCTCTATCTGCAGTTTTAACTGCTCCACAAACTCCCCGCGCGGCTCAGTAAAGTTCCACTTTAAAACCTGAAAGATTAGAAAACTATGATTTGGATTATTTGCCTTTCATTATTAAGACAGGATGAACATCAGTCACCCATGACAGACATATGCCAGCATTTGCATTAAAGTGGGGAATGCCAAGCAAGGTAGCCCATGTCCCGAGGTTATAAAACTTTTATCAAGCTAAATGCAGCTGAGCATAAAATTTTGACTGCTCATAAATGATGAAATAGCCCAAATATATTGAAATTGAAGGGTTAAAAACTCCAAAGCCAGTTTTCTCACATTGTTGGCATCTTAACATTTATGAGCAGGATAATTTTTTTGTCTCAGCTGAGCTGAGCATGAAAAAAAGTTTCATAACCTCGGGACCTGGTACAATTTTTAAAGCTTATGCTATGGCACAGCTGGGGTGCAAACCCACCAACTATTGCTCATGAAGCGCATACTCTATCCACTCAGGATGAAACAAAACTCATGTACTAAACATGGTATATAACCCATCGTGCCTGTACCAACAAGTTATATCATTTTTGGGCACAGAACTAATAGTTTTGATTTATATACAGTTCTTACTAATGAATGCCTTCAGTTTTTTTTTTTTCATAATTCATATACAAGACAACCTCATAATAATGCTATCTTTGGGATCCATAAAATCAGACCAAGTTTACTGGTGGAAATGTCATACTGAGTTTCCTTACAATCGACATATAGCAGAATTATCAATTTGGGAGTCAACTGTATACATGTATGAATGGCCATGGCCATTTTAAATGGCCACATTATTGTGAGACACATTATAATGCGGTTGAGATGTATTTTAAATATATATTGACAAACCTTCATGTTTTTCTCGTCTTTCAGCCTCTGTTGTTTAGTGACAGTCAGTGTGATCAGAGGACTCGTATCTTCCTCTACTTTCTTTTTCTTGCTTGCCGGTGCCATCTGTAAGACAACTATGCAATATATAGGGGATAAAGTGACTTCCAAACTTCCAGGTGGTGCTATCTGAGCCCCGTCATGAGAAAACCAACAATGTGGTTTCCGATCAGGTCCTACACCAACTGAGGTGTACAGTCACAGAAGATGGCTAGAGGCAGAAAGTAGAGGTATTGTACTATCTGTATAGCGAAAATAAAGGCACTGATCAGCTTCGCAGTTACTGCGAAGCTGATCTGCGCCTTTGTTTTCGCCTATGCAGATTGTTGATTTCCCCATGTAGCGGCTCATTTGCATTTTACTTCCCTTCTCTAGTTCATATAGAGACTGGACCTTTCTCATCTGAAAAAAGACTGCAGAAGCCCAGGATTGAACTCATGATGGTGACCCATGGTTTACTAGACAAGAGGCTTAACCACTTAATGCTACCTTGCGAATTAAAGTGTCTGCTTTTAAGTCAGAAAATTTCCTATATGAGCCACTGCACAAGAAAACCAACAATCTGCATACACAAAAACAAAGGCGCAGATCAGCTTCGCAGTAACTCTTCTACTTATACTCAAAATTTCAAGCATCTAGCCTTCTTCATTCTTCTGTAATTGTACAGCTCGGTTTGTGTCGGACCTGGCCGGAAACTCAATTGTTGGTTTTCTCACTCAACATGATGGATATAATGAGTAGCTGGAAGAAATAAACTGAAAGTAAATCCATAATGAACTTGTAAGTATAAAACATAGATAAATTAAATATCAGTAGTAAAGTCACTTTTTTAAGTTAAATAACCAGTCAGTTTTGGCATTATATCACTAGAGGACCATTGGTCCTGTAGCTCACCTGAGAGATTATCACATTGTAAGCTCATGAGATTTAAATTAATTGAGAATCCACCAATGAAAGTCTATGCATGGACACTATTGACCCCCGGGGCATGGCCAAATTTGACCCAGGGGCATGACTGGCACAATTTATAATGGGGACTACCAAACATTGCTACATACAAAATATAGAAGCTCTGGGCCTTTTGGTTTCAGAGAAGAAGTTTTTTTTAGTTTTTCCCATTGTAAGTCTATGGAGACTATCTACCCCCGGGGCGTGGCCAAATTTGACCCCAGGGGCATGGCTGGCACAATTTATGTAGAGTACCATTAGCCATTGCCACATACAAAATATCAAAGCTGTGTGCCCTGTGGTTTCAGAGAAGAAGATTTTTGAATTTTTTTTCCCATAGCAAGTCTATTGAGACTATCAACCTCCGGGACCTGGCCAAATTTGACCCCAGGGGCATGAATGGCACAATTTATGTAGAGGACCATTAGCCATTGCTACATACCAAATATCAAAGCTGTGGGCCTAGTGGTTTCAGAGAAGAAGATTTTTTTAGTTTTTCCTATTGTAGGTCTATGGAGACTATCGACCCCCGGGGCGTGGCCAAATTTGACCCCGGGGACATGATTGGCACAATTTATGTAGAGGACCATTAGCCATTGCCACATACAAAATATCAAAGCTGTGGGCCCTGTGGTTTCAGAGAAGAAGATTTTTTAATTTTTTTCCCATAGTAAGTCTATGGAGACTATCAACCCCCGGGGCGTGGCCAAATTTGACCCCAGGGGCATGAATGGCACAATTTATGTAGAGGACCATTAGCCATTGCCACATACCAAATATCAAAGCTGTGGGCCTAGTGGTTTCAGAGAAGAAGATTTTTTTAGTTTTTCCAATTGTAAGTCTATGGAGACTATCGACCCCCGGGGCGTGGCCAAATTTGACCCCAGGGGCATGGCTGGCACAATTTATGTAGAGGACCATTAGCCATTGCCACATACCAAATATCAAAGCTGTGGGCCCTGTGGTTTCAGAGAAGAAGATTTTTTTATTTTTTTCCCATAGTAAGTCTATGGAAAGGTACAAGTAGGCAAAGATCAGGAAAAGGCGCAATCAGAAAAAGATTCCCACTCCAAAAACCGAGCTGGGAAAAAACCAAACTAACAATCAGGTACTTATACCATGAAACATATCGTAAGCCGAATGAGCAGCTATTTTCCCAATAGGTGGCCACTCAGTTACCTTAACTTAACTAAAAATATGAAAACATACATAAGGCGCCAACAGCACAAAAAATTTTATACACCAAGACATAAAACAAAAAGAACCACCACAGAAGTATCGACTTGGAACGATCAGTAACACAAAGTTACTGGCGGGCTTAAACCGGTTTTACATGGCCATAACCTCACCCTCAGCTTCTGCAGTGGTTCATAACATTTAGTTAGTTATTTGGTCCTCGTGGTGAATCTCTAACTAGTCAATGAATCATCAAGAACAAACAAATAAATCATGATAAACATCCTGATGAATCAAAAACCAGGACTCACAGACTGAGTAAGCTGCCCGACGATGGAGATCCCTGGGCGCCGAATAACCTACTAACTCCGGAGCAAAAGAAAAACACCAGTTGGACCCCGGTGGGCCAAGCAACAGACAAGAAGCTCCGGCCCCAACCAACTAAAATGAATAGCTTTATGTCGGGGCCATCATAGAGTCTGACGCCCGACCCACCGGCGTGCAATTAAAGAAGGCAGCATAGTTATCAACCATGATTGGGTTAAAAACTAAGCATGCAGACTGTCGCATAACATTTAAGTTATAACCTATACGTCTGTAACGTGTTATGATTTTTCTGAACTGAAAAGAAAAATCATTAATTCCTTTAAGTTTCTTAAATTTGTAAACCAAGTCACCATAAAATTCAGGAGACTATCGACCCCCCGGGGCGTGGCCAAATTTGACCCCAGGGGCATGAATGGCACAATTTATGTAGAGGACCATTAGCCATTGCTACATACCAAATATCAAAGCTGTGGGCCTAGTGGTTTCAGAGAAGAAGATTTTTTTAGTTTTTCCCATTGTAAGTCTATGGGACCTATTTGTTGCCATGGAAACCACAATTTTGATACAATCTGCTCCAAAACCTAATGCCATCAATCCCCCAACCCAATTATGGTTCACATTAAATTTGATCAAGATCGGCCTACTAGCTTCAGAAATATTCTTCTTTGAAATTGTGGACGGACGACGGACGACGACGACGGACGACGGATGCCTGCCTATCCTATAAGCTCACCTGTGAGCCTTCGGCTCAGGTGAGCTAATAATATAAAGCTTTAGTATGTTGTAAAACCTCTTTGAATAGGTTTGTGGTGATTTGTTCTTTATTGGTTAGGTGTCTTGTGAACTACAACAAGTTAATGAATAATAATAATATAAAGAATGTTTACTTAATCTTTAACTTGTACATTTGAAAGGGCCCTTTCTGCAAAATGAACACAGACATATACAATGAATTGTATTTAGGTGCACACAGATGTATAATTAACATTCTGTGACACATCTGAGGCAGATAATTTGTAGAGAAATGTGCGATTTCACACAGGAAAGAATGCACTAATATTGGATTTGTGAATTACGTTACCAACCTAATGTTACATTTTCCTACACGAAAATGACAAAATGCTATTACAAGTGCCTCAAATATGTATAGTTGTGATATTTATCACCTTTATTCTAAATAAAAATGGGGTCATTTATCTAATAATGCTCAAAAGTGGATGGAAATAAGCAAAACAATGTTTGCATTTTTAGTATAGCAACTATTTTTAAATTTTCATTTGAAGCAAACATTCAAACTACGCTGAGAAGGCAATAATGTCATAAGTGTTACGTATAACACTTGTTTTTAAGCAAGAAAAAGACAATTTTGAAAAACAAGTTTCAACCAGAGGACCAATGGTCCTGTAAACGCTCACCTGAGATCTGCTTCATATACCAATAAACATATTTGAATATTCAGTTCAATCTGTTAATCACAATTAATTTATGACGCCTTATCTTTGGGTCAAAATGATTAACCCAATTTGCAAATAAACAGCAATAAAATTATATGGTGTAGTCTACGCCACAAGAAAACCTGTCTGACCGATGTTTTTGACCCGGGCTGATACACAAGAGCCACGCACAATCTGATGCGCATGGCGCAAGCTATATTATTTTACTGCAGAATTAAATTAGGATCGGTCTCTGATCAGCCTGTTTCGAATTCTGCTGAAAAACGCAGGTTTTCAGGTTTCAAAACAAATATTGTTGGTACACATTAGAAACTTCTGGCCCTCGACAAGGCAGTTCTGACAAGTACCTACTATAATTCGTATTTGCACAAGTGAGTTGATAATGAATGTATACAGCAAATGCAAAATTCATGTAAATATTCTAGACCGATCTATATCTATGAGCCACCGCACCAGAAAACAAACAATCTACATATGCGAAACCTAATGCGCACATCAATTGTGCAGGAGCTGCAAAGCTGATTAACATCTATCTTTTCGCAAACCGCTTCCTCTTAAATCCGAAATTTCAAGCTTTCAACTCTACTGTACAGCCTGGTGTGTGTCGGACCTGGTCGGAAAACTAATTTGTTTGTTTTCTCACGCGATGGCTCATGTAATAAGGTAGCGAAATAGAAGCAATATTCCGCCTTTTCATCAGTTCATATCAAATGAAATAAAAGATGAGTTTATACTGTAGCAAAAATCAAGATGTAAATATGACCTGCAACGGAAACTGCGATGCTGGTCAGCGCCTAAGTTTTTTGCTACACATATAGTTTAATCCTAGATACTTTCTAAATAGAGCTACCGCATAAGAAAATCAACAATTTACATAAACGAAACAAAGACGCAGATCAGCTGTAGCAGCGCCTTTGCTTCCTCTGCACGGATAGAAAAGAAAAATAACCTCAGGGCCAGGTTTTAGAGTCCAAAAGCAATGACCAAAGAAAGATGTACATAATGCGACCCTCAAAAAATGAAATGTGTCGTCTTTCTTCTATATCATGTCCCTCTTTTTTGACATTTATCGAGCACTGCACAAACTTTAACTCGCAGTCATTAAGGTGTCAATCAATTAAAATTGTCGCTTTTAGCTTTATTCCATCATTCATACCACACCAATGTGTTTTCAATATGATTGTTTTTACAGCATTGAAATTTTCGTTATGAAACAGCCACTGTCTGGCAAAACTGCCGTTTGCCTCTATATGGGGAACTGTCACTCGGATCAGCCTATGTATCTCGTTTTCCGGGTAATAAAAATGGAGAATCAATCCGGACGGCAAATCACTTTGTATGTATTTTTTTTTCTCTCATTTCGGCTGAACATGTATATCAATTATTTTGACTTGACATAACATTTTGCCGAATACGACTGTTGTTCGTTTTTCCTTTTTTGTGTGTCACATCTTTTACGGTCACGCGTGCTTCTTTTCTTAGCCTTGGGGTGTGAAGTTTGACTGTAAAAACAATATTTTAGCCTCATCATGAGAAAACTTGCAATGTGGTTTCCGAACAGGTCCGACACAAACTGGACAGTACAAACACGGAAGATGAATAGAAGCTTGGTATTTCGGATTTAAAAAGAAGATGAATGGTACTAACCGTGTAGCGAAAACAAAGGCGCAGATTAGTTGTGCAGTGCTGCACAGCTGAATGCGTCTTTGTTTTCGAATACGCAAAATGTTGAGTGTAGCCGCCAGTAGGACAAAATCCCCCCGGACAGAATCCCCCCACTCTTTTTTGTTGACAAGGACAGAATCCCCCCAGTATATCTTGCAAATAGGACAGAATCCCCCCCACTCCCAGTCCATAATCATATTGTTACATTTTACAGCTATAGGTCAATTATTTTTGCATCAAAAATGTTTATTTATTCATTGTTTGCTAATGATTGGATAATTATGTTGTTTGGTTTTTATTTTTTAAATAAAGCTGCATATTAATATGTTATAATTACTGCTAATAGCAAAGATGAGGTGAGACAAACTTCTATGTGTTGAGTAATTTACTAAGTTATAGTAAAAGGTATCGAAAATAAGCAAATTGTCATATTTAATTTTCTCTAATCACCACTTATTATAGTCAACTTAATAATATCTAAATAAATTCAAAGATTGCTCAATTATTGAAGTAGATTGTCTGAGAAGGGGTGGGGGGATTCTGTCCTATTTGCAAGATATACTGGGGGGGATTCTGTCCTAGTCATCAAAAAAGAGTGGGGGGGATTCTGTCCGGGGGGGATTTTGTCCGGATACCCAAAATGTTTGTTTTCTGATGCAGCTGCTAATTTCATGAGTTTGACACTTGCAAATGGGTCGAAGCGCAATAAAGTCTTTTTTCGGGTCTTGGAACAATTCCGATATTAGCGCATGATATTGATCAGATTGCACGAAAATAATTAGCTAAACACAAACACTTTATCTGATTGTGGCATTTTTTTTCGCATATACCACTGAGACCGCAGCGAATATGTGAGATTGATCAGAATGCGAGAAAGAGATGAAACATACATAATATATAAGAGCTGTCGCAGGACAGCGTGCTCGACTGCTTCTGACCTTTGTCAAACATAAGGCCAAACCCGACCGGTAACCCAAAGCATTATGCTCATACATCTTTTTGCCTTGATGCGATAAGGCAAAATCACTGAACCATGAAAGTTAACTATAACTACCTAAGATTTAAGGTCTCACTCATATTGTGAAAGAAGTGTGTTCATATACCAACTGAGTGCCAAGACACAAGGCAAAATCACTGAACCGTGAAATACGGTCACACTGACCTATAAGTATTTCAGGGTCAAAGCCTCAAAGGTCTAGTGATACTTACTCATAATGTGAAAGAAATATGATCATATACCCATTCAGTGTTGAGTTATAAAGCAAAATCACTGAACCATGAAATTAAGTCATAGTGACCTATAAGTATGTTTGGGTTAAAGGTCTGGTCATACTCATTCATAATCAGACAGAAGTAGGAAAAAATACCAACTGAGTGTCGAGATATAAGGCAAAATCACTGAACCATGAAATTAGGTCACAGTGATCCAGGAATACTTTACGGTCAACAGTCTTGTCATACTCATACATATCGTGAAAGAAGTATGTTCATATACCAATTGAGTGCCGAGATATAAAGGAAAATCACTGAACCGTGAAATAAGGTCATATTGACCTAGGACTACTTTAGGGTCAAAGGTCTTGTCATACCCAAACATAGTGTCAAAGAAGTTTGTTCATAAACTACTTGAGTGCCGAGATATAAGGCAAAGTCACTGAAGCGTGAAATTAGGTCATAGTGACCTATAAGTATATTGGGGTCAAAGGTCTGGTCATACTCACTCATAATCTGAAAAAAGTATGAAAATATATTAATTGAGTGTAAAGATGTAAGGCAAAATCACTGAACCGTGAAATTAGGTCACAATGACCTAGGACTACTTCAGGGTCAAAGGTCTTGTCATACGCAAGCATACTTTGAAAGAAGTTTGTTCATAAACCATTTGAGTACCGAGATATAAGGCAAAATCACCGAACCGTGAAATTAGGTCACAGTGACCTGTAAGTATATTGGGGTCAAAGGTCTGGTCATACTCACTCATAATCTGAAAAAAGTATGAAAATATTCTAATTGAGTGTCAAGATATAAGGCAAAATCACTGAACCATGAAATTAGGTCACAGTGACCTAGGACTAATTTAGGGTCAAAGGTCTTGTCATACACAAACATACTTTGAAAGAAGTTTGTTCATAAACCATTTGAGAACCGAGATATAAGGCAAAATCACTGAACCGTGAAATTAGGTCACAGTGACCTACAAGTATATTGGGGTCAAAGGTCTGGTCATACTCACTCATAATCTGAAAAAAGTATGAAAATATACTAATTGAGTGTCAAGATATAAGGCAAAATCACTGAACCGTGAAATTAGGTCACAGTGACCTATAAGTATATTGGGGTCAAAGGCCTGGTCGTACTCACTCATAATCTGAAAGAAGTAAGAAAATATACTAATTGAGTGTCAAGATATTAGGCAAAATCACTGAACCATGGAAAGTAGGTCAACCGACCCTTACCTTCATGACACACAAGTCAGTGTCACAAAGTCAAGAGATGAATGACCAACCATGTTCCTAAGTTGTTTCTATTAAGAAATAAAAAGAAAAAAAATTCGGGGAGTTCTAGATTTTGACCTCTAGCCACGCCCCCCTGACTCCGACCCAGAGGTACGATGTCATGGAACCTAAAGTGTATGAAGTATGAATGCTTTATGATTATGATAAGTTGTTGTCAAGATATGGACTCCTTATAAAAGTTACACAGCAGTACATCTATTTTTTACAGTGTTCTAGTTTTTAACCTCCAGCCCCACCCCCCAGGCATGGACCGAGAGACCCGATGCCATGAAATGAAACTCAACCCTATTGGGTACCTATGGTCCGAGTATGAAAGCCCTCTGATAAAAAGTTTTCAAGATATAGACTTCTAGAATACTATATCACAGAAAAGCAATTATTATTAATGGTGTTCTAGATTTTAACCTCTAGCCCCACCCCCTGGCATGGACCCAGGGATCTGATGCCATGGAATGAAAGCCGACCCTACAGGGTGTCAATGGCCCAAGTATCAATGCTTTCTGATGAGTGGTTGTCAAGATATGGACTTCTAGAAAACTTTAACACAAGAATTGCAATTTTTGAAGGTGTTCTAGATTTTAACCTCCAGCCCCACCCCCTGGCCTGGACCCAGGGGCCCGATGCCATGGAATGAAAGCTAACCCTACAGGGTATCTATGGTCCAAGTATGAATGCTTTCTGATGAGTGGTTGTCAAGATATGGACTTCTAGAAAACTTTAACGCAAGTGTGACGCGCACGCGCACACGCACGGGAACGCGCACGGGAACGGGAACGGGAACGTGGACGACCGGGGTGACTGCAATAGCTCTATGCACTTCGTGCAGTCGAGCTAAAAATGGTTTCGATAGAAGTAGTTATCCGCTATAGTGCCAGCCATAACTACTGATAGAATTATAATATCAACATCTTTTAGAATACAAAGTAACATTCAATGGGAAGAAGTGTGAGCCATGTTGTGCAATTTTTCATCTAGATTTGAAAGTTAGAATGCATATGACTACTTTAAAATGTAAATAAAAGCTGATATTATACTCCACGAAATTAAAGCGATCAGTTGTTGTTTCGTTTACATCCTAAATAACAATGTTCCTGTCATGTTGGGTGATTATCAAGATAGGAATATTATTACACCATACATGCACTTGTTTCAAAATCATATTTGTGGTCAACATCAAACTATTCAGTTCGATTTTTTTTCTGTTTAGTTTTGATAACAGTGTCAATTCTCTTCTTATTCTACACAAACAGTAACTCCGTCTACTTATTATTCCGTCTGTGATTAGTTTAATGAAGTCGTAGAGCTAATTGCTTATCTGTCAATCATTATGACGTCACTACTTTTCATTGGAAATCCTCCGCAAACCCGCGGTGGAATTATACAGGTAACGAGAGGATCCTCCGCGGATCCGCCGCAAACCGCGGCGGGATTAAAATATTCCGCGGTGGGATTATAAGCGGACAGGTGAGCGGGATTGCGGGGGGCTCAGAGAAATCGTCCGCGGGGGTGGGCGGCTGGTGAAAATCCCCCTGGACTGTACTGTACTTTAGGGTCAAAGGTCTTGTCATACGCAAACATAGTGTGAAAGAAGTTTGTACATAAACCACATGAGTGCTGAGATTTAAGGCAAATTCACTGAACCGTGAAATTAGGTCACAGTGACTTATAAGTATATTGGGGTTAAAGGTCTGGTCATACTCACTCATAATCTGAAAAAAATATGAAAATATACTAATTGAGTGTCAAGATATAAGGCAAAATCACTGAACCGTGAAATTAGGTCACAGTGACCTATAAGTATATTGGGGTCAAAGGCATGGTCATACTCACTCGTAATCTGAAAAAAGTATGAAAATATACTAATTGAGTGTCAAGATATAAGGCAAAATCACTGAACCGTGAAATTAGGTCACAGTGACCTATAAGTATATTGGGGTCAAAGGCATGGTCATACTCACTCGTAATCTGAAAAAAGTATAAAAATATACTAATTGAGTGTCAAGATATAAGGCAAAATCACTGAACCGTAAAATTAGGTCACAGTGACCTATAAGTATATTAGGGTCAAAGGCCTGGTCGTACTCACTCATAATCTGAAAAAAGTAAGAAAATATATTAATTGAGTGTCAAGATATAAGGCAAAATCACTGAACCATGGAAAGTAGGTCAACCGACCCTTACCGTCATGACACACAAGTCAGTGTCACAAAGTCAAAAGATGAATGACGAACCATATTCCTAAGTTGTTTCTATTAAGATATGAAAAGAAAAAAAAAATCTGGGAGTTCTAGATTTTGACCTCTAGCCCCGCCCCCTGACTCCGACCCAGATGTCATGGAACCTAAAGTGCATGAAGTATGAATGCTTTATGATAAGTTGTTGTCAAGATATGGACTCCTTGTAAAAGTTACACAGCAGTACATCTATTTTTACAGTGTTCTAGTTTTTAACCTCTAGCCCCACCCCCAGGCATGGACCCAGAGATCCAATGCCATGAAATGAAACTCAACCCTACAGGGTACCTATGGTCCGAGTATGAAAGCCCTCTGATAAAAAGTTTTCAAGATATAGACTTCTAGAATACTATATCAAAGAAAAGCAATTATTATTAATGGTGTTCTAGATTTTAACCTCTAGCCCCACCCCCTGGCATGGACCCAGGGATCTGATGCCATGGAATGAAAGCCGACCCTACAGGGTGTCAATGGCCCAAGTACCAATGCTTTTTGATGAGTGGTTGTCAAGATCTATGGACTTCTAGAAAACTTTAACACAAGAATTGCCATTTTTGAAGGTGTTCTAGATTTTAACCTCCTGCCCCATCCCCTGGCCTGGACCCAGGGGCCTGATGCCATGGAATGAAAGCTAGCCCTACAGGGTATCTATGGTCCAAGTATGAATGCTTTCTGTTGAGTGGTTGCTAAGATATGGACTTCTAGAAAACTCTAACGCAAGTGTGACGCGCACGGGAACGGGAACGCACACGGGAACAGGAACGTGGACGACCGGGGTGACTGCAATAGCTCTATGCACTTCGTGCAGTCGAGCTAAAAACCAACAATTTGCATATGTGAAAACAAAGGCGCAGACCAGCTTCGCGGTAACCGCGAAGCTGATCAGCGTCTTTGTTTTCGCTACACAGATAGTATAATTCCTCTTCTTCATAAATCCAAAATTTTAAGAATCTATCCTGCTTCTGTGAGTGTACAGTCCGGTTTGTGTCAGACCTGGTCAGGACTCCAAATTGTTGGTTTTCTCATGCACAGGCTCAACTTTGGTTTTTGTTGATGCCTGTTGGATGGATACCTTGCTCACAGGGAAAGAGCTAGTCATCTTGCTTGTCATGCCTGTTCTTAAATTTTGTATTATCCTGTGTATTATTCTTTCAGATCATGTGAAATGAGCTTTTAATTACAGCATCTCAAGTTAACAATTATTTAAAAGGTACATGTCAATGATCAGGAAAAAGCGCAATCAGAAAGAAATTCCCACATCAAAAAACGAAGTGGGAAACAAACTAACTTGACAATTAGATACTTGTACTAAGAAAACATTGTAAACTGAGTGAGCAGCTATTTCCCAATAGGTGGCCACTATTAAATTTTATATGTATGGACAGTTTGATTAAATGACTTTTCCTGGACATGCTAAGACCAGGTCCTTTTTAAAAGCCATTTTGATAGTGTTAATTAACAAAGAATCTCAAATTTTAAACTTTTTAACTGTTTTAGAAGTTTAGTTTACGCCCAACCCAACAGCTACATGTAAAGTAATATGGATACCTTACCTCAGTGGCAAATTTGGAGGGGGTTCAGGTGGTTCACTTGAACTTGTCTGGGACCAAATTATTTAGATTTCATGGAAATTTTTTTATGAAAAATCAGGTAAAAAGTTGAATACGAACCCCCTCTTCAGTCTTGATGGAATTGAACCCCTCTTCCAGAAATCCCTGATCCGCCTCTGTACCTTGTTTTTAACAGGCTCAGAACAAGTCAAAATTTAGCTACAAAGCTACATTTAGCTGTAGTAGCTAAAAGGAGCTTTAAAAATTGTGTATATTTCAAATATATATCATCATAAAAAGACTCATTGAAAAAATTGCAGGCAAACACTCGATTAAAATTGTTAGCAACTTTAAATATGTTATGTAAACAACATTTTGTGGAAAATCGAGAGAAGAATTTTCTGCAAAAAAACATCATTTTTGTTTATTTCAGAAAATGAGAATTCATATAAACTCGATCAACAATTAGATATACATGTACTATCATATTTTTTTCTGCTGCATAAATTGTGTTCTATGTTCGGCATTCCATGTATTGCACTGACTGCCACAATGAGGTATTTTATAGCATCTCATTTCCTGCAATTATAAAATGAAGTCTTGGCTGGATTTTCTCAAATTTGATGTTTACATAACACATACAAAGTAGCTAACATTTTTTATTAATCACTTACTTGCAATTTTTTCAATGAGTCTTTTTATGATGATATTTATGAGGGTCTGGATGGGGGGTCCTGGTATTCACTAATCACTAAAAATTTAGCCATTTATTCACTGTCATTAAAATTTTGGCTTATTCATTAAAATTAGCTCGATTATTCATTAAAATATGATAATTACTAGAACCGCCTTCTTCACCCAGCTAATTTCTAATAGCAAATATAGGTATTCCCCACCTAATAAAAATAAATAAACGGTCAAGTTAGCTGCATCGAAACTTTTTTGCCACCTATTGTCTATTGTTCATAAAGACAAGGCTCCAGAGTATCATCGTCTATCTTGAAGCTTACACTGATAAGCAAATCACTAAAGTGAACTACAGCACAATTCGGTCTCTCCTTTTCGTTTAAGTCTGTCTATGAGCGCTATGACGGCAACTTCTGACGCAACGTCTATATAAGAAACGATGATGAATGTCATCACAAACAGACGTTTTTATCCCACCTATTACACAGTCTATGGACACTTTTACTGTTGGCAGGGAACTTTTGTCCTTAAGCTATGTTATGGGTGGAATAGAAAAGTCTTGTTTGCATCATAAGTATTCATTTCCTATAGCACTCACAGCCAGACGAAACTGTAAAAATCGGCAACATTTTCCATAACGTTGGTAATATGTGGTCTAGAAAAGTTCTGTTGCAGCATTCGTCATCATTTTCTACATAGCGATCACAGCCAAACGAAAAAGAAAAAATAATAATAATAATAAGATAATAAAAAATGGCGACAAACATTTCCACTTACATGGAACTTTTTTCGTAGGTGACGTTGAAAAGATGTGATTGTGGCATTAAATGCCATTTTCTTATGCACTGTCACCTAGATCAAAGCTCGCTGCAAGCGATATTGCTGCTTACTTGACTGTATTTCGCTGTAACAAAATAGCTGCTTACTTGACCAATTTCGCTGTAGCAAAATTGCTGCTAACTTAACTGTATTTTGCTGCAGCAAATTTAATTCTAACGCTGCAAGCAAAATTGCCGTTCACTTGACTGCTTTTGCTGTAGCAAAATTGCTGCTACATGTAACATGACCGATTTTGCTGCAGAAAAAATTGCTGCTAACTTGACCATTTTTGATGCAGCAAATTTGCTGCTAATTTGACCGAGCTGACCTTGTAGGAAAAATAAGTAAAATCAGCTGGTTCTCCGAATCGCTTTATTTTTTTGAATGGTACTTTATTGACCTTCTACTGCGGTCATGTACCATCAGTAAAGCAAAGCGTTGTTTACAAAAATAGAGGCATTGGCTAACTTGATAGAAATATTTGAGTGTAGCTGTATGGTTATATTTTAGAAACAAAATGTTTATGTTTTTGTGTGTCTACCGTCCACTTCACCTATTTTTAAATCATTCAGGTGAAACACAGGTATAGCACAAAGACAACAAGCATAGTCACCTTTACTTCAATTATACATTGTCAGCTCTGGGACCCTTCCTCAACAATGAAATCATCCAAGGCTGGGCTTAGCTAAGCACTGCCCTGCACATTGAAAAAAATCCAAGTATACTCTTGGATTAATATTATACTTGGTATACTGGAGAAAAAAAAATAATAAATAAACGAGTGCCAAATCTGAATTTCTGAACTTACCAGTGTGGCCATTTTCAGGACACGTTTTCAGGCTGTCTTGACACCTCAGCTGTGTAAAAGATTTCGCGGTATTCGTCGGACAACAGAATGTACCCGTTCGCCTCAATGTCCTGAAGAGTACTGAACCGAGTTCAGTTTATTTTTCAACAATTAAAACCCCACGTGATTTGATGAATGGTCAAGTTTCCATTTCAACGAGCACCTGTCAACTGTCAGATTACGTCACAGGGTGTTTGGGCGATTACATTATTTCAAAGGGATTCAAGAAAAATAAAATGTATTAAAACTTGTCAAAAATGAATATTATTTGTTCGTTTTGATAAATATTTGTTTTCATTTAAAATGTTATTTGAAATAAGGATTTAAAGGGTTCTATAAGCTAATGCTTATCAGTAAAATATTCACACTTGTAAAAGAAATTCCCCTCATAATGGAATGGTCCGATAACGCATCCATACACACTCACACACACAAAATTAATGGTAATGTATTTTAAAACTTAACAGACTCGGTGTGGGGATAAATTAGCGGGGTTTTACCACACGAGCGTCTTCGCAGTGCGGAGCTTTTTAAATAGCAACAGCCCCCTGCTATCTCTGGGCCTGGGGTCGTGACTAACGTTACTATATAAATCACTAGGTCACAGCATTGTCCAGAGCGGCAAATATTTAGGCTAAACGTCCATAAACATACTACGAAAAGATTGAATGCCTGTTTCACATTAGTCTTGCGACAATCGTACGCCGTCTGTCATCACAACCTCAAAGTTGGGGGGTTTCGTGCGGCTGCCCTACGACGATCGCAAAGTCGTACTTGGCGTAAAGTCGTAAGGCTGTCGCAACGTCGTACGGCAACATGTCCATTCAAGTTCCTTGCGTCTGCGGCGGGGTCTGCGGACGATGTTGAAGAAGCCGTGAGATGCCCGCGAGACACACTGGCTCGTAGTCTCACGCTGCGTTTCTCACGGTCTTTAGGGCGGAGTGGCTGTCACTACAAATCGTACGGCGACAAGTGTTTCAGCGCGACTGTCGTACGACAGTCTTAAATCGCACGACTCGTGCATCTGTTGCGTTTTTCTTTTTTCTGAACTCTCTGACTGCAACGTGACACCACAAGACCCACAAGACTGATGGTCGTGTAACTGCTTTGCGACGTCTACGTCTTGTCGGGACGTTTGCAAAATCTGCGTACGACAAGGCTAATATCATGGATATGAAACAGGCAAAGCACATTTGGCATGCCATGAAATCCCAGTGATGTGTAGGTCCCATAGAAAGAAGACAACGTCCCGACATCCCCATGGTAGTTGACTGGAACATGGAACAACGAACCAAACACTGAAACGCATCCAACATCACTAAAACCGTCGTGTCGGGTGGTCACTGTGGTTTTGAAACACTTTTATGAAAATGATGGCAAAGATCGACCAAATTCTACGCGATGCTGGTACGGTAACGGTAGATAAATTGAGCGCACTCTGGGCCATGTGATTAACGTCCCCAGTCAACGGGTATGGTCATGTCTGATATGATCGCGTCAACGTTTGCACGATATGGGTATTTCATGACATCATCAGTGTGCTGAAATATGTAGCTCACTAACCAAGAAAGCAATAAGGCATATGTATGGATGGTTGGTTGTGCGTTAAAAAGTAAGCAATGTGAAATTCTGTCCTCGTGTTATATGAGGGTCTGGATGGGGGGTCCTGGTATTCACTAATCACTAAAAATTTAGCCATTTATTCACTGTCATTAAAATTTTGGCTTATTCATTAAAATTAGCTCGATTATTCATTAAAATATGATAATTACTAGTCATGCCTTTTTCACCCAGCTAATATCCATAAACATATAGGTGTTCCCCACCTAAGGCATCCCTATCTCAAGCCACAAGGACTAGTTCTAAATTGTAAACTGCTGAGTGCAACCTTGATAGTATTAACATTTTGAGAGAAGCATATGATACTCTGCTAGACCACAAAGCCTCATAGAAACGTTCCGAAATAGTATACCGATTGTTTTTAGCAAAGTATAATCCCCTCCACCTTAAATACTGAATACGCCCTAAGTTTTACCCTGAATCTTTCTCTTCAAATTATGAATACCATGGTTATTTAAAAAAAAAAATGTAACTTCAGGGGTAAAAGTTATAATAAAATGTCGTTGTTTTTATTTAAACAAGTTAGCATAGAAGTACTATGTGATGTATCATGGATTTGTGCTTGTGCCTGATTGTACAATACATTTTATTAATGTTTTAAATACCGAGCGAGCGAAGCGAGCGAGGAAAAAAAAATATGTAGCTCCATATAAATAAGATAGACTTGCATTAACCTTAGTGCTGCCTTGTTTCTGTTTGCAAAAGACACTATAATTATGATCTGTCATATAAAAAAGAAAATAGATATACATAAGCAAACAAAACAGTGAAATAGTATCTGGCTCAGTTAACATCCAGAATGATTTATTTTTCTCTGCCTTCAAATGCATGCACGGATCCAGAAAATTTTCTCAGGGGGTCCAAATTCCCCAGAGGGAGGGGGGGGGGAGCGGGTCCGGAGCCCCTGCCCCCCCCCCCCCCCCCTCTGGATCCGCCCATGAAATGACGCATTTCTTTTTCAATTGATCCATGAGGTGAGCCCCTACATGCTTGGCTTCCAGACATACATCTTTCCAAACATTCAAGGATTTCTGAAATATGAATACAACATTTGAACTTAATCGGGTCTCGGGGCGTCCAGATCCCAGAAAAAAATGAAATTCTGTAATGTCAGGGAGACCATCTAAGACAATTCCATGGCCAAATTTTAGCATATTCATTATTCTTTAAAATGTTATTATTCACTATTCATTATATTACTCTGCTATTCATTAAAAATTTACATTTATTCATTATTCTTTAGGACCTCATTATTCACTAATCATTAAATTTTTTGCTCTTTATTCACTCTCATTAAAACTTTTAGGCCATTATTCATTAATCATTATACCCCATCCAGACCCTCTTATATCCAAAGCACGTGCATATCTTCGAAGCATCATCAAGACATCTATTAAGTTTCAAAAGATTCGGAATAAAGCTGTAGGTGTTGCGCACAGTCGCACACAAGGTACCCACTATCTATTCACTTTCATTATCAAAATGCCCGAAAAATGGCTAAGTTCAAATTGCGAAAAAAAGTGTCAAAAATTAATCTGAGGATTATATCCAAACCACATGCACATCTTCAAAGCATGATAGAAGACATCTGTAAAGTTGAAAGAATCGGAATAAAACTGTAGGAGGAGTTGCGCATAGGGTCCCTATAGGGGGACGGAAGGAAAGAAGGACGGACGGACGGAATGACGGAAAGCCAAAAACATGTCCCTCCGCTTTTCTTCGAAAAGGTGGGGGACAATTAAGTATATGCTGAAACATGCTGTTATTTTTTCTTTGTGATTTCAGTCTATGCTATTGTAATCGCCATCTTTGTTTTCGTTCCTGCTCTTCGGTTTTTATTTGTGAAATTTATATGGTGTTTTGTTTTGTCAGTTCTTACCCACCTGGTTGTCCCCCGCCTTTTCGAAGAAAAGCGGAAGGCCATAGTTTTTGGCTTTCCCTGTCCTTCCGTCCCCCTATAGGAGTATGTACCTTGTGCAGGCAACTACAACAGTTTTAATCCAATTCTTTTGAAACTTTACAGATGCCTTGACCATGCTTTGAACATGTGCATGTGATTTGAATATAATCCTCAGGTTAATTTTTGACACTTTTTTGGCAATTTGATCTTATGTTTTCGGACATTTTCCCAATGAAAGTGAATGGACGGTGGGTACCTTGTGCAAGCAACTTATCCTACAGTTTTACTCCGATTCTTTTGTAACTTTACAGATGTTTTAATCATGCTTTGTAGATGTGCATGGGATTTGGATATAATCCTCAGATTAATTTTTGACACTTTTTTCGCAATTTGAACTTCGTCATTTTTTCGGACATTTTGACAATGAAAGTTATATTCCGATTCTTTTGAAACTTTACATATGTCTTTACCATGCTTTAAAGATACGCATGTGGTTTGGATATAATCCTCACTTTAATTTTTATCACATTTTCTAAATTTGAACTTGTCGTTTTTCAGACATTTACACTAAGAAAGTGCATGTGGTTTGGATATATATGTTATTCTAAGATTATATTTGTGAAACTAAACTATCAAGGCGGGGGACATAAATTCTCTGAATTTGCTTGTTCTTAATTAGGATTTCGAATTAACTTGTATAAATTCCCGGTCTCGCCATAATTGCTACAGAGAAATACACTTTAGTTCTAGACATGTCATAACTCGAAAAATTGAGTATGACTATAAACTTGAACTTCTTTCTGCACCCTGCTTTAAAGTTGCGATAAAAACTAAGTATGCACATGTATCTGGAAAAAAGCTAAATCTTGCACTTCATGTGTGATGATAAATGTTGTTGATGTCTTGCATTGTCATTTTTCTCACCCAATGTCTGGGTTCTGATGTTTCAATAATAATTTAACTCGTATAAGCCTGGCGTCCTTTTTGTTGGACATAGGCAAACAGTATAGCCCCAGATGTGACGCCGCAAAACGCGGCGTCCCATCTGGAGCTATTCTCTTTACTTAGAGGAATTTCATTGGAAAATGAGCTCAAAATTAAAAATAATTCCTAATGCCCCTACAAATGAAATTGGACTCATCCAAATGATAATGATGGGAGAATCCATTCGTCAAATATGGGTTAATTGAATCACTTCCTGAACCTTCTATTGTTATGTTCCATATATTTTTTGCTTACCCATCGTGCCCCTCGTATATGGGGCGATCTGAAAGTTTATGCACTACTAACAGTAGAAGAAACTCCCCCGTTCGGGAATCATGACTATGGTCATAACTTTCAAATGTCATTTTAAAGATATGGCAGTAGTGCACAAACTTTTTCATCTTCCCACATATTTATTATGGATCTGTGTGCAAAATATTTTTTTAAATTCTGGTGGCCAAAAATTACAAACTACAGTTAACAGCACATTTAATAAGAAAACATGTTTTTAACATGGAAGCAATAAAAGCCCAGGTTCATGAGTGATGATCATTGACTTTGTGGTACAAAATATCTAGATAATATTACACCTTATTTTGCTCATGCTGAAATTAAGATACAGTACAAATCTGTTGCTCACTTCAAAGCAAGACAGCTTCTGAGATGGTGCTTCTGTTTGTTTACTTAGAATGCTTTCTAAATTAGCGATCGATCGTCAGGAAAACATATCCGTGCAATGAATATCCCCTTATATCCCATTTTTATAAAGTAAACTGGGGTTTGTAGGGGTATACCTATTTTTCTTATTTTTGATCCAAACACACATTGTGAGTACTCGTTAGAACCGCCTCAGCGAGGCGGTTCTAATGTGTACCCACAATGTATGTTTTGAGCAAAAATATAAAAAAATATCATTTTTTTTTCTGATGAAATTTTCGATTAAAAATTACAGCTGAAAAAAAAATCTCTGTATATTACACGAGCATGTTTTCGTAATGTATAATAAAACAATTTGTGTGTAGCCTGGTCAGAAACCCCAAAGACAGTGTTTTTTTTTTTTGTTTTTTTTTTTTTTTTGTTTTTTTGTTTTTTTTTTTTTTTCAGCTTTGTTTCCCTGCTATAAATGTATCCTCATATCCAGAAAGTTTCTTCCATAAAAACATGAAAATATTTATATGGTCATATTTCCTGAAGAACATTTGTTAGTTAGTGGCGAATGACATGTGCACAAAGTACTGGTAAAACTGTGACCTTTCCTCTGGAAGCATTACGAAAACTCACCCATACAATAAACATATGTTTTTCGAGCTTTAAAAATTGAAAATTTTCAGCTGAAAAGTTTTGATATTTTTCTTATTTTTGCTCAAAACATAGATTGTGTGTACATGTTAGAACCGCCTCGCCGAGGCGGTTCTAACGAGTACCCACAATCTATGTTTTGGAGCAAAAATAAGAACTAGAGGACCATTGGTCCTGTAGCTCACCTGAGAGATTATCACATTGTATGCTCATGAGATTTAAATTAATTGAGAATCGACCAATGAAAGTCTATGCATGGACACTATTGACCCCCGGGGCATGGCCAAATTTGACCCAGGGGCATGACTGGCACAATTTATAATGGGGACTACCAAACATTGCTACATACAAAATATAGAAGCTCTGGGCCTTTTGGTTTCAGAGAAGAAGTTTTTTTTAGTTTTTCCCATTGTAAGTCTATGGAGACTATCTACCCCCGGGGCGTGGCCAAATTTGACCCCAGGGGCATGGCTGGCACAATTTATGTAGAGGACCATTAGCCATTGCCACATACAAAATATCAAAGCTGTGTGCCCTGTGGTTTCAGAGAAGAAGATTTTTGATTTTTTTCCCATAGTAAGTCTATGGAGACTATCAACCCCCGGGGCGTGGCCAAATTTGACCCCAGGGGCATGAATGACACAATTTATGTAGAGGACCATTAGCCATTGCTACATACCAAATATCAAAGCTGTTGGCCTAGTGGTTTCAGAGAAGAAGATTTTTTTAGTTTTTTTCCTATTGTAAGTCTATGGAGACTATCAACCCCCGGGGCGTGGCCAAATTTGACCCCAGGGGCATGAATGGCACAATTTATGTAGAGGACCATTAGCCATTGCTACATACCAAATATCAAAGCTGTGGGCCTAGTGGTTTCAGAGAAGAAGATTTTTTTAGTTTTTCCTATTGTAGGTCTATGGAGACTATCGACCCTCGGGGCGTGGCCAAATTTGACCCCGGGGACATGATTGGCACAATTTATGTAGAGGACCATTAGCCATTGCCACATACAAAATATCAAAGCTGTGGGCCCTGTGGTTTCAGAGAAGAAGATTTTTTATTTTTTTTTCCCATAGTAAGTCTATGGAGACTATCAACCCCCGGGGCGTGGCCAAATTTGACCCCAGGGGCATGAATGGCACAATTTATGTAGAGGACCATTAGCCATTGCTACATACCAAATATCATAGCTGTGGGCCTAGTGGTTTCAGAGAAGAAGATTTTTTAGTTTTTTTCCTATTGTTTTATTCCTCATGCATTGGCGACCGAAGTTGACCTTGGCATAAAACAGGCCAAGGTCATCCCAGGGTCTTGATTTATATAAACTTTGTAGATGTCTGATGCCAAGTTTCAAAATCATCTATATAGGCTATAGTTCTGGAGAAGAAGATTTTCAAAGGTTTTTCCAACTAATAGCCATGGCAGCCATCTTGATCATGCGACCCGGACCATGGCCATCCTATAAGTTCTCCTGTGAGTCTTCTGCTCAGGTGAGCTTAAAACATAAGACAAAATCACTGAACAATAAAATATAGAACACAGTGACCCATATTTATTTTGGGATCAATTATTGTGTCCTCAAACAGCATCTTGTTCACATGTATCTTCCTAGATAGAAGATATAAACCAAAACCACTGAACCAAGAAATTAGGTCACTGTGACTTATGACTGCTTTCAGGTCAAAGGTCTGGTCATACCTATTATGTGAATGAAATATGTTCATGTACACCACAATTTCTTTATAACGCTATTGTTGGGGTCCAAGCCAATTTCCATGTTAGCTTCCCATTCCGTGTTATAATGAGAGTAAATGTATAGATATATAGCAAAATCAGTTATTTCGGGTCCAGCAATGGTCCATGATTGTTATATCCAAAACCATGTTATAACAAACCATGTTGAAACTAGAATTGTCAGAGGATCTGACTATAGCCCCGCTTCAACGCTTTTCATGCCATATGAAAGCCTTAGTGTGGAAAAAGTTTTTGAAAGGTGTACAATAGAATGTCAAGGGCCATAACTCCCATTACAAGTTTGCCAAAACGATGTGTTAGCGTAAAAATCCCAAGCTAGATCTTAAAGAAATTCTGACATGCATCAAGTGCCATAACAAAAATTTGCGAAAAATGACGCGTAACAATCCCAAGCTAGATCTTGTCAATGTTGATGTGCACACAAAATTTGGTGCAACTCTGTCAATTCGTTCTAAAGATATCGAGCGGAAACGAAATTCTGACGTCAATCAAGGACCATAACTCTGTTACAAATTTGAAAAAAAAAAACTGTCCACTCGTTCTCAATATATCACGCGGAAACGAAATTCTGACGTAAATCAAGGGCCATAACTCTGTTCCCAATCTGCTAAAAATGATGCAAAACAATCCCAAGCTAGATCTGGTCAATGCTGATGTGCACACAAAAATTGGTCAAATTCTGTCAATTCGTTCAAAAGATTACGATCGGAAACGAAATTCTGACGTCAATCAAGGGTCATAACTCTCTTAAAAATTTGCGAAAAATGACGCTTAACAATCCCAAGCTAGATCTTGTCAATTTTGATGTGCACACAAAATTTGGTCCAATTCTGTCAATTCGTTCTCAAGATATCGAGCGGAAACGAAATTCTGACGTCAATCAAGGGCCATAACTCTGTAAAAAATTTGCGAAAAACGACGCTTAACAATCCCAAGCTCGATCTTGTCAATGTTGATGTGCACACAAAATATGGTCCAATTCTGTCAATTCTTTCAAAAGATATCGAGCGGAAACGAAATTCTGATGTCAATCAAGGGCCATAACTCTGTTACAAATTTGCAAAAAATGACGCGTAACAATCCCAAGCTAGGTCTTGTCAATGTAGGTCTGTATACCAAATTTGGTTAAATTCTGTCAATTTGTTCTCAAGATATTGAACGGAAACATGATTACAGAATAACGGAACCACGGAAGGACAGGGTGAATCCAGTATTGCCCCCACTTTTTCAAAGCGGGGCTATAATCAAGGGCCATAACTCTGTTTAAAATTTGCGAAAAATGATGTGTAACAATCCCAGGCTAGATCTTGTCAATGTTGATGTGCACACAAAATTTGGTCAAATTCTGTCAATTCGTTCAAAAGATATCGAGCGGAAACGAAATTCTGACGTCAATCAAGAGCCATAACTCTGATATAAATTTGCGAAAAATGACGCGTAACAATCCCAAGCTAGATCTTGTCAATGGTGATGTGCACAAAAAATTTGGCCAAATTCTGTCAATTCGTTCAAAAGATATCGAGCGGAAACGAAATTCTGACGTCAATCAAGGGCCATAACTCTGATATAAATTTGCGAAAAATGACGCGTAACAATCCCAAGCTAGATCTTGTCAATGGTGATGTGCACAAAAAATTTGGTCCAATTCTGTCAATTTGTTCACAAGATATTGAGCGGAAACAAAATTCTGACGTAAATCAAGGGCTATAACTCTGTTAAGAATTCACGAAAAATGACGCCTAACAATCCCAAGCTAGATCTTGTCAATATTGATGTGCATACAAAATTTGGTCAAATTCTGTCAAATCATTCTCAAGATATTGAGAGGAAACATGATTACGGAATTACGGAACCACAGAATGATAGAACCACGGAAGAACAGGGTGAATCCAGTATAGCCCCCACTTTTTCAAAGCGGGGCTATAAAGAGGTCGAGGAGTACCAACTGAGTGTGGAGTTACAAGATGAAATCACTGAATAATGAAATTAGGTCACTGTACATGTGACCAATGGCTACTTTCGGGTCAAAGGTTTGGTCATACTCAGAAATATGTTCATACAACATCAGTAACAACAACAGAATATGAAAATTTAAGACAAAATCACTTGACCATGAAATTAGGTCACTGTGACCTATGACTACATTTGGGCCAAAGGTCTTGTCAAACTCACCTATTATCTGAAAGAAACATGTTCATAAACCAAATAAGTATCAAGATATAAGGCAAAATCGCTGGACCATGGAAAGTAGGTCAGTACGGCCTTCACCTCATGAGACAAGTCTCACAGTCACAAAGTTAAGAGGGAGCTTGTAAAACAATAACCTAAAGTTGTTTCTACAATGCAATTAAAAAATATTTTATGGTGTTCCAGTTTTTGACCTCTAGCCCATCCCCCATGCATGGACCCTGGGATCCGTTGTTACTGAATAAAAGCCAAAATGGCAATGCACCCTTGTTTTCTCATAAAAGGCTATCAAGACAAATTAGAGACCATAGACTCATAGAAAACTATAGATAATTTTTTAAGATGTTCTAGATTTTAACCTCTAGCCCCACCCCCTGGCATGAGCCCATGGATCTGATGCCATGGAACAAAAGCCAACCCTCCAATGTGCCTATGGTCCAAGTTTGAACCCATTATGATTAGCAGTTGCCAAGATCTGGTTTGGACTTCTAGAAAACTGACACAACAAACTTTTACAGTGTTCTAGATTTTAACCTCTAGCCCCACCCCCAGCATGGACCCAGGGGTCCGGTGTCATGTAAGTAATGAAAGCCAACCCTCTAAGGTATCTATGGTCCAAGTATGAACCCTCTGTGATAAGTAGTTTCCAGACCTGGACTTCTAGAAAACTTTGACGCAGTGTGACAGGAACGTAACGGTAACAAGGACGACCGAGGTGACTACATTTGAATAGCTCATTGCACTTCCTGCAGTCGAGCTACAAAAAAATCATAATTCTGAACCCATGAAATTTTTTGGAAGGGGGTAAATTGCTGGGTAGGGTGGAAACGGCAAACCAACCATTTTTAGCTCACCTGAGCCGTTAGGCTCACAAGGTGAGCTTATAGGATGGCCATGATCCGGCGTCCGTCCGTCCGTCGTCCGTCGACAATTTCAAAGATCTTCTTCTCTGAAACCGCTTGGCCAACCAAAGCCAAATTTTATATGAAGCATCTATAGGAAGGGGGAACCAATGTGTATATAAGAAATCCAGGTCACATGACCAAGATAGCCGCCATGCCCATATATGGTAAAAACCCTTCAAAAATCTTCTTCTCCAGAACCGGTGGACTGATTTCAACGAAACTTGGCATGAAGCATTGATGGCTCAAGCACTACAATTTGTATATAAATCATGACCCTGTGATGACCTTGATCTATTTTACGGCAAGGTCAACATAGGTCGCCAATGCATTTGAATGGGGAAAACTTTTAAAATGTCATTTAAAGTGAAAGTCTTGCAGGAAATGGGCAGTAGGACTGAATATTAATGATTCTGAAAAAAATTGGACCCCAGGGGCTCATATGCCCCCTCCCTGGGACAATATACATGTATATTACCATAATATTCAAACATCTTCTTCTCTGAAACCGCTTGGCCAACCAAAGCCAAATTTTATACAAAGCATCTATAGGAAGGGGGAACCAATGTGTTTATAAGAAATCCAGGTCACATGACCAAGATGGCCGCCATGCCCATATATGGTAAAAACCCTTCAAAAATCTTCTTCTCCAGAACCGGTGGACTGATTTCAACGAAACTTGGCATGAAGCATTGATGGCTCAAGCACTACAATGTGTATATAAATCATGACCCTGTGATGACCTTGACCTATTTTACGGCAAGGTCAACATAGGTCGCCATAATATTCAAACATCATCTCCTCTGAAACCGGTTGGCCAATCAAAGCCAAATTTTATATGAAGCATCTATAGGAAGGGGTAATCAATGTGTATATAATTAATCCAGGTCACATGACCAAGATGGCCGCAATGCCCATCTATGGTAAAAACCCTTCAAAAATCTTCTTCTCCAGAAGCGGTGGATCGATTTCAAAGAAACTTGGCATGAAGTATCGATGGATCAAGTACTACAATGTGTATATAAATCATGACCCTCATGACCTTTTTTACAGCAAGGTCAACATAGGTCGCCAATGCATTTGAATAGGGAAAACTTTTAAAATGTCATTTAAAGTGAAAGTCTTGCAGGAAATGGGCAATAGGACTGAATATTAATGATTCTGAAAAAAATGGACCCCAGCGGCTCATCTGCCCCCACCCCGGGGCAATATACATGTATATTACCATAATATTCAAACATTTTCTCCACTGAAACCGCTTGGCGAATCAAAGCCGAATTTTATGTGAAGCATCTATGGAATTGGGGGATTAATGTATATATAAATTATCTAGTTCACCTGACCAAGATGGCTGCCATGCCCATATAAGGTAAAAACCCTTCAAAAATCTTCTTCTTCGAATCTGGTGGACCGATTTCAAAGAAATTTGGCATGAAGCACCAATGGCTAAAGTCCTACAATGTGTATATAAATCATGACCCTGTGGTGACCTTGACCTATTTTAGGACATGGTCAACATAGGTCGCCAATGCATTGGAATGGGGAAACTTTTAAAAAGTCATTTGAGGTGAAAATCTTGCAGGAAATGGGTAGTAGGACTAAATATTAATGATTCTGAAAAAAATGGACCTAAGGACTCATATGCCCACACCCCATGGCAATATACATGTATATTACCATAATATTCAAACATCTTCTCCTCTAAAACCACTTGGCCAATTGAAGCCAAATATTATGTGAAGCATCTATACGATGGGGGAACCAATGTGTATATTAATAATCTAGGTCACATGACCAAGATGGCCGCCAAAGTCAAAGTCAAAGTCAAAATTTATTTTAAGTCGGGTAGTTCAAACATTTATAACATTAGCTATGAATAGCTATTTACCGACTACATATCATTATAATACATTCAAGTATAAACTACATAATTATCATAAAAGACAATACATATCATTTTTAAACATACAAATACACTTAAGATAGGTCAGATAATGCATATTAGATAAAACAGATAGAACAGGTATATTCAAAACACAATTGTACATATACACTTAATCATACAAAAACACTTAAGATAGGTCAGATGATGCATATTAGATAAAACAGATAGAACAGGCATATTCAAAACACAATTGTACATATGATCTTAAAATAAATAAATAAGACATTAATTAGCACATTGCCAGGCGATGAATTGTAATAAAAGCCTGTTAGACTGTTAATAACACAGGAAAGCAGATTACATGCATGTTTCAGAACATTCATAAGAGAGGCATTTATACACCTAAAATATTGTAAATAAATAAATAAATAAATAATATATCATAAACTGTCACATATGCAAGTGATAATGGCACTGCTGCCCTTCCCTCCTGTACGGGCAGTCCACACTCGAACAGGAAACGCAGCAGTATCAATATCGCTTTTGAGTTTAGACATATAAAACATGGAAAGCACTATAGTAAAACACTAAAAGCTTTAACAATGCAAAGCAATACATATAAACATAGAGCATCTTGCAAAGAACAAAACACAGTAAAATTAACATGCTAACAAAAAGCAAAGCTATACTGAAGAACAAAAAGTACAGGTACAACTCTCCCCATTCCAGGCACTGATTAAACCTTTAAAATTATTAAAACTTGTCTCATCTCTAAAATGCTGAGGTAAAGAATTCCATAATTTAGCTGCGCTGTACCGGGAAGAGCTTAGGCTATAACTTGAGGTTCTTACCTTAAGGATTTCAGCAGTTCTAGTGTACCTAAAAGAATAATTATGTTTTTTTTTAAATTAAGCATGTCATGCAAATACACAGGTCCTTGGTGGTTTAAAATCTTAAAAGCTTCTAAAGCCATTGTCCTTAATCTTCTCAACTTCAGTGTAGGCATTTTAGAATTTAAAAGTAATGTATCATAGTCTGAATTATAATCATTATAAATAAAACGTAGAGCTCTTTCCTGGATTTTTTTCAAGCTTTTTGGTGTTGGTTTCACCACAAAAGTGCCAAGACAAAGGACAATAACTAAAATTAGATAATATGAAGGAATGATATATATTCAGCTTTCCTAGTTTACATATGTTTTTACCAATACGTTTAAGAATCCCTAGTTGTCTTGAGGCTTTTTTGCAGATGTTAGATACATAACACGTTCCAATTTCATTTGATCATTTCCATATGATCAAATCGTCATTTTAAAGACAAAACCAAATTATATGCATGAATATTGAACAATATTTGTTTAATCAAGAAATAACACAGTCTAACACATGTTTCCACGGTACTTCCAGACAGAAAATAACACAGTTTTTCTGCATTTGGTGTTTTCCAAACAAAATAGGTTATCATTTTTAATCAAAATATGTTAGTTTTACCTTTTTATTACTCGATCTCGCACAACTAACAAACATTTGTTAAATTGCCAATAGTATCAAATAGTCGTTTGTGGCATCACGTCAATTTCAAACTCTGCAATGTTCTTACCAAATAATTGTTAAGAACACGGTTTTATCTTGGCGTCTGCTTCCAATGTCTCGCGCTTTACTCTCTTAACACATATGTGTTAACAGTGGCGATGGTTCCAAATAGCAACGACGTCTCAAGAAAGAAAGCCGCTTTGTTTTCATTGCAGATGATTTCATATTCAATCATTTACCATAGCAACTAATTATATTAAGGCAGTCACAAAAGGAAAAAAAAGTTGGATGTTTCCTACTGCCAGAAACGATGTGCCATTTCTTAACACACATGTGTTAAGAATTAGGCATGTTAATCTGGACAGAACGATGAAAACTGTTTATTCAACTGGACAACTTAGTCTTCTTCAGACATGTGCTTAGAAGTGTAATTGCTACTGATTTTTCTTAACACATATGTGCTAAGACACCAAGATGATGCTTGAAGGCTTCAATCTTTGTAGATTATACCTAAAGAAAAGACGATTAAGCATAGATCAAAGGGATTGGTGAACAATAGTGTGATTCTCGTGCTATTCGTGACATAGCCAATCACGACATTTATGGTAACCAAGACGTTGCAAAAACGCCGTCATGTGTACAGTTATAATCGACATAATCATTAACAATTATCCAAAATCATATTTTTTGTCTTATATGACAATGAATGAAGCACATCGCCATTGTATGTTTATGGTATTGGTCGCAATGACACAACTTCGTATGTAGAGATAAGATACTGAAAATATATCACTATAATCAGTTATATAGAATACTATGTTTTCAACTGTTTCAAATCTTTAATTCTCTATTATCTATTTATATGTTGCGGTTGTGCCCTTTCCAGCAAGTGCTCTAGAGAATCCCGTCTTTCTGTTTTATCAATCAACTACTAGCAGCTTCAGGAACACTAAGTACTGAAAAAGAAAAACATACTGCAGAATAAATTTACATTTACAAACACATTGTCATGTCGATCTTATAAACTGCCAGCAATATCAAGTCACGTGCATAACATAATGGTACATGTATCAAGTCACCTGCAAAGCGAATTGATGTCATCTTTATGGCTAGGGCTCGATTTCGGGTCAAGTAATGCTGTCCATGGTCGGTGTTTTTCCCCGCACGGATTGCGTAAATATGTTACATGATATTGTATGTGTAACTCGAAAAACAATAATTGTAAAAAGAACGCGACCGAATTAAAGAATTTGCGCCTTTGTACGTTTTATTTTTGTTAAGAAAGTACATTTTAAAGTTGGTTATTCGGCCCCCGTGGCCGAGTGGTTAAGGTCTCTTGATCATTCGATCATCTCACCGATGTGGGTTCGCGCCTCGCACGGGGCACGAATTCATATGTGAGACAAGCCATGTTCTGCTTGCGGGTGTGTCAGGTGGTTTTTCCCCGGGTACTCCGGTTTTCGCCCCACCTACAGATTGATTCGTCTCGATATGAGTGAAAAAGCTTGAAAGGGACGTAAAACTGAATAAAAAAAAAAAAAAAAAAAAAAAAAAAGTTGGTTATTATACATTATGCTGTTTTAATGTTAAAATGCAATAGCGATCAATAGGTTAAATACATTGTTAAACAAATCAAGCAAATACAGATGTACAGCAGACGTAGAGAGAAATTGAGAAAGAGAAAGGTACATGTATAGTGAAAATAAAACATTACCTAAATGGGACTCCCAATCTTATGCACACGTTAAGATCCACTTCAACAAAAGGAACAAAACCTTGCACAGACAATGCTATCCCTCCCTGTAGAGATCATTATAATTGAGTCGCACGTCATGAGAAAAGCATTTTCGAACAGGTCACTGGTGATGGCTAGAAGCTTGAAATTGTGCAGTGAGAAAGTATAGTACAATCCGTGAAGCGAAACAAAGGCGCTGATCAGCTTCGCGGTTACTGTGAAGCTGATCTGCGTCTTTGTTTTTGGTTGAACAGAGTGTTGGTTTTTCCATGATAAGGTTCATTTATTTATTCATTTGAAACGAACATTCAAAGTTTTCATAACTGAATAGATAGGTTGATAAGCGTCGCGGCGAGTGACCGGGGGCTCGTTTCACAAAGCGTTTTAAGACAAATTTTATCCTAAGTTTGAACTTAGGACTAATTTCGGTTAAGATATGTCTCATCCTTAAAGATGCCCTAACTTTATCCTAACAATAGGACACAACTTATGATTGAACTTATTTTATAGTAATCTAAAAATGGCGGACGTTTTTATGTGAAGGGAAACACAACAAAATATTACCAAGACGGGATTCGAACTCGGATCGCCTGGACAGAAGACAACATAGCTTACCACTGAGCCACCGAGTCATATTGTGTATACATTGGTTCAGTACTGATAAAGGCCAACATTTTATTTTAGTGTGTTTGTTTGAGTTAATGCTTAACGCCCCATTCAACAGCTATGTTCAAGCCGAGACGTTGCCTCCTATCCATGAGGCGTTCATACAAAATTAGGATGCCATGGCATCCAAAACGTGCTTCAACTATACTCAGTCAAACTTATATCGCAACAACGATTTATTTGTTATGTTATACAAATAAACTTTATTTCCACTGGATTAGATTGCCGTGCGATTGACACATCTAACAACATCTGGTTGTAACATTCTGTATTATGCGTGTCAAGAAATTAATCATTTTTCACGATCCAAAAGGAAGACTGACTTCCAGAATCTCTGAAGTCGCATGCCACCAAAATAACCGCTTCGGCCAATATCATTCGAGCTCAATGGTCCATACTTTGAAAGCCAAATTGTACCTTATTAAATCATAGGCGATTGCTGACCAGCATATATATGGTAGACTGTATTACATTTCATTGAAAAGCAAAAACATGCCATAATCGTGATGCGTTGTGTTTGGCTCAGTATAAATTACCAAAGTAAGGCTTATGTGCATGGATGGTTTTACCTAACCACGGTTTCTAGGCAGGCTCAGACCTGAAGGGATCATCAGGAAAACATGTCCGTGTAATGTTCACCCCCTTGTACCCCACTTTTATATAGCAAAACTGGGGTTTGCAGGGGTATACCTATTTTTCTTATTTTTGCTCCAAAACATAGATTGTGGGTACTCGTTAGAACCGCCTCGCCGAGGCGGTTCTAACGTGTACCCACAATCTTTGTTTTGAGCAAAAAAAAAAAAAAAAAAAAAAAAAAAAAAATTATATATCACAGATTTTCTATTGAAATTTTTCAATTTTTACAACTTAAAAATCCCTGTATATTGCATGGGCGTGTTTTCGGACTAATCAGATAGCCAGTCAGTAGCGTATAAGCTTTGCTTGGAGCGGTACAAGCAGCCCATCTATTATTTCTCAGGGCCCCAATGGCCCAGGGGGGGGGGGAGTACTCTCATTTTTTGTGGATACATAGGCGAGGCCCCAGCTTCTACTCCCAAACCCAAAAAATTACTGAGATTTACTGACCACCCCAAAAAAATACTAGTCCTATCAGGCATACCCCAAAAAATACTTGGACTTTTAGCTTACCCCAAAAAATTACATCTTTTTTATGCCTATTGATGACATTTTATCACATCCATATGATCTAAGTTGTTGGTGGGGCGTTAAATCCCAATTCAACCAACCAACAGAACACGTCACAATACAGTTAGTATATGTAGGAACTAGGAAGTAAAAACCAAGTCAAAATTTAAAGATTTTATTTATTCTCAAAGTGTAAGTCTTATGATGGTTTTGATTCCATTTGATTTGCAATCCAAACAACATCATCATGATCAAGCTTCCAAAATTTCACCGAGACCAGCCATAAGGGATGGTCGCAAACAAAATTGAATCTTAAGGCCTTGTAAGGCATAAGTGTAAGCCACTCTTATCTTTATCGAAATAAAGAGATTTCCAAAGAAATGTGCAAAACCCAAAAAATTACTTAGAATTATACATGACCCCAAAAAAATAATTCAGAAAAGGCATGACCCCAAAAAAAATATCCATAAAAAGCTCACTACCCTAAAAAATAACTAGTTTTTCTGAAAACCCAAAAAAATACGGAAATTCAAAATTTTGACCCCAAAAAAGTCAGCCTCGCCTATGTATACAGAAAATTTCAGAGTACCCCCCCTGGGCCCAATGGGTCCATTTTTTATTTTAACTGCAAACATCATGAACTGTATACATAATTGCTAGTATAACTAGACCTAAGTTCAATATGGCAAATTGACTATATTTCCCCAAATGATAAACAGATCGGCCGCCCGATGCATCAGGTTTATCATACAGTGTATAAGGGAAACACTCGTGTTAAAGAGATTTGGTTTCGATTTGCAGACGAAATAGCCTAAAGCATTACAATGAAACAGTTGGTAGATCTAAGTGAGCCTATAGCATTACAATGAAACAGTTGGTAGATCTAAGTGCATGTATTTATATTGAAATAGAAAGAAAAAAAAAAGAAAAAAGAGAGAAAAATGGATTCGATCTCGGATCGCCCGGCTCATAGTATGGCAAAAATACTAATTGAATTACTTGCCTAAATCCACTGAGCTATCACCAATACTAAATCAATTCTATTATTTAACATACTTGAAACTAACTGTTTGTTGTGTTTGACCTTGAATTGAGATAAATCTTATGAGCAAGTCACAACCTCAAACATAAGACAAGTATTACCGTTAAGATAGATCACAAGTCACTCCTAAGAGTAGTCTCGATCATAAGATAAGAAATGTCCTAAGAGAGCTTCGTGAAACGAGCTACGGGTCAATACTGAGGTTGGAATAATTATCGTAATTTATTACTTAAGTGTAACACCAGCGATAGTCAAGTCAAAATGACCTCTTTTACTAGGCGGTTTCAAAATGTAAAATATTGTTCTGAATGCATATACACTTCTATATCCATCGCCAGTTTCCAGAGTATTGGCAGGTTTTTGCTTGCTGGGCCACAGCCCAGCAAGCATTGATTCGGAATGGGGATACCGAAATGGCATGGTTTCAGTCGTCTATTTGACCGCATTCTTGACCAATGAAAAAAGTGGTTAAAGACGGTAACCAGCCACACACTCTTTTCATCCATTTTAAGGATTTATCAATATTGACATGAGTGGGTGGGGTATGTAAAACAGAAATCTACTGTTTTCTTGAATCTGTCAATCAAATGATGATGTGTATTTATTGCTAATAGACGTCACTGATACTAGGAATGAGTCAATATAGTTATTATTTTAAAATTTTAAATAGCTTGGTGTAAAATTGGAAATGTAACTGGTTTTCGTGGGACCCATTTCTTGGAAAATGGAATGCATTTGAATAAAAAATATGCAAAGCCTAAATGTCTAGGATACATAATCTGACAAATTAAAAGTTATTTTGGGGTCATGTAAATGTATTTCTCTGGGAAAAGTTAGTGTAAACATGTTTTTCTGGAAAATTCTGAAAGTGGGTAACTTGGGGCGGATCGTGTGCGCTTATTGTTTGCTGAAAGATGACATGCCTTTTGTTTCAGGTTCTTATATGATTGAAGTCAATGACTACATCGAAAAATCTGTCTTATTGTTTTCAAAAAGCTAAGAAAAATGGGTGCGACAATTTAAACCCGGAAGTAACTGAAAAATGACTCACTTGCTCTGAGCTGACCACTCATTCCACAATCATGTATACACAAATCCATGTATTTGCAACATATTCAATAGTCCCATGATAAAGCATGCTAAAGAATGTAGCATTGTTGACAAAATAAACAATGCTTTTTATACAGGTAAATCTTCAATTATGTATATACAGTGACCACCCATAAGTCCTTAAACAATGACTTGTGGGAAGAAATTACGTTTAAAGAAAGACCGGTACAGTGATTGGTTCCATCATCCACGTGACAGCAGACTGCTATCAAATGACGCAAGACTTAGTGTGAAAGAATCG
The DNA here is from genome assembly GCA_964017185.1 of Rugalucina vietnamica. Classification (NCBI taxonomy): domain Eukaryota; kingdom Metazoa; phylum Mollusca; class Bivalvia; order Lucinida; family Lucinidae; genus Rugalucina; species Rugalucina vietnamica. The sequence goes on along the minus strand of OZ024883.1, from coordinate 35,760,293 downwards.
TGTTACTGAACAACCTTACTTGCGCTCGTGTCTAAGTTACATCGAAATGTGGTTTAACATGTACAATGATGTATGCATGCAGATTAATTTGTTGGGCTGGTATTACCGTAGCATGCTATATAGTTTAGTCCCAGGGGGGGTACTCTGAAATTTTCTGTATACATAGGCGAGGCTGACTTTTTTGGGGTCAAAATTTTGAATTTCCGTATTTTTTTGGGTTTTCAGAAAAACTAGTTATTTTTTAGGGTAGTGAGCTTTTTATGGATATTTTTTTTGGGGTCATGCCTTTTCTGAATTATTTTTTTGGGGTCATGTATAATTCTAAGTAATTTTTTGGGTTTTGCACATTTCTTTGGAAATCTCTTTATTTCGATAAAGATAAGAGTGGCTTACACTTATGCCTTACAAGGCCTTAAGATTCAATTTTGTTTGCGACCATCCCTTATGGCTGGTCTCGGTGAAATTTTGGAAGCTTGATCATGATGATGTTGTTTGGATTGCAAATCAAATGGAATCAAAACCATCATAAGACTTACACTTTGAGAATAAATAAAATCTTTAAATTTTGACTTGGTTTTTACTTCCTAGTTCCTACATATACTAACTGTATTGTGACGTGTTCTGTTGGTTGGTTGAATTGGGATTTAACGCCCCACCAACAACTTAGATCATATGGATGTGATAAAATGTCATCAATAGGCATAAAAAAGATGTAATTTTTTGGGGTAAGCTAAAAGTCCAAGTATTTTTTTGGGTATGCCTGATAGGACTAGTATTTTTTTGGGGTGGTCAGTAAATCTCAGTAATTTTTTGGGTTTGGGAGTAGAAGCTGGGGCCTCGCCTATGTATCCACAAAAAATGAGAGTACCCCCCCTGGGAGTTTAGTCCTAAACCGATTAGGTTGTGAGCCCGGTTTGTGAGGCATAATGCAGGGATCAGTGCACAAAACCTAGGACAAAACCAGTATCTCACGTGTAATTCTCTTGGTTTCTCGTTTGCAAAACGTATTGTAACAAGTATAAGCTTTTACAAAAAGCTTGGTCTACGCTTCGCATATATAAACTTGAATGTCAAAGAATCTGACCTTTCTCCCATTTCATCGTGGTTCATGTGACTGAACAGAAATAAAACGCTGCGCGGTCAAAGCATTCATACCTGACAATCGACCGTCACAGTACTGTCGGTTCATTTCATTCCGTTGTGGCTTGGATAGAATGTAATTGGCTACACGGCAGGTGGGATGCGGTAAAAGCTTTCAGGCCTGACCATATAGCGTCACAATACCGTCGGTTCATTTCATTCCGTTGTTGCTTAGATAGAATGCAGTCATGCACCAGTTCCACGAATTTAACAATTTGCCTCATTTTTGATACCTACTGCACCATTGGTACAAATGTTATCAACCAAAGGGATGTTTGCCTGGGTGTTTTGGGTGTTTACACGGTCCTTGGCGAAACGACCCGGAATCTTACTAACACGATGGTCAAGCCACTAGACTCAAACGTGCAGTTGCAGTTGTAGAGAGGTGTACGAGTTGTCTTGTAATTTAATTAAAAGTAGGTCAATCTCAAACTTTAGAGTAGTCTACGCGCTGGTGCGTAGACAATAAAGCTTTTTGTAGAACCGAACCGATATTTTAAGCCACAGAGAATGGATAGCTAGAGACTTGAATAGTGGATTTAGAAAGTATAAAGTTATGGCACTGCCTTGGCGCTGATCATGTGCTCCTACAACAACCGTTGTACTTCAGTGTCAGAAAAGAGCAATGGCTTTGCATATTCAGCATTTTAATGCTACTTATTTTTAGATGTTTCCAGGAATTGCTATAACTCATTTCTATTTATAACTAATAATTAATTCGAGGTATAAAGACATACCGAATTTTGACAACACAAACGGCCACGGGTTGTCTCGGTCCTGTATTTTTTGGTCTAGGTCGTTTCGGTCATGAACTGATTGTTCAGATTTTAAGGAGAGACAGACGTGTCTAACACTATTGTTTACCCAGGGAGCCAAAAGTCTCTATCTCGCAAAAAAAGGGTTGGAGGTGACATCTCCTGCTATAGTTGTTTTGAATGCATTTTTGGATAGCTCTGACCTTCCAAAAGAAGGTCTAAGTGGACTGCTCTGGAAATTTTTTTGGCGTGATGCTTTAATCAGACGGTATTTAGACGTACTATTTGTTATACAGCTGAAATGCAGTACACAACTGTATTACGAACAGTCATATTTGTAGTATGTTTCTTCATTATCGTATACTATCCTGATGCCATTTTATCTTGTCTGATTGCGACTGAGTATGTCTTACCCATGTATAAAGCTGTAAATGTGTCATTTGAGTAACCTATGTGTCATCTTAAGGCATTGAATTACCCCACCCACTTAATGTATATGTTAAACTTTATGTGCAATTATGAGAATCAATATATTTTTATCAGTACATTTTTATCAACAAATGTTGATGTCATCATTTTTTTATAACATTTTTTATTGCTTTTACTCTGTTTACATACTTTTCAAAGTTTCTTTACTCATGTAGAGACAACACAATGATTTGTAAATGCGGAAAAAAAGTCTGCCAAAATTAATTTAAGCAAAACTTGGCTACTCATATTGCCATTTGAAGTGTTTGGGGCGGGTTAACTATAGGACTTACCTTGCACCCTTAGAACAAATGCTCATGGGTGCCAGTTTGATCAGAGGATCACTTTAATGCCCATTTGTGTCACATAAAATCACAGAATGCTCACCCCACCCCTAATAAGCAGAGAAAGTAATGTGTTACCCCTATATTACCACATGTATCTTGGCTACTGATAGACCTAGAGAGCAGAAATAGGTATCAAATGATTGTTTTGACAATGCTCTATAATCATGTAATCAAACTGACTTCCTGGTGTTTGAATATCAATGAGAACTTTATATATTAGAAAAAAAAATCACATAAAAATGGAGTATACCAGCACAATTGCTTATACCTCAGCAATCAAAAGATCTAGAGAGCTCAAAATTGGTATCAAATGATTGCTATGACAATGTTCTATAACCATGTAATAAGATATATAAACAAGCTGGCTATCTTACTCTCAATTATTAAAGAGCACTTCAGATATTAGAGAAAAATAACAGATAAATGAAGGGGGTATACCAACAACATTGCTGATATCTCAGCAACCAAAAATTCTACAGAGCTGAAATTTATATCAAATGATTGTTATGATAAAGTTCTATAATAATGTGATAAAATGCAGACATAATTTGACTTTCTTGGTGTTCAAATATTGATGAGAACTTTAAAAATTAGAGAAAAATCACAAAACAATGGAGGGGTATACCTACAGAAACGTTTATAGTTCAGCAACCAAAAGCCATAGAGAGCTGAAATTGGTAACAAATAATTGCGATGACAACCACAAAATATGATACATAAATAATCAGACTTTCTTGCTGTTCGAATATTGATGAAAACTTAAAATATTAGAGAAAAATTGCAGAAAATGGAGGGGGTATACTTACGGAAATGTTTATATCTCGGCAACCAAAGCAGAAATTTGTATCAAATGATTGCTTTGACTATATTCTATAATCATGTATTAAGATATATAAATAAGCTGACTTTCTTGCTGCTCCAATATTTAAGAAAACTTAAGATATACATGTAAGAGAAAAATCATTGGCAAATGAATGGGGTTTACCAATAAAATTGAAAATATCTCTGTGACCAAACGCTCTAGAGAGCTGAAATTGGTTTCAAATCATTGCTATAACAATGTTCTATAATCATGTGATAAGAACCATAAAAATACTACTTTCTTGTTGTTGGAATATTGATGAGAACTTTAAATATTAGATAAAAAAATCTCAAAATATTGAGGGGGTATACCAATAGAAACGTGTATATCTCAGCAACCAAAAGCCATAGAGAGCTGAAATTGGTATCAAATAATTGCTATGACAATATTCTATAACCATGTAAAAAGATATATTAACAAGCTGACTTTCTTGTTGCTCAAATATTTAAGAAATCTTAAGATATTAGAGAAAAAATCATTGGCAAACAAACGGGGTATACCAATAAAATTGAAAATATCTCAGTGACCAAAAGCTCTAAAGAGCTGAAATTGGTTTCAAATCATTGCTATAATAATGTCTATAATCTTGTGATAAGAACCATAAATAATACTACTTTCTTGTTGTTGGAATATTGATGAGAACTTTAAATATTAGATAAAAATCTCAGAAAAATAGAGGGGGTATACCAATGAAAACATTTATATCTCAGCAACCAAAAGCCATAGAGAGCTGAAATTGGTATCAGATAATTGCTATGACAATATTCTATAACCATGTAATAAGATATATTAACAAGCTGACTTTCTTGTTGCTCAAATATTTAAGAAAACTTAAGATATAAGAGAAAAATCACTGGCAAAAGAAGGGGGTATACCAATAAAACTGCTAATTTCTCAGTGACCAAATGCTCCAGAGGGCTGAAATTGGTATCAAATGATTGCTAGCATAATGTTCTATAACCATGTGCTAAGACACACAAACAATCTGACTTACTTGTTTTTCCAATATTGATAAAAACTTTAAATATTAGAGAAAAATCACAGAAACATGGAGGGGGTATACCAGCAAAAATTTTATAACTCGGCAACCAAATGTCCTAGAGAGCTGAAATTGGCATCGAATGATTGCCATGATAATGTTCTATAACCAAATGATAAGATAAATGAATATTTCAACTATCTTGTTGTTTAAATATTGATGATAACTTAAAATATTAGATACAAATCACACAAACATAGAGGGGGTTATACCGACAGAAACGTTTATATCTCAGCAACCAAAAATCCTAGAGAGCTGAAATTGGTATCAAATGATTGATATGACAATAATGTACAACTAATAGATACAATTGTAGTATTTCGTAGCCGCTTGCTTAAAGGTGTGCATGATCCAGCCCATGGAACTATGAGAACTTACATCTGACATTTTATAGGAAACGGTAATCTGACCATGGACTTGGTCATAATAATGATGAACAGATGTAAATTTATAAAGAAACTGAATGACAAAAATAAATATAAATACATGTATAATGTTTATGAGCACATCACATATTCATTTGTTCTTCAATGTCTCACGAATCACTATGCATTTATTTAAATTTCATGATTCATATTATTATGTAAATGGGTGGGGTAATTCAACATCATAAATACTAAAACAATAGCTGCAAAAGTATGACTTAAAGAATATAATAAGATTACTGCTTTATCTGTGATTCCTAGCATTGCTCTAGACTAGAAAATTCAGCAGTTTATGATCTGAAACACAAAGGATATGTTCATATATCTAGAAAACGTTTGTAATACGTAGGCAGCTCAAATAGCATGAAACAATGTGTAATTTAACCATCGCGCCAAAAAAATTCCGTGAGCAGTCCACCCAGGCCTTCAATAGGATGGCAAAGCCTAACCAAAATTGTATTCAAACCAACTATAGCAGGTGATGTCACCTCCTCTCCCCAAAACGGGGCTTGGCTCCCTGGGTATGTTTGCTCTTTTTTCAAAACCGATAGTTTTTAAAACACAGTATATTTTACAACTCTTGCAAAACGAAAATCATATCAGGAAGACTAGAACTTGATTAAATTTTCAAAATAACGCGTACTGTTAATGAGCACAAATGGTTTAAAATGCCTCAAACTGGGCAAGCTCTCCTTTTAAAAAGGAAAATTTATTATACCCCGCCACTTGAAAAAGTGCGGGGTATTATGCTATACCCGCCAAAAGAAAAAATGCGTTTGAGTGTCCGTCCGACTGTCCGTTCGTTTGTTCGTCCGTCAGCGCTTCGATTCCGGGCTATATCTTGAGCATTTATTGGCCAATTTTCTTCAAACTCTGTATAGATGTTCAAATCTCTAAGGAGTGGTTTGGGATTGAAGATGGGTAAATTTCACCAAATAAGTACAGAGTTGTGGCCCTTGATTTACGTTACAATTTTGTTTCCGGGCTCTATCTTGAGCATTTATTGACAGATTTTCTTCAAACTTTGTATTGTAGTTCGTACCAGATAGAAGTGGTCGTGGGTTAAAGATGGGTAAATTTTGTCAAATAAGTACAGGGTTATGGCCCTTTATTTATTTAAAAAATCGTTTCAGGGCTCAATCTTGAGCATTTTTGACCGATTTTCCTCAAACTTTATATAAGAGTTCGTATCAAGAAGGAGTGGCATGGGATGGAAGATAGCTAAATTTTGTCAAATAAGTACATAGTTATGGCCCTTGATTTACCTTAAAATTTCGTTTCCGGGCTCTTTCTTGAGCATTTATTGACAAATCTTCTTCAAACTTTGTATAGGAGTTCATATCGGGAAGGAGTTCTTTGGAATTGAATATGGGTAAATATTCTTCAAATAAGTACAGAATTGTGACCTTTGATTTATGTTATTTTTCCACTTTCTGTTTTGTGCATTTATCGACTAATTTTCTTTAAACTTTGTATACTAAGAAGGAGTGGTTTTGGATTGAAGATGGGGAAATTCTATCAATTACATACAGAGTTATGGTCCTTGATTTATGTCAAAATTTCATTCTGCTTTTTATCTTGAGAATTTATTGACCAATTTGTGCATTTGTGCTAAAGTAAATTTGCGTGGCGGGGTATCATGCATGCCTGTAGCACTTTTGGTCATAATCATTTAGCTTGTTACAATAAATTCTTATGGATTAAGGTAATTGCTTTTGTAGCAGTGAGATTGACTGTGGCGACCTGTTTATTTCAAGAATAAGATTAAATATACCAATTGCTTTTGATTTCCACTTTGTTTCAAAATTAAACAGTGGGTGCAGTGCCTGATAAGACTAAATGAAACGCTGATCTGAGTCTATAAAGATATTAAAGGTGCTTTTTTTCAATATTGAGAATTTCAATAAATATGCATGTGCATAGCTTAAAATCTTACATAGTAATTGTCCTTGACATATCCTTAAAACGCGCACCTTGGCCCGATGCCCTTGACCTATATTTCACGGTTCATTGACTTTTTCAATTTTACGTCGAAGTTTCGTTTTCTCTGCATCAGTGATAGCTGCGAGTGTGAAACCTTGCATAGTAATTGTCATTGACATCCCTTCTAGCACTCATCTTGACCTGATGCCCTTCACTTAAATTTCACGGTCCATTTACTCTGTTAATTTCTTTTTTCTGCATCAGCGCTAGCTGCAAATGTGAAACCTTGCAAAGTAATTATCCTTGACATACCCTTCAGTCATGCACCTTGACCCGGTGCCCTTGACTTATATTTCACGGTCCTTTGACTTTGTTAATTTCAACGTCGAAGTTTGGCTTTCTCTCCATCAGTGATAGCTGAGAATGTGAAACCTTGCATAGTAATTGTCCTTGGCATACCCTTCAAGCACGCAACATTACCCAGTGCCCTTGACCTATATTCACGATCCATTGACTTTGTTATTTTTTATGTCGAAGTTTGGTTTTCGCTGCATTAGTGATAGCTGCAAATGTGAAACCTTGCATGGTAATAATATGCCTTCGACCTGTATTTCACGTTTTTAGTTATGCGATATCGACCTCCGCTGAGTTCTTGTTTATACTACTGTCTGGTTTTCATTACAGCATTTCAAAATTCGCAAAACTTATTCGTTTTTCGCAAATACATGAACCAATGACAAGTGTTCATCTTAGCAGTATGGCATGTTAAACTTGCCTGAGGCGTTTTTTTATGACGTCATAATCGATGGAAGATATACCCATGATGAGTATGCATATGTATATACTTGGAAAACAATTGAAGGATATTGAATTCCTTCGGTTATGTCACAATGGAGACAACATTTTACAATAATGAATCTGGTAGACTGATGCATATGCAGTTGATGAACCTGCGAAAACGACTTTACGCATCACTGGTTAAAATAATGTAAAAAGTACAAGTAGGCAAAGATCAGGAAAAGGCGCAATCAGAAAAAGATTCCCACTCCAAAAACCAAGGTGGGAAAAAACCAAACTAACAATCAGGTACTTATACCATGAAAACATTTCGTAAGCCGAATGAGCAGCTATTTTCCCAATAGGTGGCCACTCAGTTACCTTAACTTAACTAAAAATATGCAAACATACATAAGGCGCCAACAGCACGAAAATATTTTAAACACCAAGACATAAAACAAAAAGAACCACCACAGAAGTATCGACTTGGAACGATCAGTAACACAAAGTTACTGGCGGGTTTAAATCGATTTTACACGGCCGTAACCTCACCCTCAGCTTCTGCAGTGGTTCATAACATTTAGTTAGTTCTTCGGTCCTCGTGGTGAATCTCTAACTAGTAAATGAATCATCAAGAACAAACAAATAAATCATGATAATCATCCTGATGAATCAAAAACCAGGACTCACAGATTCAGTAAGTTGCCCGACGATGGGGATCCCTGGGCGCCAAATAACTTACTAACTCCGGAGATAAAGAAAAACATCAGTTGGACCCCGGTGGGCCAAGCAACAGACAAGAAGCTCCGGCCCCAACCAACTAAAATGAATAGCTTTAAGTCGGGGCCATCATAGAGTCTGACGCCCGACCCACCGGCGTGCAATTAAAGAAGGTAGCATAGTTATCAACCGTGATTGGGTTAAAAACTAAGCATGCAGACTGTCGCATAACATTCAAGTTATAACCTATACGTCTGTAACGTGTTATGATTTTTCTAAACTGAAAAGAAAAATCATTACTTCCTATAAGTTTCTTAAATTTGTAAACCAAGTCACCATAAAATTCTGGTTCCGAAAGACCCTCACTTAAAAGCGTCTTTAACCCAACATTATATTTGGAAATCAATTCATAGTGTCTACGATAAAATTTAGAAAAGGTTTTTCGAAGTTTATGATACCGATAGCCCTGTTGGAGAAGTTTTGCCGTTAAACATTTATTTCGAGCGTTGAAGTCTGTAACATGATTGCAGACTCTAGCAAACCTAATAAGTTGCGAAATGTATACACCATAAGAAGCACGACGAGGAACGTCACCATCCAAAAACGGAAAATTTACTATATCAAAATCAAAGTCATCGCGCTTATCATAAATTTTAGAAGAAACAAATCCATTTGCAACAGAAAGATGTAGATCTAAAAAGGGGGCTTCGGTATCCGAGATATTGGCTTTGTTCAACTGTAGTTCAGATGGATAAATTTGATTGACCATACCTTCAAAATAAGGGTTGCCAATGTTCAAAAGGTCATCGAGGTACCTAGAAGTGGAATTAAAAGCCTCGATAACATCAGCTTGATTATCATGGTTAAGAGAATCCATGAAATCTCTTTCGTAGCAGTATAAAAATAAATCAGCTACGAGAGGTGCGCAATTTGTACCCATCGGAATTCCAACAATTTGTCTGTATAACTTGGTCCCAAATCTAATATAAATATTATCCAGAGATAGGATAAGGCGTCGCACACATTCTGACATGGCCAAAGTGTATACCGACTTTGGTCAGAGGATGTGAAAAAAGCCTTTCTGTCATTACATGCCAAATAAAGTGAACCATAGTTTTTTAAAGCCCTTTTGAAGGTCCACTCTATCAAATCCAGAAGTTTTTCTTTAATTAGATTATGTGGTAAAGTTGTATACAGAGTAGAAAAATCATATGTGGACAAGCTCGTCGCACGGAACCCTCTACACTTCAATTTATTGAGCACCTCATCAGAATTTTTTATTGACCAAAACCAATTTTTATTTGAAGTTTCATACACTGTCTCACAGTATCTTATAACATGAGATTTGATAGCAGTAAGACAGGAAGTTAATAATTTAGAAAGTTCAGTAGTAGTACAAGAGCTAGAATTTGCAATAAATCTTGCTTTGTATGGTCTTTTGTGAAGTTTAGGTAACCAATACATCGTAGGAAGTTTGTCTTGGCCTTCATTGACACAAACAGAAAACTTAACAGGTAAATCGTTTAAGTGGGCATTTACTACAGAAACCTCATCAGTATCTGTCTCCAGATAAGCCCTGGTACCATCCAGCTCCTGTTTTAAGGTGTTAACGTAGTGAAGCCTACAAACAACAACAACATTGTTTGCGGCTTTGTCTGCCGGAACCAAGACATACTTTCCGTGAAATTCTTGGATACCCTGCTTCAAATGCCTAAATGACGATTTAGGTTTAGGAGGTAAAAGATTAGTATTTTGTGAATAAAACTGTATACGTTTATCCACGATAGTGAAGATACTTCTTTTCCATTCTTTAAGAGCATTATCCTCAACACCCTCTCGTTTACACCATCGATTACCGAAATCATTCAATGCAGATGCAATCTCCTCTCTACATTTATCGAAATTGATGTAGGAGGGGAATCTATATTTCGGACCTTTAGAAACAATTTTGCGAATTCTAGAATCCGAAATTATTTTTAAATTTCCAGTCACTATATGTCCGGCTGGTTGATAAACAAATTTTGAATCTTTACAATCTCAAGACTTAGGAGTATTAGCATGGATATCAAGATCAGAAACAAGTCATGGTTGGTGGCTGTGCTGCCTTCTTTGGTTGCGCGCCGGTGGGTCGGGCGTCGGACTCTGTGGTGGCCCCGACGTGGGGCTGTTCGTTTTAGTTGGTTGGGGCCGGGGCTTCTTGTCTGTTGCTTGGCCCACCGGGGTCCAACTGGTGTTTTTCTTTTGCTCCGGAGTTAGTAGGTTATTCGGCGCCCAGGGATCTCCATCGTCGGGCAGCTTACTCAGTCTGTGAGTCCTGGTTTTTGATTCATCAGGATGTTTATCATGATTTATTTGTTTGTTCTTGATGATTCATTGACTAGTTAGAGATTCACCACGAGGACCGAATAACTAACTAAATGTTATGAACCACTGCAGAAGCTGAGGGTGAGGTTATGGCCATGTAAAACCGGTTTAAGCCCGCCAGTAACTTTGTGTTACTGATCGTTCCAAGTCGATACTTCTGTGGTGGTTCTTTTCGTTTTATGTCTTGGTGTTTGAAATTTTTTTTGTGCTGTTGGCGCCTTATGTATGTTTTCATATTTTTAGTTAAGTTAAGGTAACTGAGTGGCCACCTATTGGGAAAATAGCTGCTCATTCGGCTTACGATATGTTTCATGGTATAAGTACCTGATTGTTGGTTTGGTTTTTTCCCGCCTCGGTTTTTGGAGTGGGAATCTTTTTCTGATTGCGCCTTTTCCTGATCTTTGCCTACTTGTACCTTTTTATTGAAATTAAAAATAGTATTTCTGATTGGTTTATTATATTTGTAACAAATAATAGGAGGTTCTGAATTTTGGAAGTACGTAGGTATAGACTGTATCACTGATTTATCCTGGAATATGCTTGTTAAATCAATAAAGTCAATTCTTTTATTAATGAAAGGAATTTTAATAAAACTTCTAATGTGATTAGATTCGGAATCGATAAATGGACGAAGAGCATGCTGAGTATAACATCTTGTTAACAGTGCAGCGTCATACATTTGATGATTTCTATCGTAAAATCTATTAGCCTCTGTGTCCAAGGAACGTAATACAGCAATAGGTAGAGAACTAAGATAAGACAGCATTAGATGTCGACCGTGAATCCTTAGTTTAACAGCTAAATCATTAAGGGAAGTGTTCAATTTCATTGAAGCGCACCGTTTACGTTTGTCATTACCCTTTTTCCGTATACCATGAGATCTAGATTTACGTTTACGTTTATGTAACCCGCCATAATTTTATTATGTATCCAAAAGTCACATGCACAAAATTTCCCGTTGATTTCTTAAATGCAACCGCCAGTTAACATAACGAATACTAAACTATGCAAATTACATTTTTTTTCAGCTGCAGAAATTGAAATTTTCCGTTGAAATTTTTTATATTCTTAATATTGTTGCTCAAAACATTGATTGTGAGTATCCACAGTCTATGTTTTGGATCAAAAATAAGAAAAATTGTAGACCCAAGCTAACCACAGTTTTACTATAAAAAGTGGTAGCTTGTTGAAAGTTGAAAAATTATAGTAATTTACTTTGGCTCCATGTTGCCAAATCTAAAGGGACATTGACGAGCATAATTGGCCGAAAACATGTTCACTGCGTTTAAAGGATCTTGGTTTTAATTATTATTTTCAACGGGTTATACGTTTCATGGACATGTTAACCTGATGTTTGTTTGGGACAATATAAATGCTTTTATGTCCCTGTACATGTAGCTTTCAAAGCTAAAACTAATGAGACCACTTTTGCAAATCTGACAAGAAAGGGTTATTTTAGCTGAATATACGTGAGGCAATTGTGGGTTAGAATCAGCGATGACTTTGCACACAGAAATTACTAAATGTTTGTCCATTTTTATTTAGGGGATAGTATACAATTATTGACTATTGAGTCATTGAATATGAAGTATTATCCAACAAAAACTACCAATATTGACCGAGGCGAATACATTGGGCCTAATTTGGATAAAGCTTGTCTTTGTATTGACTATCCTCATAAAAGTTGCAAATTTAGAAATTCTTTTTGGCTTCATGTCGCCAAAGCTAAATGATGGTCACTGATGCTTGAGTAGCCGAAACCGCGGTATGACCCAATCTTTACCCATTAATATGTTCACTGCTCTTAAAGGATCTCATTTTTATTTTTATTTTATTTTTTTTCTGTCAGCCTCCAAACAAGCGCTATTATAGTCGATTCGTTATATTTGAGCCGCCTCGTGGGAAAACAACCGACCTGTACAAGCACAGAAAAGAGCTAGAAGCTTGAAATTTCGGATTTAAGTAGAAGAGGAATAGTTCTATCGGAGTAGCGAAAACAAAGGCGCCGATCATCTTCACAGTTACTGCGAAGCTGATCTGCGCCTTTGTTTTCGCATATGCAGATCATTGGTTTTTCCAGGTGGTGGCTCATTTATGTACAACATCCTGTACATGTATATAAACTGACCCATCATGTGACGCGTGCATGAACATGATGTACTTGTCTTTTGTGTGCGAGTCGACTTGCAAAATCATCACGAAACATGTCCATTAAATGAATACCCCCTTAAACTCTCTTTTTATATAGTTTATATACAAACCTGGGGTATACAGGGATATATATATATTTCTTATTTTTGATCCAAAACATATATTGTGGATACTCAACAGGTTCTAACGTGCACCCACAATCAATGTTTTGAGCATAAATCTTTAAAATCCTAAATTTTGTCAATGAAATTTTATAAATTTACAGCTGAAAATATCTCTATAAAATTATAATGCATGTGCATGTTTAGTATGATTTCAAACAGCTGTTCGGCGCCTTTATTTTCGCTGCACAGATAGTGCAATCCGTTTTCTATTTACATACATTGTACAAAACTTCAAGCTTCTAGCCTGCTTCTGTGACTGTACAGGACGATTTGTGTTGGACCTGTTCGGAAACCCTGCATGCCGATTTTCTCGCGTCGCGGTTCAATTTCAGTACCGGCTCGTGTTTTTTTCTTCTTTTTTTTTCACAATCATGATTAGAGAAGTGTGTATGTTGCTATTCTTTCCGTCAATACGCTTTACTCCCCGTTTCAAGCATGTTTAAAATACCTCTTTGTACCATCTTATGGGTAGCTGTATGTATTTTTCTCGAATAGAAAGTCAAATTTTCGCGTTTCTTAAATAAGCGTTTTGAGTTTAACGAATGAATGCGTCTTGAAATAAGTTTTAATCAAACTGAATTGACAAATGGGATGAATTGTCGAAAATTAAACATTCTTGAATTTTTCTCTAAGTATATTTGTACCATTTTCACAGCCGGTAATCATGTGGTCGAAAGTTTTACGTGAAAATATAACTATACTGATCAATTGAATCGTGCCGCTAGATTTGTAACTAGGAATTATACCTTTGAGGAAGGAAGTATGACTGGCATTCTTGAACAAGTGGGAATCTTTGAAGAAAAGGAGGACGGACAATCGACTTAAATTGCTATACAAAGGTCTGGAGGGTAAAGCCGGAATACTTACAAACGACATCCTCAAGACTAGGCGTTGTAGAAATAATCACCCCATGGCATTTCAGCTACCATCTGCTAGTATAGAGGCCTATAAATGTAATTTCTTTCCCCAGACTATCAGGGACAGGGCCCTCCCTGACTCTCTGCTTTCCTCCGCTGAAATGGCAGATGATTGTGCACCCGTTCGCTTCGCTCATGCGCGCTAGGGACTAATTTCTCCCCCCCCCCACCATCCAAACGCCCTGGTTAAATAATGTCATTTGGCGTGTCACCAGTAAACTATTCAGATTAGAGGGTATTTTCGATTATGCAGACGTTTCTCCCTAAAAATTCCAATATATATATTTTTTGACCATCTTAGGCCTAGGTGCATCGAAGAATTTAGACTCGGGGACCAGTTTTTCTACAATAATGACGATGTACGATAAATCATAAATTTTGCCCTTATTAACGCTTCATATGCAAATATTTTATTGGAAAAGGTCCCTCAGGACCTTTTCCACAGTGTTTACTTTGAATATGAAGAAAATTCTACCCATGATCGACTGATCTCTCTCAATTACGCGTTTTGTCACATAAAGCGCTTAATAAAAGCTAGTGAACCCGTCTATACTGACTAGACAGTTAACCGCAATCAATTAAATTTATCCATTTTTGACACTCCCCGTCAAATAGCGGTAAAATCTAGCAAGCAGTCTCGATCGTGGTGACTGCTTATCATAGCGCATCTAGGTTTAGATCGTAGATACCCTGACGAGGGGTACAGAAACTATAGGAACTCTATATGGCTGACTTTTAGTCCATCACATCGGTCATATGGGTCTGTTTCTAGTAGTGTGGGTGCAGGTCAAAATTCAGAACTCTGTCACACATTGACTGCACTGCAAAATGGTTTTCTGCACATCGACATATTGATTGTAATCGTGTTCCCTTTAGTATTGGCATTGGTTCCATAACATCAGAAATTTTGGACAATGCCTTGAGTGACAGATACACACACTGGTCAAGCGTTCATAAAAAGAAACGACATTCATGTAAAGGAAACGAAACTGAAACGTATGAGAATCGAAATTAATGACAAATCAGAGAATCAACAACACTAGCTGAAATATAGAGCAAAAGGAATCTCTTATAACAAACGGCTGCTGACCTTTTCATTGGTTTCTTTCTAAAGAAGCCAACTTGTGTTTTGCCATCTCCGTGCAGAGGAGTGTTAAACGCCATTACAGAACCAAAATAAATGACACATGAGGTGATGATCAGAAATTGATCGACTCAGTATCTGAAGAGAGAAAGAAAAAAGTATCTAAGATTTTTCTTTAAATAGTAAACATCCATAAACACATGCAAAGACGTATTTACCACCTGTTGTTAAAAGTTTTAGTAACCAAATGATAATACTTTCTGAGAAAACCATACAAAAAAGTGACAAAATTAAGCTGTATAAGTATGCAACCTATAGGGAAAACATAACGCGTAATACCATAGCTTCATTCATTCTTCTTCTTCTTCTTTGATCTGTATTAATTAGCTTCCTTTATACAGGAACACCACCTTTTCACTAAAAGGTGTAAAAGATTAGTTTGTTTATAAAAAGTTTATAAGAACAACTCACAGTGAATAATAAAATCCTGGCATGCACGTTAAGAAGGTTAATAAAACTCGCACACAATGGTCTAAAAAGAGTAAACACACTGCTGTCTATTTACAATTCCGCGTGACAGAAATTCAAGCTTTTAGTGTTTAAAGACCGACCGCTTGGCCACTACAGAACAGGAAAAGCGATGAAAATCAAAGTCCTTTTTCTGGCAATCAGCACTGCAGTAGCTAGTAGAAAGACAGGGCGAACTCATTCACTTGCTTTGATGACGTAAAAGCAAGTGACTGATGATCGTCTAGTGCCTGGTACTTCCACTGTACAAATCGCAAGTGACGTTGCTTACGGTCATTTCCGATCCTCCTATGTGGATAAAACAACAACAACAACAACAAAAAAAAAAACCTGTTATCCTTTAAGCGCAGTGAACATATTTATGAGAAATTTGGATGGGCCATACCGCTTAAGCCTCTTCAGTGACTCTATAGATTTGGCAACATGGAGCAAGGACCGTATATCGAGTATACAGAAATTGAATCGTGTATAATCTAAACGGGGTCAAATGTATTGAAGGTTGGTTAGAAAATTAATCTACATGTAAACCTAGAATATTTTTCTGATTTCTCAGAATATCCTCGCAGATCTCAAAGGACCAAAAGGAAAATATAATCTGCACTATGGATGATGTACGGGGAGACTTTTTAGGGTCGCCACACGGCACAATACCAGCTGCAGTGATAGCAAGTAAAAAAAAACTGTAGTCCTAGTCTGATCTTTAGCTCACCTGAGCCGAAGGCTCACAAGGTGAGCTTGTAGTATGGTAGTCGAGCCGTCCCTCCGTCCGTGCGTGCGTTCACACTTTCAAATACAAATATCTCCGCAACTCATGAGCCAATTGAAACCACAAGACCCAGAGCTTTTCACATGTTGTATGTAGCAATGTATAGTGGTCGTTTTTATAAATCCTGCTAACCGTGCCCCTGCGGTCCATACAGGCCCGCCCCGGCGGCATCATGGGAAAACATAAAAAATCTTCTTCTCCAAAACCATAGGGCACAGAGCTTTCATATTTTGTATGTAGCAATGTATAGTGGTCCTCTTTATATAAAGGTACAAGTAGGCAAAGATCAGGAAAAGGCGCAATCAGAAAAAAGATTCCCACTCCAAAAACCGAGGTGGGAAAAAACCAAACTAACCTCTTTATATATCCTGCCAACCATGCCCAACAGATGCAAGTTAGCGACACCGGTCTATAATTTGCTGGGTCATATTTCTCACTTTTTTAAATACCGGGGCTACATTTGCCTGTCGCCAACCATCTGGCACATTTCCCTGAGCAAGCGACTCATTGTAGATATAAGCTAGAATGGGAGCAATTTCAGAACTACATTCTTTTAGCACCCTAGCACTCAAGCCGTCTCACAGTGTATATCCGAGCGTATGCAGAACAGACGGTTACGGAACGGACAGACGTTTACAGGAGCACGCGCTGTTTCGCGCCAAAAATGTTTTGTACAGTTTTTCATCCAAAACTGTACGCTTCGAATGTATTGTTATATCGGCCTTGCATGTCCATCTACTATCTTCCAAAACACCATAATTTCCGGCATGGAAGCCTTGTAGTTTAAGCAGAATTTTGTTGCTTAGCAACAAAAACATTACGGAGCGGAACAGTCTACAGATTCGTTTATGTTACGGGGCGGAACAGACGTAGCCTACGAAAAAAACAGACGAATCAGCATACGGAGCGGTCACAGACGGCCATGAATACTACATGAACAACACTGTGATGTCAAATATAACACTTTGCGGCAACCTTCTGTATTGTAGCACTCGAACGTGACCAGATGGAATACACCTGGTGACCTGGATCAGCATCGTACATGTATCAGAATAGCATCGACTATGTTGTGAAAACAAAAAGTTGTTTGGGGGCAAACAGCAGATCAGAGAGAGAGAGAGAGAGGGGGGGGGGGGGGAGAGGTCCCGATAGCGCAGTGTTAAAAGCGTCCGCTTCGGGGGCGAGATGTCGTGGGTTCGCCCAGGCCGCGCCATATCAAATGCGTTAAAATGGTACCAATGGCTTCCTTGGTGCTCAGCATCACGAGGCAATCACGGCTTTTCTTCTCCTTTAAATATAGTATCACTAATAGTGCATATCTAACAACAAATTCTAAAATAAAAGACTGAAAAAAGTCTGAAAAGGTCCGATAATAAGACTCATGTCTATTTTAACCGGAGGTCTATATGGAAGGCTGGCATTCGTGCTGAATACGTTAGTAATATAGAGACCCTAGAATTTCGGTCAAAGGAAAAGGTTCCCTGTTTGCATACTCAGTCCTTAAGCAGTCATCAAGCGAACACCCACCTCCGTACACACCGGCGGGAGTACTCTCCAAAGCATCGGTCATATATTCCAAAGTATTTCCATATATGAATGATGCGTGAGAATCAGCCAAGACGCCGCAAAAGGGAGCTTGCGGCGGGAGATAAAATCTTTGGCGTGATTTGTAAGCATATATGATTCTGTCATGCATCTTACTTATTTGATTTACTCGCAGTTTATTACTATTTGAAGTCATCTGTAGAGAACTCACAATAATACTAGTAGCAGCTGTATCTATTCATGGCTGAAAATATAAACAAAAATATACTTCGGGTGGCATTGAACGTGATTGGCCTGTGGTCCGGACTTTAGCAGCCACCGGATGGCATTTCATATGTATTTCTCCCTATGAATGTGGTGAAATATATGCTAAGCAGGATGGTGAGGAACAGATGGACAGACAGACGCTGGGTCTGTAAAAATTCCGCTGTCTATAGTGAATCAGAAAGCTCGAGTGAGCTAAAACATGTTTGTACCTTACATTTCTACTATACAGCATCTGTTTCTATCCGCATTCTAAAGCTCGCCTACGTCTGTTCCGTTTCGTATGGAAATGCGTCATTTCGTCTGTTCCGCTCCGTAACAAACGACTGTACCGCCCCGTAACCATGAAATTACCATACGCTTCAGAAAAAAACCAAATCTTGGCTATTTTTACTGGAAAACATATAAAATATTTAATGTCTGGTGGTTCAGGACATATTTAACTACATACGGACTAAATCCAAAAGGTTGACAATGGCTTATTTTGCAAGCAATCTCGACACACAGCCAAAAAAAATACAAAATATGCCATTTTTCACACGTCTTGGGCAGTTATGGCGAACCCCCTGAAAAATCATTGTGCTCTTGAGCACAGACAACTAGACGGGTATGTATGCAACACATCTGCTCTAGTTTGGTCTCAATATTTGCATTAGTCACTTTAAAAGAACGGAAAAACATTTTTGGCGCGAAAAAGCGCGTGCTCCTGTAAACGTCTGTCCGTTCCGTAACCGTCTGTTCTGCATACGCTCGGATATACACTGTGCGTCTGGCCCAGGTGCCTTGTTTGTCGAAGACATCTCAGATCATTTTTGACCTGCATCCGGGTTTTTCCCATATGGAAGATGAAGAAGGCAACAATCTGCATCTCTTTAAAAAGTACTTTAAGATGATGTTTTTTTACTATACAAGCCATCATTGGTCCTTATTGTTATTTATTTTAATCGCTTTTTGTGTGACGAAAGCTTTTGCAAAGAAAAATTAAAATCTAAAATCTGTGGATTTTGAAATTTTATGGTCCATGCAGGCCATCGTAGATAAGATGCGTTCGGATTTTCTCCATTAAATATAGGCGTGTTCGGATCAAAGGCTCTGCTCAACAGAACGAGTCGTTTCGGTCCAGCGACTCTTAAGGACTCCGCCGTAAGGACACTTGAAAAGCATTTCCTCTCAGTCATGTCTGGAGTTGGCTCTGCAAGAGTCATACTGTCTGTCTGTCTGTCTGTCTGTCTGTCTGTCTGTCTGTCTGTCTGTCTCTCCTGCATCCTGTACCCTATTGCAGAATAGATATTAATCTTCGACAATTATCTTTTTAAAAGATGTTTCTTGTGTACCTTAAGCCCATTTAACAGTTTGAGGACCTCTTTAGGGTCAACTGTGATTTCACCCATGGCGGTGAATGGGCTAGTGCCTTTAGAGGGAATTTCAGAGTCAGTTTCACGTGTAAAAGCTGACTGAAATTGCTTATTGCAGATATTTGCCTTATCAACAGTGTCTGTTTTAAGAATTCCATTTTCGCGGGGAGATGTGATCATATTTTGTGTGTAGCAATATATAGTGGTCCTCTATATAAATAATAGAGGTCATGTTGTTGTTGGCCATGAATTCGTAGCGGATAGCGGATATTTTGGTTCCGGGATCGGAACGTTGATCCCGGGCTTTATTCATTCCCGTGGAATCTTATCAAGATCATTTCGCCCTCAAGCAGTTGCAACCATTTCCCCCAGCCCAAGGGAACCAAATATAAGTTGGGCATTTGACTATTGTCAATCTAAAAAAATGTTTTGTGGGGACTGTACAGTATAAATAAGTCAGTTAATTATTTATTAATCCTCTCACCTACTGACCACCTTATGCCCTAGTCAGTTAAATTGTAACAATTGCCCCAATGAAGCCCTGGGGAGTAACAGGGACTGACCCCCTCCCCCCACCCAACACCCCCCCTCCCACCCACTGAAGCCTAGGAGGCTGTGGTTACAAATGACAGGTCATTACTAATATACACCCTGTGTATTGCCTACACACTTTGTGGACTTAACAAACTGTAGAAATAAGATCAAGGACCAGCTTAGGTTCTACTACCCCCCTAGAGACTGATCTATGCAATGACTGGATTAAATTATAAGACTAATCCAGGCACTGCAACCAGTCACCTTCAGCTGAATTCTATTTGTCGCTTTAAAATTTTTCAGTTGCTCAAACTGCTGTCCAAGTTCAATCTCTTGTGAGGGAGTGGAGTGGGAGTGGGTGGGGGACCTTTACTGTGATTAGCCTTTTACAAACTTTTAAAAGTCTGTGTTTTGTGAAAAAAAAAAAAAAAAAAAAAAAAAAAAAAAAAAAAAAAAAAAAAAAAAATTAACTCTGTGATATGTGACAGATGTATTCTCTGTCACAGACTCCTGGCCCCGAGGTTATAAAACTTTTTTCAAGATCAGCTCAGCTGAGCATAAATTTTCAACTGCTCATAAATACCAAAATAGCCCAAAAAGATTGAAATTGACCGCTTAGAACGCCAAAGCTTGTAATTTATCCTGCTAAAAAAATGTTAAAATGCCAACAGTATATTTAACATTTATAAGCACAATAAATTTTAGTCTCAGCTGAGCTGAGCATGAAAAATGTTTTATAACCTTGGGGCCTGGATTTTTTTTCAGGTGTCTCAGGGGCCGAATTAAGGCCCCATTCCCAATGAAATTTAAGTGACTTTTTCCCAATTTGGAGAAAAAAATTCCCAATCGCAACTAAAAATGATTTTGAAAAGTTTCATACTTTGTTGAATTTAAACTCAACTGTTTGAAATGATGCTTAAATTTGAAAATAAAGTATTACTTTCTGATTTTCAATGAAATAACTCATAAGTAAATATGTCAGAAAGGTCAGAGTTGTCTATGGAATTTAGGGCGAGTTGTCTTTATCTGAGATATTCATGGACCGAGTTGTCCAGGACCATGTTGTGTTTGGGCCGAGTTGTCCTCAATTCCTGTGGTTACAAGTGGCTAGTGCATAATTCCCGGAGGGTGACCACCTGCTGAAGTAATGTCAGTACAGATGGCGTATCACAAGATAACCATTATTCAGACTCTCAGTATGGTGAAAAATCAGATATTATGGGTATAATTTGTGGAGAAAAGTTATGTACCATTCAGATTCAGAGTACTCTCAATGGAATATCAATGGTGAAAATCAAAAATTAAATTATCATGGGTATAGATTTAGTAAAAAGGTATGTACCATTAAATAGAAAATTTATTAGGAACCATAATGTAGCCTAAAAGCAGGTTCTAGCAATGTATTTCAACATAAATTATCTCACTGGGATGATTTTATCATCGCTTTTCAGATTTTGTATGTTTCTTAAAAGCTACTACTTGTAAAATTTCGCCGCTGTTTATATCATGTTTACAAAATTTGATATGGAAATTACCGTAGTACGTAATCACCTTTATTCAAAACCAACCATCTTTGCGAGCATAATTATATACTAATTAACACAACAAACAACTGATTCAACATGTTCCAAAGCATGATCATCCAGTTGACCTGTCAAATCTCATGGCGGAAGTTGACAATCGAGAATGGCGAACTGCGCATGCGCACATGCATCGCACTTCCACATCTTACAGCCCTTTCGGATCTTACCGGACACCGGTCCTTTATAAGCTGCTTCCTTGACACTTAGGGGACATGAATACCGATTTCTTCTCAAGTAAACAAGAGTCCTATTTGCCTTAGTACATACATTGGTGATATGAGTGTTCCATTTCAAATCATTTGTAATAGTTACACCAAGATATTTGACACTTTCCAGGACTGTGCCCTCAAGGGTATAAGTAGCCTTGATTTTACTAATGCGCTTATTTGTCAGCTGCATCATTTGCATTTGACAGGTTGAAATCTCATACCACATCTACTTGCACAACTCTATAACCGATCAATATCTCTCTGCAGTTTCAATGTATCATCTTCCTTCCTAATTTCACAGTAGCAAACACAGTCATCAGCAAAAAGTCTGATTTCTGACTCTATAATATGAGATGTCATTAATGTACAAGGAAAACAATAACGGACCAAGAACGGTGCCCTGAGGGACACCAGACACCACGGGAGCCTGTTACTTCGTTTAACTCTAGTTCTCTGTAGTTTATACAATCATGAATGTGGCATGATGTCAAATGATCAATTATGGACTGGAAAGTATCAGATTTCACATCACAATAATAACACAAATACTGTTTCATTTTGTGTTTTTAATTACAAACAACTGGAAGATGCGTTTCTCTTTATTTGGATTGTGATATCTGAAAGAAAAACAAAAATGCCGGATGAGAAGTATTAAAAAAAAAAAACACTTGAGATGTGACAAAATATGCAGCTGTATGCTATATTTCATGTAGCGAGAAAAACCAATTGCACACAGAGTTCTTTTAAAGTAATAATAAAATACATTTTTGGTGTATGTGGCAAACGTGGAAGATGATTTTGTCCCTCATCTGAGACCAAAAGCTGAAAAATGTCATTTTCGATGGGTCTTTCTGAACTTCTAAACTGAACTTCTAATTCTGTCATCAATGTTAGCCACGAAAATTCCCATACCGTCATCAAAGACAGCCACTTAAAAATTCATCTGTAGACAAAGGCAGCCATTTTCTGCCTACCTGTTGTTTTTGAGGGCATGCCATTTCTTTATAATACAGAATTGCGAATTCAGATTTGGCAGAAATGTAGTTAAATGATAGAAGTTTTATTGTATATGAGTAAATTCAGCCAAAAAAAAAAAACAACAGAAAGACGCCAGCCCTGAGCAGGTAACCAATTTTCGTGACTTTTCTTGTGAAAACGCTGCAACGATGACCAAGTTTGGCCTTAATAGTGACAGGTATGTATTAATCATGCGTCTGTAAACTCTTTAGACATCTACAAGTTAAATTACCAGTCACAGAACACCAGAGGATTTCTCTGAGAATGTTTAAAAATCAAAAAACATATTTTTTTTTTTCAGACGTGTTTTTTTTTTTTCTTCTAAGAATGCTGATCTTTCTGAATTGAAGAAAGCACATTCACTAACAAAGTCCTGCCTAGTCTCTGGAGATGCTGAACATAATCTGCAGGTTGATCCACTTGATATTGATTAAATGCCGCTCTGTTTCCCTGTATAAAATAAACTCGTATGTTCCTGTTAACAACCTACGCACCCTTCTGCTGTCAAGAATGCTGCTCTGAACTGTAGTCCAGAAATGCTGGGAGTTAGTGCTTATGTACTTTAGTGATGTTTCACCTTAAAACAGGAGCTTGGTGGTACCAGGGCTTGTAAGGAGACAGATAGTGATGAAATGACTGTAGTTAATGCTCACTTAAATACCTTTTAAATTTTCTGTATGTGTCAATAAAGGCCAAGACAAACTTCCTACGATGGCTACGTTCGGGGTTCTCCCAAAGGTAAAATCTGCAAATCTACCAATGGTACTGTTGGTACCATTTTTACCAATGGTAACCCGAAAACCCTGAACGTTTTTCTACTGCCAATGGTACCATTGGTACCATTGGTAGATCACATGGTGGAAATTTTATCATATTGATCAATATACCTCACTTGTTTTTGTCTTTCTTATTTACTTCATGTATATTGTGTTATTTATAACATTTACATTTGCTTGTATGACAAAAGTATTGCTTATTTACGAAATTCATGATATACTTTTAGGCTCGCCAAATTGAATCACTTGACTTTTCCTGCGTTGTTAGAATTACCCACGCTGTATTCTGCCTGCACCATTTGCTGCCGTATGTTGGTACCATTGGTACCATTGGTACCAATGGCATTACCAGTGGTACCATTGGTAAAACCTTGAACGGAATTTGTCTACCAATGGTACCATTTTTACCATTGGAAAAAACTAAGAACGCACGCGATGTATTGGAAACCCTAAGCTCCAAAGAAGACCGTATAAAGCTAGATTTATTGCAAATTCTAGTTCTTGTACTACCACTGAACTTTCTCAATTATTAACTTCCTGTCTTACTGCTATCAAATCTCATGTCTTAAGATACTGTGAGACGGTGTATGAGGCTTAAAATAAAAATTGGTATTGGTCAATAAAAAAATTCAGGAGAGGTGCTCAGTTGATTGAGGTGTAGAGGGTTCCGTGCGACGTCCACATACGATTTTTCTACTCTGCCACATAATCTGATTGGAGAGAAACTGCTCGGTTTGATGGAGTGGGCATTCAAAAGAGCATTAAAGAACTATGGTTCACTTTATTTGGTCTGTAGTGATGGTGAGGCTTTTTTTCACTTCCTCTGACCAAAGTCGATATACACTTTGGTCGTGTCAGAATGTGTGCGACGCCTTATTTTATCTTATTTGGTGTTTATATTAGGTTTAGAGCCGGGTTGTGTGGACGGGTTGTTGGAGTTCCGATGGGTACCGATTGCGCCTCTCCCGTGGCTGATTTATGCTTATACTGCTACGAAAGAGATTTCGTGGATTCTCTTGGTCGTCGCGGTCGGGCGGATGCTGGGGCTTTTGGTTCGACTTCCAGGTACCTCGATGACCTTTTGGACATTGACAATTCTTATTTTGAAGACATGGTTAGTCAAATTTATCCACATGAACTACATTTAAATAAAGCCAACACGGCTAAAATTTGTGATAAACCCAATGACTTTGGTTTTGATGTGGTGAGTTTTCCTTTTTTGGATTGTGGCGTTCCTCGCCGTGCTTCAAATTGTGATGTGTACGTTTCGCAACTTATTAGGTTCTCTGGGGTCTGCGGACGTACGTGTTACGGGCTTCGGCGCTTGAGGTGTGTGTTTGGCGGCCAGACTTCTCCAGCGAGGCTTTTGGCGTCATAAACTTCGAAAAAAGTTTTCATTACTTCATCGCAGACTATGAATTGATTTCCAAATTTGGTGATTGGTTGAGGACGCTTTTACGTGATGGCCTTCCGGACCCAGAATTTTATGGTGCCTTGGTTTATAAATTTAAGAAACTTATAGGAAGAGGTGTTTTGTATGTTTTTTTTTTTTTTTTTTTTTTTTTTTTTTTTTTTTTTCGGCTCGGAAAAATTACACGTTTCAGACGTATATGGTATAGCTTGGGTGTTATGGGCATTCAAAAGAGTGTCACTGATGAGGGTTCAGCACCAGGAATTGTGGAATATGTAATAGGTAAATTATTTAGGTCCAAATTATTGGAAGAGGATAGTTTACAGCTCAGTCAATTTCATGTCCTACTCCTTAATATTGAATTTTTGGGACCTTGAAAATTTTGGTGGACGGAGTTCCTTGCATCTTCATGTAATCAAGTCGTACATTCTTTTTCCGTAGCAAGTTTTTAGCCACCCACCCCACATCTGAGGTGATTATCAGAAATTGGTCGACTCAGTATCTGAAGACAGTAGCGATCATTCAATTACTTATTGCTTTTACCGGTACCGTTTCGGAGTTCATCCTTTTAGTGAATACATGTTCAGCACGCTAAGAATAAACAAGTACGACCAGAAAAGTTTGCATCTTTCAGACGCTCATTAACCGGTACTACTAATCACCCCACGTCACCCCATGTCACCCCACGGCACCGCATGGGACCCCACGGCACCCCACGGCACCAAAATATGTGTATAATCCTTATCAAGTGTGCAGTTTTTGCACCCTATTAAACAAAAATAAGGTTTTATTTCGAAAATATCTTTGCTTAACTTTATATCAGAAGAAATTGAACAGCTTAATCTATACTCTAGTAATTTGGAAATCAAACGGACGCCGCTAATCCACGCTGTCACACAATTTTAATGCATTGTTCGAAGCCTATACTTGATTTTTGCAATGCCACATTAGTCAAAGGATAAACTGTATCCTTTGTTTCCAGCTGGCACCTCGCAGTGTAGTATTGTTAAGAAACAAAACTGCCTAAAATCTATCATAGACTGTGCTGTTTCCTGAAGACCATATACCAGCCATTTTTTTTTAAATTTGATTTTTTTTTCTATATTTGTAACGTTATATTTCGTGGTGATAAACGAAAACCTCTTTCCTGCATATCAAGCCAATCACCCATACATGTACATTAATGTGTTAATCAACTCTTCTTGGCCGGCTGTGCTCAATGTTTCAAGAAGGTCACAATTATTTTCAAAGACATATTATTCGCCGATGCAACTGCATAGAGCATTTGAAACTGGGCGTCGAAATGTGCTCAAGAAATATTAGTCATAAATCAGATTGGGGATTCATTGTTAAAAAAGTTTTGCATCGCTTTTCTTGTTCTCTTCAACGGTAATTGGGCGATTGGAATCTTTTCAGTTAACCAGAAGGTACTCGGACACATCATTACGAAAACATGCCCATGCAATAAAATTACGAAAACATGCCCATGCAATATTCAGAGAACTTTTTCAATTTCATTGGCAAAATTTGGTTAATTTTAATATGTTTGCTCAAAACATTTATGGTGGGTACACGTTAACACCGTCTCGTCGAGGCGGTTCTAACGAGTACCTACAATCTGTGTTTTGGAACTGGAACAAAAATAAGAAAAAAAATAGATATACCCCTGCAAATCCCAGTTTTTTTTATATAAATGTTGGGGTTAAGGGTGTATAAACTTCACACACATGTTTTCCTGGTGTTTTGTTCTAATAATTTTTCTGCACTTTGTTCACACACTTAGTATTCATTGTCAGCTGATAAATCCTCGCTTAGCGATTGCATACAGCCATGCCCGATTAAAATGGGATTTTGGGTCGCAATGTAATGGTTTAAAATGTACTTTTCTCTCTCTCTCTCCCCCCCCCCCCCCAAATAAAATGCTAGCTTAATGGCGAGGTATCACGTGCGCATTTACCGTTACCCATGGAAACAAATGTGTACAGGCTGTAAAGCTTATTCTTTGATAGTCATACTTTATCATAAACAATGAATGATTAGTGTATATAAAGACACAGCCGAATATTAACTGAAACGAGGCCGTGACCAGTAAGGTTTTCCTCAGAAGCGAAACTATAACTGCAACATGCGCTAAACATGCGACCAATTGTACGCTATACAACCAGTCTAGCTGCTCGTCTATGATGCTTCCTCGTATATATGATGACACCGGAAAACATAACTAACACACTCATTTATTCTACTCTTAATGGCAAAGCCCAAATCTCTGAGAATTATGTTTTAGCGCAAACCAAAAAAAAAAAAAAAAAAAAAAAAAAAAAAAAAACATACCCAGATAGCACGTATACATTGGCCCTTCATTGGCCCATCGGACGCCGCACGATTGGCCCATGGTTGTAAATCTTGAATGGGCCAACGTAGCGTTTGCTCATCGGCCCATTCAAGGCCCATAACATTGGTTCGACATTGGGCCAATCATGGCTGAGGTTTTGCATTTTGTTGGCCCATCACTGTTTGAATGTGCTCATTAGAAGCTATCGACGATGTATTTCTATCGCATATGTCCACTCGGTACAGTTTCTTGATCTGCAGCACCATAGTGACAGTCGAGCTTGGTCTCTTGTCTTTGGAGAAGGTAAACTCTTCATTTTTCGTTTTCTCTGTGCTGGATAACTTTGACATCTGGTCTTCTGAAAACAAACGAATAAATACAGCACAATGACAAAAACATAAACTAGCCTCATTTATGCAACAAATTAACGCATGTATTTAGCTCATTAAGGAATAGCTGTAAAAGAAATACATGTTAAAACTAAAACCTCTTTGTTGTAATGAAGAATATAAAACAACGAAATATACAATATGAAATCAATTATATTTTCGCATCTGCCTTTAACAAGATGGAGAAATGAGCTTAATAATTAATGCAAAATAATAAATTTTATAAAACTTACCTTCTAAACCTCAGAGTGTCTGTTTCTTAACATGCAAAACTGACTTCTCTAAAACTTCATGCGAAACACCTGTTCATAATTCTCAAATGCCTGAGAAATTTTCTCGTTGCTATGACAACTGATGTACTCTTGTACTCTGGCTGGAGCAGCGAAGCAAATAATAAACCACAATGTTATGGTGTTACAGTGAAAAAGGTGTTAACTTCAATTTTGCTCCCATTGCTTACTAAATAATTACAGAATAGATATACAGTAAATTTAAATGGCCTGGTCAAGGCAGTAACTGCTAATTAAGATAATGGTTTTAAAATCATTGATGTTAATTTATATATAAATCATAATAATTATTTATGATTGATATATAAATTGAAACTATGAGAAAACCAGACTGTTTATTAAGTCTCTTTATTGAATAAAAGTTAAAGACAATGTATCGATTAACACCGGCCAGTATTTAATCATATACGAATCTGCCAATGATATGCCAACCATCGGCCAACGGAAAGTGTACACGACAAGTTTTTATTTATTTTCTCAGGCCCCTTTGAATGAGCCTTGCCATACACGGTCACTTCAGTTAACACATGTCAATTCGAACTTAAAGTCTTAAACTATTATGCATTAATGTCATCTAAACTACTAAACTAAAAATAATATAAAATAATATTTCTATCCCAGCAGGCACACAATATCAACGAACGTTTTGTGCCTGCTGGGTATAAGTACATCGTTTATTAAAATGGCTAACAAATATTCGGCCACTCTCGTTTCTGTGAAAGAAAATCACTTTCCTGATCCGTTGCAGTAACAGATCATTTGCCAAAATTGGGCCAACGTCGGCAAATATTGCATGTAAATGCACTACTACGCCAACATTGGCCCAATCATGTACATGCGACCGCAACCAAACGCCAATTACCCAATCAATATGCAATGTTGGCCCAATGATATTTGCTATCTGGGATAGCTCTTGAACGTATCATAGCCGCGCAATCGTAAAACTTGCTTCCATTAATGAAAATTAACATTGCGCAAACATGTTAGTTGCAAAAAGCTAACATGTTTGTTGGAAAGGTCTATTTAAATAATTCAATTAAAAGTTTGTAAAAACTTACCGCTAAAGTTTCCTCCAAAAATGGCGGCGAATCCGAAGGAAACTACCGCAATCATACGTGAAAATGCCGCCGATCATGCGTTACGACCTCTTTTCATGCGTTTCGAATGGACACGGTGAGACTGATTTAGCTAAGTTTGTTGGTCAACTTAAATCTATATCTATTCAAAGGTCTCGTTTTGATTGAAGAAATACAATCGTTTCTGTATAGATATAAATAAATCGATCATTATATAGGTTTATCTTTGTTTGCTCACAATCAATAGATAACCAAATTTTTGTTATTATGATTTCTTAAAAGGTGGCTAAATCGAGGCAATATCTTGATCGATACAAATTGTAGAAAGGAGGTTTGTCCATATATTTGATTTAATCTCTCTGTAATTTATTACTGACAGTCTCAAAGTAATGGACTAACTATATGCTCAAACGGTAAGAGAGAGACCCTTGGTTCGTGCCCTGGTCGGGCCACATTCTTCTTCTGCTTCTTTGATAGCTATGCCAACAGAGCTACCAACATGGTCAGCAAATTACTGTTTTACAGCAAGGATTCAGCTTTGTACAACTGACGAGCACAAAACGTGTAAACTGGAGACAAATGAGCGTTTGGCTTGCTTTTACCCCTTAAAATATGTTATTCATTGTAAGTACTTGCAAAGTTCGAAAGACCAGGTTGCCGTATTATCGTGCGTTACTTTAATTTTGACGTATTTTGTTTTAACCCGTGGTTGTTCGGATAAGAACATGATTCTTAACTTGCAATATATTTCAAATACTCCAAATATATCCACTGATTCCAAAGGATCAAAAGAAAAATATAATCTGCACTATGGATGATGTACGGGGAGACATTTTAGGGCCGCCACACGGCACAACACCAGCTGCAGTAATAGCAAATAAAAATAATTGTTAGATCCTTTGAAAGCAGTAAACATTCAAAGCGAGAAGATGGGCCATATTGTACAATTTCGGGTAATGATCCTTCATCAGTGACCCTTTACAAAACTTGCAGCGAAAGCCAGACATTTTGCTGCAATTTCAAGAATTTACATCTATGTAGTCTAAATCAAAGACCCATTTCCAAAAGGGGCCAAATTATTAGAATACTTTTAAGAACATGATTCTTAACTTGCAATATATTTCAAATACTCCAAATATATTCACTGATTCCAAAGGATCAAAAGAAAAATATAATCTGCACTATGGATGATGTACGGGGAGACTTTTTAGGGACGCCACACGGCACAACACCAGCTGCAGTAATAGCAAATAAAAATAATTGTTAGATCCTTTGGAAGCAGTAAATATTCAAAGCTAGAAGATGGCCAATCAAAGATGAAACTGCTTGGCCAATCATTAATCAAAGCCAAATTTTATATGAAGCATCTGTAGGAAGTGGGAACCTATGTATATATAAATAAGCCAGGTCATATGACCAAGATGGCTGCCATGACCATATAAGGTAAAAACCCTTCAAAAATTTTCTCTGGAACCAGTGGACCGATTTCAACAAAACGGCATGAAGCATCTATGACTCAAGTACTACAATGTATATATAAATCATGACCCTGCAATGACCTTGACCTATTTTACGGCAAGGTCAAGTTTGGAAACATTGGCTTTTACATTGAAAAAAGTGAAAACTATGGATTTTTAGCTCACCTGAGCCGTTAGGCTCACAAGGCGAGCTTATAGGATGGCCATGATCCGGCGTCCGTCCGTCCGTCGTCCGTCCGTCGTCGTCCACCATTTTCAAAGATCTTCTTCTCTTAAACCGCTTGGCCAATCAAAGCCAAATTTTATATGAAGCATCTATAGGAAGGGAGAACCAATGTGTTTATAAATAATCCAGGTCACATGACCAAGATGGCCGCCACGCCCATATATGGTAAAAACCATTCAAAATTCTTCTTCTCCGGAACCACTGGACCGATTTCAACGAAACTTGGCATGAAGCATTGGGGTCTAGAGTACTACAATGTGTTTATAAATTATGACCTTTGGATGACCTTGACCTATTTTACGGCAAGGTCAACATAGGTCGCCCATGCATTTGAATGGGGAAAATTGTTAAAATGTCATTTGAAAGGCAAATCTTGCAGGAAATGGGCAAATGGACTGAAGGTAGGTAATTCTGAAAAAAAATTGGACCCCAGGGGTTGGTCTGCCCCCACCCCGGGGCAATATACATGTATATTACAAAAATATTCAAAGATCTTCTTCTCTGAAACCACTTGGCCAATCAAAGCCCAATTTTATAGGAAGCATATATGGGAAGGGAGAATCAATGTGTTTAAAATAATCCAGGTCACATGACCAAGATGGCCGCCATGCCCATATATGGTAAAAACCCTTTAAAATTCTTCTTCTCCTGAACCAATGGACCGATTTCAACAAAACTTGGCATGAAGCATCGGGGACTGAAGTACTACAATGTGTTTATAAATTATGACCTTTGGTTGACCTTGACCTATTTTACAGCAAGGTCAACATAGGTCGCCAATGAATTTGAATGGGGAAAACTTTTAAAATGTCATTTAAAGTGAAAGTCTCGCAGGAAATGGGCAGTAGGACTGAATATTAATGAGTCTGAAAAAAACGACCCCAGGGGCTCATTTACCCCAGCCCCAGGGCATTATACATGTATATTGCCATAATATTCAAACATCTTCTCCTCTGAAGCCGCTTGGCCAAATCAAAGCCAAATTTCATGTGAAACATCTATAGAATGGTGGAATCAATGTGTATATAAATAATCAAGGTCACATGACCAAGATGGCTGCCATGCCCATATATGGTATAAACCCTTCAAAAATCTTTTTCTCCGGAACCGGTGGACCAATGTCGAAGAAACTTGGCATGAAGCATCGATGACTCAAGTACTAAAATGTATGTATAAATCATGACCCTGTGATGACCTTGACCTTTTTTAAGGCAAGGTCAACATGGGTTGCCTATGTATTTGAATGGGTAAACTGTTAAAATGTCATTTGAAGGGAAAAACTTGTATGGACAGTATATTGATTATTCCGAAGAAAAAAATGGCCCAAGGGCTTCATCTGCCCCTATACTGGGACTATTTTCTATAACATTCGTATATACAGCAGATCTCTGGTGAGCGTTTACAGGACCATTGGTCCTCTAGTTAGCTCACCTGAGCCGAAGGCCATGGTCCGGCGTCCGTCCGGCGTCCATCGTCGTCCTTCTGTCGTCCACAATTTCAAAGATCTTCTCTGAAATTGCTTAGCCAATCAAAGCCAAACTTCATGTGGAGCATCCATAGGAAGGGGGAACGAAAGTTTACATAAACGGTCCAGGTCACATGACCAAGATGGCCGCCATGCCCATATATGGTAAAAACCATAAAAAAATCTTCTCTGGAACCGTTGGATTGATTTTAACGAAACTTGCTGTGTAGCATCAAGAACTCTGGCCCATCATAGTTTATATAAATCATGACCTTGATTTGACCTCAACCTATTTTACGGCAAGGTCAATTTTAGTTACATAGGCTTTTCAATGAAAAAAAGTGAAAACATTGAATTTTTCAGGAAGTTTTGTAGCCTGTGACCTGAAAGTTTTTAGATACAGACAACATGTTGAGCTAATGAAGTGTTGTGCGTATTTCTTGACC
This sequence comes from Rugalucina vietnamica, assembly GCA_964017185.1. Taxonomy (NCBI): domain Eukaryota; kingdom Metazoa; phylum Mollusca; class Bivalvia; order Lucinida; family Lucinidae; genus Rugalucina; species Rugalucina vietnamica. The sequence goes on along the minus strand of OZ024883.1, from coordinate 35,727,467 downwards.
TTGGCCAAAGGTCATTTACAAATTAAATGTAAAACTTAATTTTCTCAGTAACCGCTCGACCAATCAAAGCAAAATTTTATATGTAGTATCCTCTGGATGGGGGAATGAAAGGTTATATAAATAGTCAAGGTCACATGACCAAGATGGCCACCATGGCTATAAATAGCAAAAACCTTTAAAAATCTTCTCCAAAACCAGAAAGCCTATGATTGTGAAACTTGGCATGAAGCATCAGGGGGAGGAGCTCTACAAAGTTTATTAGCTCACCTGAGCCGAAGGCTAACAAAGTGAGCTTATAGGATGGCCATGATCCGGCGTCCGTCCGTCCGTCGTCGTCGTCGTCCACAATTTCAAAGATCTTCTCTGAAACCGCTTGGCCGATCTAGTTGAAATTTTATGTGGAGCCTCCTTTGGTAGTGGCATTGTAATTTTGTTCGCGATATCTTGGTCACATGACCAAGATGGCCGCCACACCCATATATGGTAAAAACACTTCAAAAATCTTCTCCAGAACCGGCAGGCCGATTTCCACGAAACTTGGTATGTAGCATCGGGGACTTCAGCCCATCATAGTTTGATAAAATGATGACCCTTGGATGACCTTGACCTATTTTACGACAAGGTCAAATTTGGAAACATAGGCTTTTACATGAGAAAAAGTGAAAACTACGGATTGTTTGAAAACTATTGCAGCCTGAGGCCTGAAAAGTGGTAGATGCAAACAACTAATGGAGTAGATGAAGTTACTGTATGTGATTAATTTAGGTCAAGGTCATCTCTTGACCTTGGCCAGTCTGTCGTCCATTCACACTTTTCAAAGATCTTCTTCTCTGATAATTAAAATATAAAGGTTTGATCCTCTGGAAGCAGTAAAAACATTCAAAGGGAGATAGTATGGACTATATTGCACAATTTCGGGCAATGAACCCTCATCAGTAGCCCTTTTAAAGCCGGCAACGAAAGCCAGACTATTGTACTGTAATTTCGAAAATTTACATGAGAGGTCTAAATAAAAGACATTCCCAAACGGGGTCAAATAATTTAAACATTGCTTTGAAGTATGTTTCTAAACGTGGGTGTTTTGAACACTCTGAAACTGCTTGGCCAATCAAAGTGAAATTTTATGTGGAGCCTCCATGGATAGGGGAGACGAAAGTTTGATCGCGAAATCCAGGTCACATGACCAAGATGGTCGCCATGCCCAACTATGGTAAAAACCACTCAAAAATCTTCTTCTCCAGAACCGGCTGGCCGATTTTCATGAAACTTGGTATGTAGCATTTGGGACTCCAGCCCATCATAGTTTGATCAAATGATGACCATAGGATGACCTTGAGCTATTTTACGGCAATGTCAATTTTGGAAACATATGCTTTTACATGGGGAAAAAGTGAAAACTATGGATTGTTTGAAAACTATTGCAGCCTGAGACCCGAAAAGTGGTAGATGCTATCAACTAATGGAGTAGATGAAGGTATGTGATTAATTTAGGTCAAGGTCATCTCTTGACCTTGGCCTGTCTGTCGTCCATACACACTTTTCAAAAGTCTTCTTTTCTGAAACTGCTTGGCCAATCAAAGTGAAATTTTATGTGGAGCATCCATGGATAGGGGAGACGAAAGTTTGATCGCGAAATCCAGGTCACATGACCAAGATGGCCGCCACGCCCATATACGGTAAAAACCACTCAAAAATCTTCTGCAGAACCAGCTGGCCGATTTTCATGAAACTTGGTATGTAGCATTTGGGACTCCAGCCCATCATAATTTGATCAAATGATGACCATAGGATGATCTTGACCTAATTAACGGCAATGTCAATTTTGGAAACATAGGCTTTTACATGGGAAAAAGTGAAAACTATGGATTGTTTGAAAACTATTGCAGACTGAGGCCTGAAAAGTTGTAGATGCAAACAACTAATGGAGTAGATGAAGGTATGTGATTAATTTAGGTCAAGGTCATCTCTTGACCTTGGCCTGTCTGTCGTCCATACACACTTTTCAAAAGTCTTCTTCTCTGAAACTGCTTGGCCAATCAAAGTGAAATTTTATGTGGAGCATCCATGTGTAGGGGAGACGACAGTTTGATCGCGAAATCCAGGTCACATGACCAAGATGGCCGCCTCTCCCATATATGGTAAAAAACACTCAAAAATCTTCTCCCGAACCGGCTGGCCGATTTTTATGAAACTTGGTATGTAGCATTTGGGACTCCAGCCCATCATAGTTTGATCAAATGATGACACTAGGATAACCTTGACCTAATTTACGGCAATTTCAATTTTGGAAACATAGGCTTTTACATGGGAAAAGAGAAAACTATGGATTTTTTTTAATCTGTTGCAGCCTGAGACCTGAAAAGAGGTAGATACAAACAACTAATGGAGTAGATGAAGGTATGTGATTAATATAGGTCAAGGTCATCTCTTGACCTTGGCCAGTCTGTCGTCCATACACACTTTTCAAAGATCTTCTTCTTTGAAACTGCTTGGCCAATCAAAGTGAAATTTTATGTGGAGCGCCCATGGATAGGGGGAACGAAAGTTTGATCGCGAAATTCGGGTCACATGACCAAGATGGCCGCCATGCCCAACTATGGTAAAAACCACTCAAAAATCTTCTTCTCCAGAACGGGCTAGCCGATTTACGCGAAACTTGGTATGTAGCATTTGGGACTCCAGTCCATCATAGTTTGTTGAAATGATGACCCTAGGATGACCTTGACCTATTTTACGGCTAAGTCAATTTTTGAAACATATGCTTTTACATGGGAAAAGGCGAAAACAATGGATATTTTGGAAACTGTTGTAGCCTGAGACCTGAAAGTTGCTAGATGCAGACAACAAATGGAGTCAATGAAGGTAAGTAATTAATGAAGGCCAAGGTCATTTCTGTTTCAGGTCTCAGGCTGCAATAGTGTCCAACCCCAGTGATTTCTGAGAAAACCATAATTTTAATTTTGATATTTAAATGACCTTGGGTCAAGGTCCGTCTGTAGAAAGTCCAAAGATTCCATGGACATCCTGGACATTTTCCACAGAATTCATGGACATTGTCCATGGAATCCATGGAATGTGTGGACAATGTCCATGGAACCCATGGAATGTGTGGACAATGTCCATGGAATCCAGGGACAATGTCAAGGGTACTGTAGACATTGTCCATGGAATTTTTCCAGCATCTCCTCATGAAAGAGTGGACAAATTCCATGGACATTGTACACTGTCGTCCATGGACAATTTCCACTATTAGAATTACCCATAATCCCATGATATCTGACATCACTTCCTTTTCCTGTTTCACATAATTTTAGAAAGTAAACAGAAATCTAGTCTGAACAAATCTTCAAACATCTAAGGCATCAGAATGCCAGAAAGCTAGAAACTTGAAGAATATACTGCAGACAGACTCAGAGATGCTAAATGAAAGAGAAAACTGCAAAACCATTGATGGGAACTGGTCAAGATAAAGCTTTTGTAGAAAGCATGTGGGGAATGAAAGAACATTTCTAGACAGATAAATTGATAAAAGCTAGGAGTTGCAAAAACAAGATTGTTACACTTGCTGCCTTGCAGGTAAGCATTTTAGATATTGATGTTAAAATATGAAAAAAAAAAACATGTATGTGCATGTTGCTCTTATTTATCATACTGCAGAAGTGTCTGGTTGGGGCATGTTAGATTTGGCCTGAATGAGAAGTCATTTTCAGAAAGACTTCCCGTCTGTAGAAAGTCCATAGATTCCTCTAGCTTCATAGTTGATACTAGACTGTTGGCTACCTTGTTGAGAAAGAGCTAGTCATCTTGCTCTTGGTGCATGCTGTACATGTAATAATTATTCTTATATTTAACACAGAAATTGATCTTGCATTTAGACACAGAAAATGATCATAACATTCATTTTAAAATCCCAACCCAGAAAAGATATTTTTTCCGCCCTGCCTGGTGTCTGGGTTGGGATTTTAAAATCAATGTTATGATCAATTTCTGTATCTGTGTCTTTTAATTTTAAGATCCCATTCCAGACACCAGGCGGGACAGAAAAGATTTTTCTGTCCCACCTGGTGTCTGGGTCTGGATTCTAAAATTAATGTTATGATCAATTTCTGTGTGTTAAATTCTTATGTAGTACATGAAATAATTTGCCCAGCTTTTCTGTCCCGCCTGGTATCTGGTTTGGGATTTTAAAATTAAGAATATGACCAATTTCTGTGTCCTTAATTCTTAAATTTAAGACACGGAAATTGATCATAACATTAATTTGTGCATCATTCCTGTCCCGCCTGGTGTCTCGGTTGGGATTTTGAAATTAATGTTTTAATCAATTTCTGTCTTAAATTCTTACATTAAAGACAAATTTTAAATTGATTATAAAATTAATTTGTACATCTTTTCTGGCCCACCTGGTGTCTGGGTTGGGATTTTAAAATTAATGTTATGATCAATTTCTGTGTCTTAATTTCTTACATTGTAATTAATGTTAAGATCAATTTCTGTGTGTTAAGAATTTATGTTGTACATATAATTTTCTCTCCCGCCTGGTGTCTGATTTGGGATTTTAAAATTAAGGATATGATCAATATCTGATGATGAATTTTTGTGTCTTAAATTCTTACATTTAAGGCACAGAAATTGATCATAACATTAATTTGTTCAGCTTTTCTGTTCCGCCTGGTGTCTGGTTTGGGATTTTAAAAATTAATGTTATAATCAATTTCTGTGTCTCGATTTCTTATATTGTAATTTAAGATCAATTTCTGTCTCTTAAGAATTTATGTTGTACATATAATTGTGCATTTAAGACACAGAAATTGATCATAACATTAATTTGTACAGCTTTTCTGTCCCGCCTGGTGTCTGGGTTGGGATTTTAAAATTAATGTTTTGATCAATTTTTGTGTCTTAAATTCTTACATTTAAGACACAAAAATTGATCACAAAATTAATTTGTGCATCTTTTCTGTTCCGCCTGGTGTCTGGTTTGGGTTAATGTTATGATCAATTTCTGTGTCTTAAATTTCTTAAATAATCAAATTTATTACAATTGAAATATAGAAATCAAATTTATTACAATTGAAATATAATTCTTTTGCACTGGAATTTTGTTTGCTTTTAATAACAACTGTCAACAAGAGATACTGTTAGTGTTACCCAGAGATGCATCTTGCCATGATGTGCATGAAAGCAATATGATTCAAATGTCTTCTCAGGGTTTACACTGCACAGCTATCTGCTATATATCAGTGGACAATGTCCATGGAAATATTCCATGGACATTGTCCATGGATTTTGTCCACAGTGTACCTGGACAAATTCCATGGACATTGTCCATGAATTTTGTCCACTGATTCCCTGGACAATCTCCATGGACTGTGGAAAAAGTCCATGGATTCCGTGGAAAAGTTCCATGGACATACTGGAAAAATTCCACGGACATACTGGAAAAACTCCATGGACATTTTCCATGGATTCACTGGAAATTGTCCAGTGTTTTCGTTCCAATACTCCAGCCGGACAATGTCCATGGATTCCATGGATTTTTTCCACTGGTTCCATGGACTTTCTACAGATGGGTTAAAATTGCAGATGCAGACAACTTATGAAGTCAATAAAGGTGTGTGAGTCAAGGTCATTTCATGATGACTTAGTACTCCAAGATCAGGCTTCAGGTGAGCGTTCTCAGGACCAATAGTCCTCTGGTATAAATCATGACCCTGGGATGACCTTGACCTATTTTACAGCAAGGTCAACATAGGTCTCACATGCATTTTGAATAGGGAAAATTGTCAAAATGTCATTTGAAGGGAAAAACTTTATGGAAATGGGCAAATGGACAGAAAATTAATGGTTCTGAAAAAAAAAATGGACCCCAATGGCAGGTCTGTCCCCCACCCGGGGCAATATACATGTATATTACCATAATATTCAAATATCTTCTCTGAAAACGTTTGGCCAATCAAAGCCAAATTTCATGTGGAACATTCTTAGGAAGTGAGAATGAAAGTTTATGTAAACCGTCAAGTCCACATGACCAAGATGGCCGCCATGGTTATAAATAGCAAAACACTTTTAAAAATTTTCTTCTCCATAACCAAAAGCCTATGATCTTGGCATGAAGCATCCGGTAAAGGAGCTCTACAAAGTTTATATAAATCGTGACCGTGGGATGACCTTGACCTATTTTAAGGCAAGGCCAACATAGCTTGCCCATGCATTTGAATGGGGAAAATTAGTAAAATGTAATTAAATGGGGGGAAACTTGGTGGGAGTATGCAAATGGACAGAAGATTTGTGTTTATGGAAAAAATGTCCTCGGGGTTGTCTGCCCCCGCCCCTGGGCTATATACATGTACATGACAATAATATTCAAACATCTCTGAAACCGCTTGGCAAATGAAAGCCAAACTTTATGTGGAGAAAGGGGAATGAAAGTTAACATAAATGGTCATGGTCACATGACCAAGATGACCACCATGGCTATAAATAGCAAAAACCTTTATTATTCCTCAGAACCGGAAGACCTATTCTTTGCCTGAAGCGTTAGTGAATGGAGCTCTACAAAGTTTGTATGATCATGACCCCCAGATGACCTTGACATATTTTATGACAAGGTCAGCTGAGTTCGCATATCCCAGATCTCAGGTGAGCGTTTACAGGACCATTGGTCCTCTGGTTTGAAAACTATTGCAGCCTGAGACCTGAAAAGTGGTAGATGCAAACAACTAATGGAGTAGATGAAGGTATATCATTAATTTAGGTCAAAGTCATCTCTTGATGTCGTCCATACACACTTTTCAAAGATCTTCTTCTCTGAAACCGCTCGGCCAATCAAAGCCAAATTTTATATGAAGCATCTATAGGAAGTGGAAGCCAATGTGTATATAAATAATCTAGGTCACATGACAAGATGGCCGCCTTGCCCATATATGGTAAAATCCCTTCAAAAATCTTCTTCTCTGGAAACTGTGGACCGATTTCAACGAAACTTTGCATGAAGCATCTATGACTCAAGTACTATAATGTGTATATAAATGATGACCCTGCGATGACCTTGATCTATTTTACGACAAGGTCAAGTTTGGAAACATTGGCTTTTATATGGGAAAAAGTGAAAACAATGGATTTTTTGAAAACTAATGCAGCCTGAGACCTGAAAAGTGGTAGATGCAAACAACTAATGAAGTACATGAAGGCATTTGATTAATTTAGGTCAAGGTCATCGCTTGACCTTGGCCGGTCTGTTGTCCTTACACACTTTTCAAAGATTTTTCTCTGAAACTGTTTGGCCAATGAAAGCCAAATTTTATCTAGGGCCTCCATGGGTAGTGGGAACAAAAGTGTGATTGTGAAATCCTCGTCACATGATCAAGATGGCCACCACGTCCATTTATGATAAAGACCACTCAATAATCTTCTTCTCAAGAAACGGCAAGTCGATTTTCACGAAACTTGGTATGTAGCCCATTGTAGTTTGATCAAATGATGACCTTTGGGTGACCTTGACTTATTTTACAGCAATGTCAGTTTCGGAAACATATGCTTTTACATGGGAAAAAGTGAAAACAATGGATGTTTTGAAGACTGTTGCAGCCTGAGACCTGAAAAGTGGTAGATGAAGAGAACTGATGGAGTGAATTAAGGTATGTGATTAATCAAGGTCAATGTCATCTCTTGACCTTGGCCCATCTGTCGTTTATTCACGCTTTTCAAAGGTCTCTGTAACCGCTTGTTTTGTCCCCCAGGTGAGCGATCGTTGCCCTTGGGCTACTTGTTCTTAAAGTATTGTAATAATTTGTATACTATGTATATGTATTAAGTAATAATATGTCGATATTCACACAAAGGCCTGGACATTTTATTTCAAATTTTAAAACAAAAAAAATCAGCACATTGCATAGCATATAGAAAAAGACATGTAACAGAAGATGATGCATGCTAATTTAGGGCAGAGAAGTGTCCCAGGAAAAAAGGTTCATTAGCTCACCTGAGCCGAAGGCTCACAAGGGGAGCTTATAGTATACTAATCAGTTGGGCGTCCACAATTTCAAAGCTCCTCTTCTCTGAAACCGCTTGGCCAATCAAAGTGAAATTTTATGTTGAGCATCCATGGATAAAGTTTGATTGCGAAATTCGGGTCACATGACCAAAATGGCCCCCACGCCCATATATGGTAATAACCTTTCAAAAATCTTCTTCTCCAGAACCGGCAGGCTGATTTTCATGAAACTTGGTGTGAAAGGGATAGCCTCCCTCGGAAATATGCAAATTTCAAACTCGAGACTTTGTGAATCGAGTAAGTGTTGAGTATATAGCGCAGTAAACCACCCTTGGTGGATGAGCATGCTTTTCCATCGACGGGGTTTGCTGTGGCTTGGCTCGGCTGCACGTTATATTTGGTGGCATCTACGGTGGGGTAATAACAACTGCCAGACCGGGATTGCCTTACCCATGTAGTCTCGGGGCGAGTCTTCTCGGAGGGGGAAGTAATGTGACGGGATAGCCTCCCTTGGAAATATGCAAATTTCAAACTCGAGACTTTGTGAATCGAGTAAGTGTTGGGAATATATAGCGCAGTAAACCACCCTTGGTGGATGAGCATGCTTTTCCATCGACGGGGTTTGCTGTGGCTTGGCTCGGCTGTTCGTTACAAAAAAATGAAAATTTTCTGTGGAAATGTTTTTATATTTTTCTTATTTTTGCAAAAATAACATTGATTGTTAGAACACATTAGAACCGCCTCACAATCTATGTTTTGAAACAAAAACAAGAAAACAAGTATACCCCTGTAAACCCCAGTTTTGCTATATAAAAGTTGGGTATGAGGGGGTTTACTTTTCATGGACATGTTTTCCTGACGTCTTTCTTTGACCAATCAAAGCAATGACTGGAGTTAGCTCAGTCGGTATCATGTTTGGCTTCTGGCTATCTAATACCAGTACTATAATAGAATTTCCCGGTATTGCCACTCCATGACCTTTAGGCAGGTCTACACCTCTAGGGACTGCTATAAATATTCTTTTTCCCCACAAGCTATGGAACTCTCTCCCTGAGAGACTGTTGCATGCTTGCAGAACCTTGAGGCCTTCAAAGCCGCAGTCTGCAATCTGTATCATTCCCGCCCGTAGATCCCCATATATACGCTTGATTTAGCTATTCTTATCTATTTTAACATATCACATGTTTTTATTCTCTTTTACGCTTTTAAACCTCTGTACTATAACTCTTCTTTTCCTGTCTAATTCTAACAGACGCTGTGCTACCCTGCCTAGAATGTCCGCGAGGGTGTATGGCAGTATACAGAGATAAATAGAGATAACTCTGTCAAGGTGTGAATCCCATTGGCGACACTGGTACAAAGTTTAGTTTTTGGAAAACATCAAAGGACCTCTGACGGTGGTAATGGGGGCCATAATGCATAGCTGCCTCAGATTTTGATAAAAATAAATGTTGGTCAAATGCTTCTGTTTTTGAATACATGTTTGCTGGTAGTCCATAGTTTATGATATTGGATTGAGGTTCTTGTTTCAAAAGAAGTACTGCTTTATTTTTGGGTTAAAATGGGCATATTTTGTATAAAACATATAGAAAAATAGAAAAGTATTTATTTAACATTGTTCCCCCCCGAGTCCCAAGAAATCCCTTTGCATATGAATGAATTGTCATATTATACATAATATATGTGAATGGCGTTCTGGGACTCGGGGGGGAACAGTACCCTACAGCCCAAAATGTTATCTCAGTACTAGAGCCCAAGTATGTGAAATTGTTTTTAACTTAAAATTAAAAAGAAAGCAAAACAGCAGTTAAGATGTATGCCATATATAAAGTACAAAAAATGGATATGTACATTTGTTTCCAAAATTAACCCAAATCTGCTTGATTTATAACCACTTTTTATGTTCCATTCCCCAGAAAATGAGGGTACTGTACATTCTGTGGAACAAACTTTTGTAATCATTCTATACTAATATTGTCCACTTGTTTACACGGCCAATAACCTCTTGCACCACAAACAGTAACATTGGTGGACTGTTTTCCTATTTTTGTTTAATGTATTAACTTCCAAATCAACAACTTTTCAGTCAGGTCGGTACGATGCCATCACTGTCTTGGTATTAGCCAGTACCATTGGAACTTAAAATGTCTTTGTCATTGGTACAATACAGTGACCTAAAGTTTCAAATCACCAACTTTAAGGGTGTTTACACAATTTTCCATTCATTCTCATAAAACTATTTGCTTATTATATCACGTTAGGCATCAGAGTACTGGGTACAGGTAGTAATACGTGGCTCAATCCCAAAATGACTGAAAAACTGTTCCTATTAAAGGATGCTCGGCCATAATCTAATCGAATCAAAAATAACTTTTATGATTATAATCATTTCGACACAACCATTATACGGAAACGAGACACATGTAAGACAAGCCAAGTTCTGTTTGCGGGTGTGCCTGGAGTTTTTAGCTCACCTGAGCCGAAAGCTCACAGGTGAACTTATAGTATACCCATGCTCTGTTGTCCGTCGTCCGTCCGTTCATAATTTCAAAGATCTTCTCCTCTGAAACCGCTAGGCCAATCAAAGCCAAACTTCATATGGAGCATCCTAAGGAACAGGTCACATGACCAAGATGGCCGCCATGGCTATAAATAGCAAATCTTCTTCTCCAGAACCAGAAGGCCTATGATTTTGCAACTTGGCATGAAGCATCGGACAATGGAGCTCTACAAAGTGTGTATAAATCATGACCCTGGGATGACCTTGATCTTTTTACAGCAAGGTCAACTTAGGTTGCCCACGCATTTAAATGGAGAAAATTGTTAGGGCAAAACTTGCAGTAAACTGGCAAATGAACTGAATCTTTATGATTTAAAAAAAGAAATTGCCCCCAGAGGTTGCTCTTGGGTTATATGTACATGTATATTACCATTCTAGTGGTATAAATCTCAGGTCTCAGGTGAGCGTTTACATGACCATTGGTCCTCTGGTTTTCTCTGGGTTCTCATGTTTTCGTCCACTTACTGATTGGTCAATCTCACATGAGTTGAAATAATCTTGAAAGGGACATTAAAATCAATAAGAAAAATAAATACATTGAAGGCCGTGTTGTAACAGGTTTATACAGGTAAATAAATATTCATGCAAGGTTGCTCAGTGTGACCAAGTTTTGTCACAATGGGCCGTGTCTGGAGAAAATGTTTTTGGTTAAGATCGAACTCTAACCAAGCTGTGCAAGACATAGAAGATGGATTGAAGTTTCGTTAATCAATGAGTAGACGCAATTCTGAGTAGCTGGCTGGTCATCGCTGATCTGGGTATAAGGTTTTGCATATAACAGATAGCAGGTTTTCTTATCAGTTAACAGTGCCTTGTGTACTTAGACAATAATATTATACAGGTAACTGCTAAAGGTTTGTACCCAAAATGTTGACGTTGTAATATTTCAATTTTATTTCAGTGGCATTATGCATGTTTATCGCACTTTACACAGTGTTGCATGCACAAAATATGATACAATAGTGGAATTAAAGGACTACAAGCCAGGAAAAGCGAAAAAAATAAATTTTCTCACATATGAAATTTTGACCCCCACCCCCGCTAAAATCGCCTTTTTTACACTATATGGAGGAAATAGTCAAAACTTTTAATAGTTATAGGTTCAGCATACATTGGGCTTTTGCCCTAATCATGAAATACCACCACCAGAACCTTTGATACATTGTTATGGTATTTTGAAAACGAGGCATAAAACCCCTAAGAATGTCACTGATTCTTGTTACAGCAGTAGTATGTATCAATTGTTGGACTGTCACCTTGTGGGTGCAGTGTTTTCACAGGTATTTTCCGTCCGAACACGAAGACATCAGGAAAACATGTCCGTGCAATGAATACCCCCTAAAACCACTTTTATATAGTAAAACTGGGGTATGCAGGGGTACACCTATTTTCTTATTTTTGCTCCAAAACAGATTGTGGGTACTCGTTAGAACCGCCTCGGCTAACTTGTACCCACAATCTATGTTTTGAGCCAAAATAAGAAAAATATCAAAGTTTTTTCAATGAATGTTAAATTTCTAAAGCTGAAAAAATTCTCTGTACATTATATGGGCAAGTTTTCGTACCTCATTTCCATAACTTTCGTTTTCCCGTACAAAGATGGTTGTCTTATTTCAAGCGGGACGATTTGTCGACGAATATTTGAGCCATTTTCTGTCTTTAGTGGCGAGTCGGCGATAGACTGATATATATTGACATTGTATTTCTTCTAGTGTTTATGCAAGAAGATAGATCGATTGTCGATCAGTTCTGTTGAAAACTGTTTGTAAAGTACACAAGACCACGAAAATACGTGACTTACAATTTGTCGTGACATTGATCCTGTGTTTTGCCATTGCACAACGTTACCCAGTGATGTATATGATAAACAAGTCAACAGTGGCGATTTGTTTTTCCTGTTGGTGAACTGTCATGATGATTAAAGTTGCTATCAACTGCTAAACAACAGTATTTTCTCTGGGACTTGACACTGGCAATTCATTTAATCACCAGACTATTGTATTCCAGTCTTACAATTTCTCTGGCATCCTTCTAAGGCTTGCCGGATGTGTTCTCGGAGCAGGCGTAATATACAGCGGGTGGACTATAAGATCTTAAACTCTGTAGGCTACGGTGGTTTCAGTATGTCTGACACGGGGGAAAGCAGTACACAATCAGAGTCGGGAGTGTCTGGCGCAACAGGGGGTGCACCTGACATTGAATTACATCAGGAAGACGAGTTAGACGACGTTTTGGACGCTGGATTGTTGCGGTAGCTGAGAAGAAGGCCGAAAAGCAGCGGTTGTTGGAGGCAGAAAAGAAAAAGTTACGGGCTCAGCTTAACAAAAGTTCGCAAGAAGTGGACATGCTGCGTTCCAAAAAACAAAAGAAAGGTACAAAAGCTAAAGCTGATATAACTATAAATACTCTAAGAAATGATAAGAAGTTGAAGCAGAAGGTTGCTTCGCAATTGAAAAAATTATCAGTTAAAGATGATAGTTCGGATTCTGAATATGACATTGCTTGCTCTGATTCATCTTTCAGTGATGATTCGGAATCTGATTCGGATTCTGATAGTAGTTCCTATTCTTCTAGGAATAGCCGTTCAGCAAAAAAGAAAAAGCACAGAAAATCAAAAAACAAGAAATCTGGAATAAAATCAAAAGCCTCAGACAAGGTACGCTTTCCGCAAAGGTGGCCACATGCTAGCTTACAATTCGAGTATGTAAATAAAAGCCGATCCTTTCATGAATCATCTTTTGCTCTCCTAGTGGCAGGTGAATTAGAAATAATTTCTGATTGTAAATCTGTGGAAAGGAAAGGTAGGACGGCTCTGCTTAGAAAAATAGCATACTACAGCAATACATACTCCACAGAAGGTTTGAAGAATTATTATAGCGCCTGTCTGAGGCAGGTCGAAAAGGGAGAAAAGACCTGGGAACATGATTTTTCCCATTTGGAAACTCCTATTTTGTCGAGACATTTGCTTCCTGTGAACAAGACACAAATGAAAAAGAAATTTTCGGGGGACCAGAAAAGTCTCAAAGGGGATGATGGGACAGAACGTCTTTGGGTTTGCTCCCAGTTTCAAAAGAACAAGTGCATACACAAGACAGACCACACGTTAGTGTCCGACAATGGTCAAATGAAATTCGCTAAACACATTTGTGCTGCCTGTTGGCAGGCAGATAAAAAGAAAATGCCACACGCTGAATGCTCAAAAGAGTGCGCACATTCTGCTAAATGACTCGACAAAGTAGAAGAGCGGAGAGCTCTTCAGGACATCTTTTACCCTTCCTTTCTTGGCACTCCACCAAATGATTTTCAGAAAGTACAGGTAATTCAAAGTATACCTCCAATGCAAACAGTGCCTCTGGTGCAAACAGTGCCTGCCGAGACAGGTGGGGTGAGATGTTCTGAAGAGATGTCTCAATCAGATGCGCAGTCAAAGACAGAATTTTTGCTGCAAACTCATAAACAAGTTGTAGATTCCAACAAATTCAATTTTGAACTTTGCCGTATACCAATCAATGATCGCTTAAATATGGCATTTTTGAGACACATGTTAAGCGATTACAAAGATTTCCAGGTTTGCGATTTGCTCGAGTTTGGCTTTCCGCTTGGATGTTCAGAAGATATTAAAGATCTGCCATCCAGTCTTAAGGTTAAAAATCATAAGGGAGCTAGAGAATTTCCTTCAGAAATAGAATCCTATCTAGAATCAGAGATAAGTCGGGGTACTGTATTAGGTCCATTTAACAATAACCCCTTTGAAACTAAGCTATTTCTCTCTCCCTTAAATAATGTTCCTAAGCATGACACCAATGAAAGACGCATTATTCTGGATTTGAGTTTCCCAAAGGGTCGTGCGGTCAATGATTTCATTTCCAAGGATGGGTATTTGCAGGAAAAGGTTGATTTGGTGTACCCCAAGGTGGATGATTTGGTTGACCTGATAAAGCTTAAAGGTCAAGGCTGTTGTCTGTTTAAGAAAGATTTAGAAAAAGCCTTTCGACAGATTTTTGTAGATCCTATAGAATATAGCAAAATTGGATTTAAATTTAAGGGCAAACTATACTTTGATTCTGCTCTTAGTATGGGTTTGAGATCTAGTGCCTTTATTTGTCAAAGGGTCACTTATGTCATAACTTATATGATGTTCAAAATCGGTGTAGCCATTCTGAGTCAGGTCAGGTCAGTTTAACTGCTACTGTAACATGTAATCAGTACTACCTGTTGTCATGCGGTGCAGATGGGGCTCGTTAGCCTTGGAAGGCAACTCATCTAGGAGTTAAGCTAGTTCTCTACACAAAAATCTAGCTGGGCAAGGGGAACTCATTAGTCTTGGTTGACAGTCCTCCTAGGAGTTTACAGGTCTCTAAACAAAACCTAAGGAAGGGTAGATGGAGCTCTTCAGCTGTGGCCAGCAATTCATCTAGGAGAAGGAAACTCCAAAATCAAACCTGTGTGTCTGGATATGCCTAGTCCAGATATGCAAAGACTGTTTCGGTAGATGGAGCGGAAGAAATCACCTGATTCAACGGTTCAGAAAGCGATACAGCAACATGTTGTGGAACATGCAGAGCGTGACAAGGCACTAAAGATGTTACGGTCATCCACTGCATCCAAACCCAACTCCAGACGTCTTGACCTGTGTCTTGCCTCTGGGCGCAGCTGGGCGAGGACTAGAGAGTGAGGTTGACGTTGCGCACCTCTTCCTCACTATAATCCAATTTCATAGCGCATGTCATCTTATTTCTCAACACACAAGCACTTGCATACTCAACAATTTCATCACACTTGCACCCACATACCTACAAAGTCCTGTGGCGATGGGCGAGTGGCGAAGCAGCAGGTGTAGGACACACTGGGAGCTGTAGTTGCAGACCTGCACACAGGCGGCTCAGTTCTAATGGTCGCTTTCTGTGAGGAGAAGCAGTAAGCAGAATTCGGCAGTCGGCTGAGCGACTGAGCAGACCTATTTAGGACCGCACTGCTCACCCCCGTAGCATGGGGAAGGGGCTAGAAAAGGTGCCCTAAACAATTGCCTGCTTCAAACCCCCTGGCTGGTTAACCGCGATCAGCGGGGATCCCCTTAAGCGGTCGAAATACAAAGAAAAAAGCTAGAGTAATTCCCTTACGGATTGGCGCATGGAATGTGCGTACTTTAATGGACAATGCTGGGTCAGATAGACCACAGCGCAGAACGGCCCTTGTGGGCAGAGAACTTGGGAGGTATGATATACAGATAGCTGCATTGAGTGAGACTCGGTTCGCAGATGTTGGGAAGATCAAAGAAGTTGGTGCTGGATACACCTTCTTCTGGAGTGGACGCAAAAATGAAGAGAGGCGTGAAGCAGGAGTTGGCTTTGCCATCAAAACAGAACTTGTTGGTAAGCTGTCAGGATTGCCAAAAGGCATTAATGACCGTCTAATGACATTGAGACTTCCTCTGTCAGGCAATAAACATGCAACTATTGTCAGTGCTTATGCACCCACAATGACCAATCCAGATGAGGTCAAGGACAAGTTCTATGATGACCTAGACAATGTTATTTCTGCAACACCCCGCACAGACAAGCTTATCCTTCTTGGCGACTTTAATGCCAGAGTGGGTACAGACCACCAGACCTGGGAAGGAGTTATAGGTCCAGAAGGGGTTGGAAAGTGCAACAGCAATGGTCTCTTGCTTCTCAGGAAGTGTGCTGAACATGACCTTCTAATCACCAACACAGTCTTCCGTCTACCTAATAGGAACAAAACATCCTGGATGCATCCCCGTTCCAAACACTGACATCTCATAGACTATGTCATAGTGCGGAGAACAGACAGGCAGGATGTTAAAGTGACAAAGACTATGTGTGGTGCAGACTGCTGGACAGATCATAGACTGGTTGTCAGCAAACTCAACCTAAGAATACAGCCTGCGAGGCGACCTCAAGGCAAGAAAGCTCCTAAGAGACTGGATGTCTCAAAGCTGAATAAAGACAGCATGAGACAAGATTTCTTAACAGACATTTGCAACCAACTGGATGCAATGAATCTCAGTTCAGAAGACCCCGAAGAAAACTGGACAGTTTTCCATAAAACAGTTCATTCTTCAGCTGCAAGCACCTTAGGCCATCCATCTCGCAAACATAAAGACTGGTTTGATGAGAATGATGACGAAATTCAGAGGCTTCTTGAAGAAAAGCACCGATTGCACAAGGCACATCAAGATGATACTAGCTCAGTATCAAAGAAAGCAGCCTACAGCAACATTTGTAAGACAGTCCAGACCAAGCTTAGGGACATGCAAGATTCCTGGCTGAGGAAGAAAACTGAAGAAATTCAGTCTTTTGCGGATAGAAAGGACATGAAGAAATTTCATGATGCACTGAAAACCATTTATGGTCCAAAGAGTTCTGGAGCCACCACATTGCTCAGTGCAGATGGAAACACTCTTCTCACAGATAAAGAAGCTATCTTGGAAAGGTGGGCAGAACACTTCAATAGTGTGCTTAATCGACCATCAAGCATCAATGAGGATGCAATCGACAGACTTCCACAGATAGAGTGCAATGTTCTGTTAGATGAATTTCCTACCGTTACGGAAACAAGAAAAGCAGTTCAACAACTATCATCTGGCAAAGCCCCAGGTGCAGATGCAATTCCTGCCGAAGTTTACAAGGCTGGGGGGCTACCCATGGCAGAGAAACTGACAGAGTTGTTTCACTGTATGTGGAGAAAGGAGGCTATCCCACAAGAATTTAAGGATGCATCCATAATCCACCTATACAAGCGGAAAGGAAATCCTCAAGTCTGTGACAATCACAGAGGCATCTCCCTCCTATCAATTGCTGGGAAGATACTTGCAAAAATTTTGTTGAATCGTCTGAATGTTCATCTTGATCAGACGGGACTTATCCCAGAAAGTCAATGTGGATTCAGAAAAGACAGAGGGACAATAGACATGATATTCACAGCAAGACAGCTTCAGGAGAAATGCCAAGAACAGAATGTAGATCTATACATGACGTTTGTTGACCTCACCAAAGCTTTTGACACTGTTAGTCGTGATGGACTCTGGAAAATCATGGCCAAGTTTGGCTGCCCACCCAGATTCATAGCAATGGTGCGACAGTTTCATGATGGCATGCAGGCACGTGTGCAAAATGATGGAGAGTTCTCTGAACCATTTGAAGTAACAAATGGGGTCAAACAAGGCTGTGTTCTGGCACCAACACTGTTCAGCATGATGTTTTCTGCCATGCTTATGGATGCTTTTCAGGACAGTGACACTGGTTTTCCAATCAGGTAACGTTTTGATGGCAACATATTCAACCTCAGAAGGTTGCAAGCCAAAACTAAGGTCCAGACTGATGTGCTAGATGAGCTCCTCTATGCAGATGATATGGATAAGAATGCCAGCACAGAGGCAAAAATGCAAAGAGCCATGGATCAAGTCTCACAGTCATGTGATAACTATGATCTCACAATCAGCACAAAAAAGACAGAGGATGTACACCAACCAGCGCCCGGAAAGCCATATAATGAACCAACCATCACTGTGAATGGGCAAAAAACTGAAAGTTGTTGACAAGTTCACCTACCTGGGAAGCACTCTCTCCAGAGCAGTGCATATTGATGACGAGATCACTGCCAGAATTGCAAAGGCTAGTGTGGCATTCGGACGACTCCGTGCAAATGTCTGGGAGCGAAATGGAATCAAGCTTGACACCAAGCTGAAAGTCTACAAGGCTGTGGTACTGCCAACCCTCTTGTATGCATGTGAGACCTGGACAGTATACCAACGCCATGCAAAGAGACTTAACCATTTCCACTTAAGCTGTTTGAGAAAGTTGTTAAAAATCAAGTGGCAGGACAAGATTCCAGACACAGAGGTCCTGACGAAAGCAGGGATGCAAAGCATGCATACAGTCTTAAAGCTAGCAGAGCTAAGATGGACTGGCCATGTTATAAGAATACCTGATGCGCGACTTCCAAAGAAAGTATTCTATGGAGAACTACAGGAGGGAAAGCGCTCTCAAGGTGGCCAGAAGAACCGCTACAAAGACACCCTCAAAGCCTCTCTGAAGGATTTCGAAATACCAATGGGGTCCTGGGAACAGACTGCACAGGAGCGATCAAAGTGGCGAGGTCTCATCAACAAAGGAGCAGCTCTTTATGAAAAGAAGAGAATCTGTGAAGCTGAAAGAAAGCGAAGAGAGCGCAAAGCCAAAACAAATGTGCCACCATCAGACTCTATGACATTGACTTGCTCTACTTGCAACCGACAGTTTAGAGCCAGAATTGGCCTAGTCAGCCATCAAAGAACTCACCAACACACATCAGCACTATTCAAGAAATAATGATGGTCTTTCTCATTAGTGAGAGACGAACTATCAGCCATTCTGAATTATCTGGACGATCTGGCAGGCGCAGAAACACCTGAGCGCGCCTGGACGGCTTATTCTCTTTTCGATTCTATGTTGAAAACAGCAGGTTTCAAAGGGTCAGCGCATAAGGCTTGTCCACCATCAACTAAAATGGTTTTTGTTGTTATACTTTTTGACACTGAGAAAATGACACTGGAGATTACTCAAGAAAGATCCTGGAAATCTTTGTAGGCAATGAAATTTCTGTTAGCCACAATGTGTTCAGACTTAAGGAGCGGTGGTAGCTATATAAATATTATAAATCGCTTTTGATCATCTTTGTTTTGTTACAGAGACAGAGTTATTGGTTCTGAGGAAGGAGTTAAGGAATTCTAAGAGGGCAGCATTCGCTTCAGGAACATCTCGCAATTTACAAGTGCAGTGGGAGGCATATCTCTTGTTTTGCAATTATTTTGGGTTTCCTCCATTCCCTGTCACAGAAGAAATTCTAACATTATATGCTCAGTTTTTGAGCCGTTCATTTAAATCTGCGGATTCAATTCAGAATTATATTGCGGGTATAAAAACCTTACATAGTATTTTGGATGTAAATTTTCCTGATACATTATTTCACTTGAAATTAAGCTTGAAGGGGATAAGAAAAACTTTGGCGCATTGTCCTAAACAAATGGAGCCTATGACCCCTGAAATCTTATGCAATATTGCTGCTGTTTTAGATTTCTCATGTAAATAGCATTCTGTATCTGGTGCATATTTTTATTTGCCTTTTTTCTATTTGCCAGAAAATCCAATTTAGTTCCAGACAATAATAAAGACTTTTCTAACTGCGTCTTAAGAAAACATGTTCGTCCGTATGGAAATAATTTAGTGGTCTCCTTTCATTGAACTAAAACCATTCAAAATAGTGAACGAGTATTACAACTACCTTTGATGAGAACAGAATCCTTATTGTGTCCTGTGGTAGCGTATGAGAGAATGGTTTCTATGATAAAAGTTCCTGATGATGCCCTCTGTTTTCCTTATCTTCTTCGTCAGTAATAACTTATAGTAAATTCATGAAAAATTTAAGGTTTTTGTTACAAGTAATAGGGGCTGACCCAAAAAGGTTTGGAACACATTCGTTCCGCAGGGGCGCAGCTACTCTGGCATTTAGAGCTGGGGCACCAGCAGATTTAATAAAGACACAAGGTGATTGGAAAAGTGAGGCATATCAAAAGTACATTGAAGTGTCTTTGTATGATAAATTGAGAGTAGCCAAATTAATGAACAAAGTGCTTTTTACTGAGCGAGATTGACTGTATTTTATTCTTTGTAGGATCTGGTGTCTTGTTGCTCACGGATTCTATTGGCAAATATGTGTCGGGTATTGATGGTTTAGAAGTTAAGAATTTGCCGGGTTTTACTATCTCCAAAATGACCGGTGAGTGCGAGCATAATGAACGCCTCAAACTGAAGTTGAAACAAGTGAGGACAGTGATAGTTCATGTTGGCACCAATGACATTCACCGTTTAGATCCAGGCCAGATGGTGTCCAATTTGATTAATCTCTTCTTCAAAATTAGAGAAGTTAACAGAGACATAGAGATTATGTATTCTTCTATTTTGCCTAGGCCATGTGATGCCAAAGATATTAATCAAAAAGTTAAAGATGCCAATAAGGAGATTGAAAAGATGTGTAAATCTAGAAAATTTCCCTTTCTACACACATTCAGGCCATTTATTGATAAGCAGGGTTTATGCCATCGACACATGTTTGCGGCTAGAGATCGTGGGTTACATCTAAATTTAGAAGGGACAAGGGTGTTTACCAATTTTTTATTGCAAGTGGTCAAGAGAATCAGATAAATATCTATTATTTGTTGTTTTTATCATACAGTTTTTCTGCGGAATATATATATTTTCTATTTTCAGACTCTTGGTGACCTTGAGTTCAGTCACATGATGTTCAGGTGTTCTGTCTGCTTGATCTGATCAGTCAGGCTTCTGTAAAGTACATGCAGACCATATTAGAAGTAATGTTTTATTATTTACACAGACAGATCTCTGTCATTCATGATGTGCAGTTAAAGTTATTCTTAGCTTTCACCTCAGACAAAATTTAGCCTTGTTGCTCTTTCAGAGTATAGTCATCCTAGTGGCTTGATCTGACCCATTGGGTTTCTATAGTTTGTGAATGTTAAGCATTTCTTTAATTGCTGTTTTAATTGTCTGTACTTTTGCAATACTTTTGACATTGTTGAACTTTTTAAATGTTGGGGGGCCTTCGGCTTGGCGGGTGCAATTATTTCTTAGAAATAATTTCTTGGATTGAAGAATTTAAAGGTGTGTCACTACTAACACTTGGTAAGCTCATGTATATTTCATATGTACCATTTACTAATCATTACCGATAAAGTCATAGTTTAAGTATGACCAATCTGTACGGGAAACAAGACCAAATAAATAATTGAAAATCATCTGTTCATATCCTTCCCTTCCAATGAATGAGGAGTAATTGGATGATTTTTATCAGATAAAAATACGTAATTACTCGAATGAAGTTTAATGCTGTCTCTCTTAAAGTAATTGCGTCTCCCCTGTCAGTTTGGACTGTATCTCCAGATACTACATAGAGATTAATATGGTTTAGTACAGGCCTGTAAAACCAGTCTGTATTATCGCAGCGAATGGAATGGTTCATTTTTTCTGCATTCAGTATTTCAATAAACAGTAAGCAATATAGAGAAACCCGTCCATTTGCCAGAGTGACGTCATAACTTTCGTTTTCCCGTACAAAGATGGTTGTCTAATTTCAAGGGTTCCTAGCATTTTACCATGATAATGTTTTGAGATGCTGTTTCATATATATATATATATATATATATATATATATATATATATATATATATATATATATATATATATATATATATATAAAATAAAATGTTCCGATGTCCGTTAATTGCTTTATTTTTATTGTTTTCTACCGGTTTCACAGTATCAGTGACTGATTGTCAAGAAGTATAACTAATAGCCATATATATATATGATGAGGTTTGAAAGTTGCATTGAGGGTTTTTGCTTGCTGATCTTACATATATAATGATATTATGTTTTGCTAGTCAAACTACATTGTCCTAGTCATTTTTGTGAAATTTTGTAGACATGTTTGAGTGGACATAATGCTATGACTTTGAGTGCTTTAAATGTATTTTATTTGCATAAAATGTACTTCTGAATAGTGGCATATGAATAGTTTGCATAAACTAAAATTCATCTCAGTATAGCACAATTGAATTCCCAGGGCCCATTCCGGTCCATTCCAGTAAAGGAACGCACCGGAGGAAATGTAGGACTAATATTTTGGCATATCCGGCAAACATCCAGATATGGAGACATCCAGACCAAACACATTTTGGCAGGTTCAGAATCAGACTAGTTTACTGGTGAAACGTCAAACTGACAATACCACACCAGGGGGATGGGGCTTGACTGGAGGAGATTAGTCCCGAGCTATCACAAGAGATGTAAATACAATCATCTGACATTTCAGCAGAGGAGATCAGAGAATAAGGGAGTTCATTCCAATCTCTAATACTATGTAAATATGCATTTGTTATAATAATACATTTTAATTCTGAATAGATTTTAATTCTGAAAAACCTTTGCCCATACTGAGGCAAAGATACCCGTAAGAAAGTTGTATGCAGCCCGGCAGAAATTCTGAGCTACGCGGATACCCAGAGATTTTACGGGCAGGCCCGGGCGCTTCGCGCCCGAGGTGGGCCCTTCGGGCCCACCGGCGTGCCCGCCTATAGGTAACACGTACATGTGAAAGAGTCCCCTTTACCTCTTTCATTTCTGTCTACCCTATCGAATTTGCTTTCAGTGAGTGTCTCGAAGAGTCGCTTATCTCCTCTCGCGAGAATGCCATTGATCTCGTTTGAAATTGTACACAAAATATTCTTCCTTTTCTATTCATGACAATAAAGTTTAGCTTCTTTGTGAACAATACATTTTTTCGTTCCATTTGAGATCAACTTTCTTTCAAAATAAATAAAAACTACGTCACAGTCACGCGCGAAATTCTTCTAACATCCGGTGTTACTACTTACCGGAACCAGAACGGGCCGGAAAGATGCGTAAACAGCGAAATCCGGTCGTTTCGGCCGCGAATCGCCGATACACCCTTAAATCGGACATCCAAATGCAAGAAACTGGTCGTTTCGGCTCCGTGAGTCGTTAGTTCTTCAGTCAGCTACCCGAGGGTTTTACCTGGCGCACAAAATGAACGTTTTGGCCCAAAAATGACCCCCAAAACATGCAGTTCTGTCCAGAGAGTGGACAATGATATCCCAAAAAATTAACAAATATTTCTTGTTTCTGATATTGTTTTTTTTTTTTTTTTTTTTTTTTTTTGTTTGTTTTGTTTTGTTTTCTTGTTACTCCCATCAATCAATTTCTGATTATTCTTGGGAGGTGTACATTGAACACTCCGTTGTGTTTGCAGGATGAGCCTACATGCATGAGGATAGAACCTGTGTAGAGATCTTTAACCTGCACAGGGGATGACTGTCCCTGCACAGGGGGCCTCCAGTTAAGGTCCAGATCCGAAGGACGGCGCACTGTATCATGCCATTCCTGCAAATAACACGATGGGAAGCGTGTTCGTCACCGCCGGTGGGGATCGAACCCGGGACCTCTAGCACAAGAAGCCAGTGCGCTAACCACTTGGCTACCTCGCTTCCTGATTACCTCGCCTCCTGTTTTGTCAGAATGTTGTTTAGGAGTTGTCAGTAGTGGGACATTGGTCCCCTAAATTAATACTCTGAGGTCGAGGGGAACACCCTGGTACTAGGTAAGGTAGGGATAGTGAAGAGAGGGGTAGGAGTAAGGGTAGGGTAGAGTAATGAGTAATGGTAGGGTAGAGTAGGGTAAGTAATAGGATTAAGGATAGGGTTTGATAGGGTAGGGTTAGGTGAGGGCACGGCAAGGCAGAGTATGGTAAGATAGAAGAATGGCAGAGTATGGTAGGAGTAGGAGTAAGGAGATGGTAGGGTAAGGAGTAGGTGTAATGGTAACTCGTAAGGTAGAGTAACAATATGAATACTGGTATGGTAGACCTACACATAACCTCCTACCCTACACATAACCTCCTACCCTACCCTACTCATACCCATACTCTACTCTTACTCATACTCTTTGCCCTAACCCTTTCTTCTTACCCTACCAATACCATACCCTAACTTCTACTCCTAACCATAACCTACCCAAACTCTTACCCTACCAGGCTACCCTTACTACCACTGCTGCTACTCCTTAACCTAATATACCCTTACTCCTACTGGTAGGAGTAAGGGTATGGTAGGGGAAGGATTAGGAGTAGGGGGAGGGTAGGGGTAGTCGTAAGGATAGGGTAGGAGGTAAGGTGTTGGGTAGGTGGTTAGGTGTAATGGTAGGAGTAAAGTTAGGGTATTGGATAGGGGAGGACAAGACAATGGCACAACATATACTTTTACAGTAAGTGTTGTTCAGGAAAGAAAAAAACTAGTAGTTGTTTAATCAATTATACTTCAAAATCATGATGGCATGCCCGTTCTAGGCAGTGCCTAAGTTCATATTATTCGGTAGTTAGTAAAACCGCAATAGCCGTTTGTTAAATAAAGTTTAAACAATTACGACTAGCAAAGTCTGTATCTTGCAGACGCTCATTAGTAGACATTGCTCAAAACAAAAGTCATGTTATTTTTTAATAGAACTTTGTTGTTAAATTTGAGGTAATGGAATATTGATACATTTTAAACCCGAGTGCATACATTGTACATGAATGAGTTAAGCTGTAGACACATGCGCACTATTTTTAATCATCTTTTATCCCCTTTCACTACCATGTTATTACAGCTCCTTTCACTCGAGTTTGCCATTTGAGCATTTGCATCCATGTGTTCTGAACATGCGCGGATCCAGAGGCATACATGTGATGAGTTTGAAAGAGGAATCAGGGAGATTTTTCTTCCATTTCAGGGAGATTTTTGAAAAATGTAAAGAAAATATAGGAAAATTCCTGATTCATTTCAGGGAGTATTTGATTTTTTGTTAAAAAGTGGTACATTTTAGAAGAATTTTCACCAATTTTACGGCTCATTTCCTGGAGTCTCCCTGATGATGAGGGAGGTATCACATGTATGCAGAGGGGGGGACCGGAGGTCCGGACCCTCCCTGGAATTTGAAAATTTTACCTAAAAAAAGGTAATTTCGGGATTTTTTGGGGGTTGGACCCCCCCTCGTCTGTGACCAAAAATTTCCATTTTCGTTGGACCCCCTCTCATGAAAATTTCTGGATCTGCGCATGCTGAAGATCTGAGTTTCTTTTCATGTTGTCCACAAAGACATCTGAATTGATTGATCTGCTGATTTGAGTGACAGTTTCAAACTAAACGACTTTTAAAACAGTTTCAAACTAAATGACTTTTAAAACGCCCAAACAAACCTAGAACTGCCAATGACGGAATGTCCTATTGTCTTTTAGTAGGCTAGATATCATTTTTGGCTTGCGCAACTCTTACTCTGGATATGCAATTTGGCATTGTATTTAAAGGGGCACTTTTGCTGCCAGCCGGCAAGAGTTTTATTAGGCCTAAAATATGGCTGAGGCTATCCGCACGACGGTCGTGCCGATAAGCAGTGTTATCCGCACGACGGTCGTGCCGATAAGCGGCGTTATCGGCCCGACTGTCGTGCGGATAGCCAATGCTACAGGTATTGGCTATCAGCACGACGGGAGTATAAGATTTTCTAACAAGCTTGCGTATGCATTAAACTTTTAATTTGTCATCAAATAATGTAGGTGGTGTTTTCTTGAGCGCATATATACATTTAAAGTTCGTAATAGGTTTGTTGTTCGAGGCGAAGGGAATTATTTACACCTAATTATGAAAAAGAATTTTTTTTTTACTTAATCCAGCTGATGTAAACTAAATCACAGTAGATTTGTAAGAGCGGATAAAATAATCATTGCATTTTTAGCTCACCTGAGCCGTTAGGCTCACAAGGTGAGCTTATAGGATGGCCATGATCCGGCGTCCGTCCGTCCGTCGTCCGTCCGTCGTCGTCCGTCCGTCGTCCGTCCACAATTTCAAAGATCTTCTCCTCTGAAACCACTTGGCCAATCAAAGCCAAATTTTATATGAAGCATCTATAGGAAGGGGGAACCAATGTGTATATAAATAATCCAGGTCACATGACCAAGATGGCCGCCATGCCCATATATGGTAAAAACCCTTAAAAAATCTTCTTCTCCAGAACCGGTGGACTGATTTCAACGAAACTTGGCATGAAGCATCGATGGCTCAAGCGCTACAATGTGTATATAAATCATGACCCTGTGATGACCATGACCTATTTTACGGCAAGGTCAACATGGGTCGCCAATGCATTTGAATGGGGAAAACTTTTAAAATGCCATTTAAAGTGAAAGTCTTGCAGGAAATGGGCAGTAGGACTGAATATTAATGATTCTGAAAAAAATTGGACCCCAGGGGCTCATATGCCCCCACCCCGGGGCAATATACATGTACATTACCATAATATTCAAACATCATCTCCTCTGAAACCGCTTGGCCAATCAAAGCCAAATTTTATGTGAAGCATCAATAGGAAAGGGTAACCAATGTGTACATAAATTATCCAGGTCACATGACCAAGATGGCCGCCATGCCCATATATATGGTGAAAACCCTTTAAGAATCTTCTTCTCCAGAACCAGTGGACAGATTTCAACAAAACTTGGCAGGAAGCATCAATGCCTCAAGCACTACAATGTATATGTAAATCATGACACTGTGATGACCTTAACCTATTTTACGGCAAGGTCAACATAGGTCGCCAATGCATTTGAATGGGGAAAACTTTTAAAATGTCATATAAAGTGAAAGTCTTGCAGGAAATGGGCAGTAGGACTGAATATTAATGATTCTGAAAACAATCGGGCCCCATGGGCTCATATGCCCCCACCCCGTGGCAATTTACATGTACATTACCATAATATTCAAACATCATCTCCTCTGAAACCACTTGGCCAATCAAAGCCAAATTTTATGTGAAGCATCAATAGGAAATTGTAACCAATGTGTACATAAATAATCCAGGTCACATGACCAAGATGGCCGCCATGCCCATATATGTTAAAAACCTTTCAAAAATCTTCTACTCCGGAACCAGTGGACAGATTTCAATGAAGCTTGACATGAAGTATTGATGACTCAAGTACTACAATGTGCATATAAATCATGATCCTGTGATGACCTTGAACTTTTTTACTGCAAGGTCAACATAGGTCATCAATGCATTTGAATGGGGGAAACTTTTAAAATGTCATTTAAAGTGAAAGTCCTGTAGGAAATGGGAAGTAGGACTGAATATTAATGATTCTGAAAAAAAGGGCCACAGGGGCTCATATGCCCCCACCCCAGGGCAATATGCATGTATATCTCCATAATATTCAAACATCTTCTACTCTGAAACCACTTGGCCAATCAAAGCCAAATTTTATGTGAAGCATCTATAGGAAAGGGTAACCAATGTGTATATATATAATCCAGGTCATATGACCAAGATGGCCACCATGCCCATATATGGTAAAAACCCTTCAAAAATCTTCTTCTCCGGAACTGGTGGACTGATTTCAAAGAAAATTGTCATGAAGTATGGATGACGCAAGTAATACAATGTGTATATAAAGTATTACCCTGTGGTGACCTTGACCTTGACAAGGTCAACATAGGTCACTAATGCGTTTGAATGGGGAAAACTTTAAAAATGTCATTTAAAGTGAAAGTCTTGCAGGAAATGGGAAGTAGGACTGAATATTAATGATTCTGAAAAAAAAGGACCCCAGGGGCTTATATGCCCTTACCCAGGGGCAATATACATGTATATCTCCATAATATTCAAACATCTCCTCTGAAACCACTTGGCCAATCAAAGCCAAATTTTATGTGAAGCATCTATAGGATGGGGTAACCAATGTGTTTATAAATAATCACGGTCATGTGACCAAGATGGCCACCATGCCCATATATGGTAAAATCCCTTCAACAATCATCTCTGGAACTGGTGGACGGATTTCAAAGAAACTTGGCATGAAGCATCGATGGCTTAAGTACAACAATGTATATATAAATCATGACCCTGTATGTTAAAAACCTTTCAAAAATCTTCTTCTCCAGAACCAGTGGACAGATTTCAATGAAACTTGACATGAAGTATTGATGACTCAAGTACTACAATGTATATATAAATCATGACCCTGTGATGACCTTGAACTTTTTTACTGCAAGGTCAACATAGGTCATCAATGCATTTGAATGGGGAAAACTTTTAAAATGTCATTTAAAGTGAAAGTCCTGCAGGAAATGGGAAGTAGGACTGAATATTAATGATTCTGAAAAAAAAGGCCACAGGGGCTCATATGCCCCCACCCGGGGCAATATACATGTATATCTCCATAATATTCAAACATCTTCTACTCTGAAACCACTTGGCCAATCAAAGCCACATTTTATGTGAAGCATCTATAGGAAAGGGTAACCAATGTGTATATATATATAATCCAGGTCATATGACCAAGATGGCCGCCATGCCCATATATGGTAAAAACCCTTCAAAAATCTTCTTCTCCGGAACTGGTGGACTGAATTCAAAGAAAATTGTCATGAAGTATGGATGACGCAAGTAATAGAATGTGCATATAAATTATTACCCTGTGGTGACCTTGACCTATTTTACAACAAGGTCAACATAGGTCACCAATGCATTTGAATGGGGAAAACTTTAAAAATGTCATTTAAAGTGAAAGTCTTGCAGGAAATGGGAAGTAGGACTGAATATTAATGATTCTGAAAAAAAAGGACCCCAGGGGCTTATATGCCCTTACCCCGGGGCAATATACATGTATATCTCCATAATATTCAAACATCTCCTCTGAAACCACTTGGCCAATCAAAGCCAAATTTTATGTGAAGCATCTATAGGATGGGGTAACCAATGTGTTTATAAATAATCATGGTCGTGTGACCACCAAGATGGCCACCATGCCCATATATGGTAAAATCCCTTCAACAATCTTCTCCGGAACCAGTGGACGGATTTTAAAGAAACTTGGCATGAAGCATCGATGGCTTAAGGACTACAATGTATATATAAATCATGACCCTGTGATGACCTTGACCGATGTTACGACAAGGTCAACATAGGTTGCCTATGCCTTTGAATGGGGAAAAGTGTTAAAATGTCTTTGGTCTTGAAATTGAAATGTAGCATCAGGGACTTACATATCACATGGCCGGGTTTGCAGAAACGTGCCAAGATGGCGGCTATGCTTGTCTAAGATTTGGTTGGACTTCTTGGACTCGTCATTGTGGTTATAAGTATATCATTACTCTATTTTCAGGTGAATTGTCCTGTCTAGGAGGAAGACCTTGATGAAGTAAGAAAATAGAAGAGCAGAGTGGAAAGTAGTATCAAGAAAAGGCAGCAGTGGTGCTGAAACAGCAGATAAGTATAGAACAAACTTGTAGACATATGAAAATCTTCAAATTAGGAATCTAGAAAGAGCAGTAGACAATAAAGCAGCTTTTCAGCCTATGTAGTAGTACAACCGATCTTTTTCATTTGTTTTAAGGCAGATCATAACAACTGTAAAATTAATTCTGACATTAGGAGACATTAGGAAACCTTAGTAACATTTCATGAAGGGCAGATTAGTGTTGTGTTTCTGCATAGCCTGATTAGCACTTTGTGGGTTACTGCTGGGATAGTATGATACCTCTAGATTATATTTTGAAGATTTTCATAGGCTAAAACCTTAAGAATTCTACACATATACTTTTCTTTCTGTTTTCAGGTGAGTAACAATGCCTAGGCAGAAGAACTGGAAATGGGCAGAGAAGAAAAGGACAGAGTGGAGAGAGAGGTCAAGAACAGCTGGTGGTGATGTAGATACAACAGACAGGGAGAGGTCAAGGACAGATGATGGTGAAAGAATAGTCAAGTGTGATCGTCCCCATGTAGGGGGATGCGCAAGTCCATCCAACGTGGTGGCAGGGCATAAATGCAAAATCCAGGCTAAAAACCTGACGCAAATCCAGGCTAAAAACCTGGCGCAAAAGCAAATCCAGGCTAAAAACCTGGCGCAAATCCAGGCTAAAAACCTGGCGCAAAACCAGTCTAATACAGGCAAACATACTAATTTCAGTCGGTTTAAACAGGTAGTAAATGAACTCAGCACTCTAATAAAAAATGTTAGCTCAAACATACAGACAGATTTCGAAACAGAATTTCTGAATGTTTTTCCTGATGTTGATGGTGACCAATCAAGTGGCATTAATGAATCATCTGAAAGAGAGAACATAGTTTTTAGCCTTCGAAATACAATGCCCCAACAACAAACACAGCTTAATAAAACTGTTATTGCACAGCAGCAGAAATTCAACCTTGATTCATTAGACACATGTTCAGACAATGATGATGTGGTATGTTATCAAGCAGTTAGAATATCTGAACAGTTATGGAATGCCAGTAATCTGTTATTTGGAAGTTTTCATCAAAATGATGTCAGATTTTCTGAGCGATCAAGAGGATATCAGTGTACATGTAATGCATTGTGTATGTTGTCATACGCCACTTGTATGGATACAGAAAAGAGCTTCATATTAGACAAGGTACTTTGTGAAGGAGATACTCTTTATAAAAGTGTTATTGAGAAATTAAAATCAGAAGGGAAATTCATTCACTGCCTGTTGAATTTAGAAGAAATTCCAGATGATTTTAACATAGAGATAGGGAAATTCATGACAGAGAAATTACCAATTAAAAGTGGCTTGCTTGTTGATACTGAAGGTCTTGGCTCGCCAACACTTCATGAAATCTTGCAGGAAGCATTTTTGTCTGTATCATCAGGTCTGTTAACTATTGGATCCATATGTTCAGCTGTATTTATGAAGAATGGCATGTATGTGTTTTTTGATTCTCATTCCCATGGCAAAAATGGACTTACATCAAGTGACGGTGCATCCTGTTTGATTACTTTCTCAAGTTTTGATGACCTTGTTAGATATATGTATGCATTTTATGATAGTTTGAAACTAGACTCTAACATACAGTTTGACTTCTTGCCTCTCAAAGTTCATAAGACTGAAAATACACAGTCAATGATCAAATGAATAGCAATCTGGAAGCTTACTTTATTGATCAAAGATTGAGACAAGCTCACAAAACACAAAGAAAAATAAGAAGCATATCCAATAATGCATCAAGCATTTTCAATGGAGAATCAATTAAACATTCAGGGGCAAAAAAAGGGAAGGATCGTAGTGAATATTATAAAGTTTACAAAAGAAGATGTAGACAAAATGCAGTGTTCAAAGCAAAGGAAATTATATATCAAAGAGACTCAAAGCAATCTGCAAGGAAAAACTCTTGTCTATAGAACGAAAGAAAGAGAATCAAAACAATCTGCAAGAAAAGATCCTGTTTTTAAAGCCAAAGAATCTGTGTATCAGAAAGAATCAAAACAATCTGCAAGAAAAGATCCTGTTTTTAAGGCCAAAGAATCTGTGTATCAGAAAGAATCAAAGCAATCTGCAAGAAAAAACACTGTCTATAGAACGAAAGAAAGAGAATCAAAACAATCTGCAAGAAAAGATCCTGTTTTTAAAGCCAAAGAATCTGTGTATCAGAAAGAATCAAAACAATCTGCAAGAAAAGATCCAGTTTTTAAGGCAAAAGAATCTGTGTATCAGAAAGAATCAAAGCAATCTGCAAGAAAAAACACTGTCTTTAGAATGAAAGAAAGAGAATCAAAACAATCTGCAAGAAAAAACATTGTCTATAGAACAAAAGAAAGAGAATCAAAACAATCTGCAAGAAAAGATCCTGTTTTTAAAGCCAAAGAATCTGTGTATCAGAAAGAATCAAAACAATCTGCAAGAAAAGATCCTGTTTTTAAGGCCAAAGAATCTGTGTATCAGAAAGAATCAAAGCAATCTGCAAGAAACAACCCTGTCTTTACAACAAAAGAAAGAGAATCAAAACAGACTGCAAGAAGAGATCCTGGTTTTAAGGCCAGAGAATTAGTGTATCAGAAAGAATCAAAACAATCTTCAAGAAGTGACCCTGTTTTTAAGGCGAAAGAAGCAGTTTATCAGAAAGAATCAAAGCAATTAGCAAGAGAAAACCAGGTTTTTAAAGCAAAGGAAAAAGTATACCAGAATGCATCAAAAAGGAAGGCAAGGGAAAATCCCTATGTCCTTGAATGTGAGAGAATTAAGAAGCAAAAAATTAGACAAGAAAAAAGAAAAAATGATGATTATTCAGAAATAAATGTTCCAAGAAAAAGACGTAAGCATGATGAAGACACTTCAGAAAGACTTTGAAACTATTAAAAAAGCTATCAAACAATTTCAGTCTGATATCTCTGTTGGACCTTTGTATGTTTGTACATGTTGTCACCAGACATGGTTCCGGAAAAGTGTTTCAATGTTAAAGAATACCAATTTACCAGCAGAAAGAAAAAGACTGTATTGTACAGATTTTACATCTATCAGTAATGAAGAATGGATTTGTCATACTTGCATGAGTGCATTAAGAGACAATAAAATTCCAAAATTATCAGTAGCTAATGGAATGAATTGGCCAGAAAAGCCTCCAGAGCTGAATTTACATCAGCTGGAAGAAAGATTAATAGCACTGCGTATCCCATTTATGCAGATAAGAGAATTGCCACGCGGTGGTCAATATTCTCTGAAGGGAAATGTTATTAATGTGCCTGTTGATATTCAACCCACTATAAACTGTCTCCCAAGGCCAATGGATGAAAATTTTACAGTTGCCATCCAACTGAAAAAGAAATTGTCATACAAAAAAGTGGATTTCAAAGAAAATGTTAGACCATTAAGAGTTTTGTCTGCATTACACTGGCTTATGAACAATAGCGAGCTATATAAAAATTCTGGCATAGCACTTAATGATAGCTGGTTTTAGGTAGTTACTGAAAGTACAGAGGATGCAGTCAGAGAATTTTTGGAAGTGTCAACAGAACGATCCAAGGACAGTCATAGTATAGAAAATGAAAAACAGGAACAAGATAAAGCTAGTGACAATCCTATTGCAGAGTCTAATGACTATGATTCTGATCATTACAGTGAGATAGATGTTAACGACCGTGTTGGAAATATAGATACATTAGTTGATGAAGCTGATATTGACAATAAATATGATAAAGTGTTCACTTTTGCACCAGGTGAAGGACAACATCCTTTAAGCTTATATCAAGATAAAGATGCAGAGTATTTATGCTTTCCAACAATATTTTGTGGTCAAAGACCACCTAGCAAGGATGAAAGGTTAGTGCCAGTTCACTATAGTGACATTGTAAAGTGGGAATTGCGAAGTGTTGACAGGAGAGCTGCACAGTCAGTTCCTAACATATTCTTTAAACATAAAAAACTACAGATGAAACAAATCAGTGACAAAGTCAACTTAGCTGTTAGAAGGTGTAAAAGGAGAGGCCAAAGAATTACAGTAGCCGAAGCTAGAGATTCAAATTATTTGGACAAACTTGTAAATCTTGATGAAGGCTATTATATATTTCGGCAGCTGCGAAATTCCCCAGCCTATTTGGAAATGCGCAAGAAAGACATTTTTGCAATGATTAGACAACTTTCCCTGCCTACTTGGTTTATGTCATTGTCAGCTGCTGACACTAGATGGACAGATCTGTTGAGAATGCTAGCAAAATTGAATGATGGCATTGAATATTCTGAAAAAGAAATAGAAAAACTAACTTGGCAAGAGAAAACAAAGCTTGTCCAAAAAGACCCAGTTACATGTTCAAGGTACTTTGATCATAGGGTACAAGAGTTCCTCAGTACAATTCTAAAAAGCAGTTGCCAGCCAATCGAAAAGGTGTGTGACTATTTTTATAGTTGAGTTTCAGCAGCGTGGCTCCCCTCATATTCATATGCTTGTTTGGGTAGAAAATGCTCCAACATTAGAAACAAATTCCGAAGAGGAAATAGTTCAGTTTGTTGATCAATACCTTACTTGCAGTAAAGATAATGAGAAAACAGCAAATCTGATTAACCTTCAAAGTCACAAACATTCTAGAACCTGCAGAAAAAAAGGAAAACCAATATGTAGGTTTGGATTTCCATTGCCACCATTGCCGAGGACTATGTTGCTGCATCCCCTTGAAGAAAATGTTGACAAGTACAAAAAGAAGAATGCAGAGCTACAAAAAGCAATGAATGAGTGCAATGAAAATGAAGATATGTCATTTGAAGAATTCTAGAAAACATTGCTAAAATGGACTTTGAAGACTATATTAGTTGCATCAGAAGCTCCTTGAAAGCACCAAAGGTTTTCTTAAAACGCAAAACAAAGGAAATGAGGATAAATCCATTTAATGAAAGTACACTTGTTGCTGGGAAAGCCAATCTTGACATTCAGATTGTTCTTGAACCATACGGATGTGCTTCGTATATAGTTGGTTATATAAGTAAGTCACAAAGAGGCATGAGTGCACAACTTGATGCAGTAGCAAAAGAGGCTAGAAGAGGAAATCTTGACCTGAAGAAACAAGTCAGGCATATTGGAAATGTATTTTCAAACTCAGTGGAGGTTAGTGCTCAAGAGGCTGTTTATCTTGATCTGCAAATTCCTTTGACAAAATGCACAAGGGATATAGTTTTCATCAATACATCTATACCAGAAGAAAGAATCTTTCTGCTAAAGTCAAAAGCTGCTCTTGATGAACTTCCTGCTCAGTCTACAGATGTAGAATTAGAGAATGTAATACAGCGGTACTCTAAAAGACCCAGACAGCTTGGAAAATTTTGCCTAGCTGATTATGTCTCAAAGATTGACATTGTTTACCCGAAAGGAAATAAACTGCTAGAGAAAGTTGATGACACAAATGATGATGACAGTTTTGTCAGTAGCTCTGAGGATGAAGATGATGACTGTTTGGATGACAGTAACAGTCAAAGTTCAGACTTGCTGTTCAAATCAAAAAATGGAACAAAATACAAAAAAAGGAAAGTACCAAGAATAATAAGATATGTAAAATATAACAAGAAGAAGGACCCAGAAAATTATTTCAGAGAGCAGCTAATGCTTTTTGTACCTTGGCGAAATGAACAAAAAGATTTGATAGGTTCTTTTGACACATATGAAGCTCATTATAACTCCATACAGACATCATTGTTATCCAAAAGAAATGAGTATGAGCATCATGCTGAAGAGCTTGAGCTTGCAAGGCAGATGATGGAAGCTGAGGAAAGGAACTTCGATCAAGTTGCACCAAATGCAGAACAAGAAAATAGGGAGGCAGAAGAAGAAGGGTCAGGAGAATCAGAAAAGTTTGTTTGTTTTAACCCAAGCAGAGTTGTAGAGCAGAGACATTATGATATTGGAATAGAACTGCAGTCGACATGCTCAGTGCCCCCAGTAGAAACCAGTGCCATTTTGTTACCTGAAGGAGAATACTTACAGCTACTCCGAAGTCTTAATTTGAGACAAAGAGAATTCTTTAACCATATTCTGCATTGGATTAAATGTAAAGATGAACCAGTATATGCTTTCTTAACAGGAGGGGCAGGTGTTGGCAAATCAGTAGTCATTCGTGCACTGTATCAAAGTCTTTATAGGATTTTGAATTTGAAAGATGGAGAAAATCCAGATGATAAAAGGATTCTGTTGTGTGCTTACATGGGCTTTGCTGCATTTAATATTAGTGGTCAAACTATTTGCTCTGCTTTCCACAGAAAAATGTTTCAAAAGAGCTCCAATCACCTTTCAGCTGATGAGTTGAATACATTCAGAATTAAGTACAGACATCTGAAAGTTGTCATTATTGATGAAATATCAATGGTAGGCAACAAGACATTAAACTTCATCAACACTCGCTTACAGCAGCTGATGGGAACAAAAGAAGTGTTTGGTGGAGATCTTTACCAACTTAAGCCAATAGGTGATTTCTTGATAAGTCTTGATTTGGAAGAGGGAGCATTTTCACTAGGAAGGAACTTATGGAAAGAACTCTTTTCAATGTATGAATTGGTTGATATAATGAGGCAGAAAGATGATCTTGCATTTGCACAGCTGTTAAACCGACTTCGACTGAATGAAATGACAGAGGAAGACAAGCAAAAGTTGCAGACACGTGTTGTTGATCGTGATACTGGTGACTTTCCGAAGGATGCCCTTCATTTGTTTGTTGAGAATTATTTTGTAGACCAGCACAATGACACAATTTTGAGTCAGTTGCCAGGAGAAAAGATTGAAATACCATGCCATGAAGAAAGACAGAATATTCCTGCTAAAAGGTGCCAGTCCTTGATTGCTGGGCTTCCAAAAGAGTATGGGAAAACAGGCCAATTAATGAAGTCATTGACAGTTGTTGAAGGAATGATTGTTGTCCATACAGCAAATGTGGATGTAGAAGACGGTTTAACCAATGGTGCTACAGGTGTGGTGAAACACATTGACTTCAGGTGGATGGAAGGAACAAATCGTCCAAGCATCATTTGGGTAATGTTTGATGATCCCCGAGTTGGAAGGGCAACACGTGTAAAAAAAACAGAAAATTCTACAACTCAAGCATTCATCCAGACTGGACACCTGTATTTGAAATACAAAGGACATTTATACATAATTACAAAACATTTCAGAGAAGCCAATTTCCAGTGACACCAGCTTCAGGTAAAACAGTCTACAAAGCTGAAGGAGCAACAGTAGACAGGGTAGTTGTTGATTTATCCCAGGGAGTGGACAAAAATGGGAAACCCAGAAAGTACATAATGCCACATATGCACTACGTTGCATTCAGTAGAGTGAAAAAGCTTGAAGATTTGTATATATTGAACATGAACGAAGATACTATGGCTATAGATAATGAGGTGAATATAGAGATGCAAAGGCTACGCACAGAAGCTCCTTTAGAGCTCTGTTATGTTCCGCTGTATAAAATTGATCCTGGCAAATCCAAAATCGCATTCAACAATGCTAGATCCTTGCATAAACATTTTAAGGATGTTGAATTTGAGCCAAATGTGTTGGCAGCAGATGTCATTGGATTTGCTGAAACAAGGTTATGTAGCAGGGATGAAAATGTACATTTTGCTCTGAAACGATTCAGACTTATTAGACTCGATGACACAGAAAAAGAATCAGTGAAGAGGCCATTTCATGGACTTGCATTATATGTGAAGGAATATTTTCAGATTCAAAAGGTTGTGAAGTCACAATGCAAGTCGTTTGAATTCATATTTGTTGGTATATTCAGCATTCAGAGAGGGTATATTCAAGTTGTTGTGTTGTACAAATACCCAAAAAGTTTACAAACTGATTTTAGAAAGGATATTCTCTGTCATCTTAGGCCAGCTGTTGATCTAAATGCTAAATTAGTCATCTTAGGTGACTTTAACATACAGACAGATGGTGCAAGTGCAGAATTTGTGGACTTTGTTGAGACATTATTTGGATGTATGCAGCAAATCAAGCAATGTACAACTGACTCTGGTTCAGTACTAGATTTGATATTTTGTAATTCTGACGGATTTTGTGATGTTATCGAGGCTTATTGGTCTGATCATAAACTTGTATATTGTGCTATTGACAGATAGTTAATCAAATGATGTTCTGCAGAACATGAAATACATTTAAATCAGTGTACAGATATGATTCATTCCTGAGATAAATAATATTATTGGTTAAGTACAATGGCAACTTCAAAACCCCATAAACATGCAAAGTTGAAGTTGTAATGAGCTAAATATTGTTGTCTATATTAGGGAATAAGATTGTTGCTTGATTACAATTCATTATAGTAATTAGTATCACTAAAATCCTCCAGCTTGTTTATCTTTACAGAGAAGCATTGAGAAGTCTGGTCTTTGCTAAACAAAAGTGCAAATCAGATAAGAATTGTAGGCGTAACCCCACCAGATATTAAACTTTGGTGGTTTAGCAAATTTGGGGTTGCCACCACCTTTTTTTTTTTTTTTTTTTTTTTTTTTTTTTTTTTTTTTTTTTTGATTATAGCTTTCACTCATGATTTTCCAATAATTTGTTAGTACAATGTTTTTGTAACTATTATTGATGTCTTGTATCTGCATTTGTTCATTTCTAACTACATGTAGTTCTTCAAGGAGTGCGGAGGCTCAGTAATAGCGCATCAGATCCTTAGCTGATGGTCAGGGATTTGAACCACAAGCTTTACTCCACATAATATTGATTAAGTACTCAGGAAGTGGTGACTCTATCCTGACATGACTGAAAATTTGTTGACTGAGACATTAAACCTCAATGCAAACAAAAAGAAAGAAAATAATCTAGTTATTTTATCATTGTTGTAACATGTACACTGTCTCAGCTAATGTTCTTTATTATGAGTAGGCATTTAAAGCCACATGTGCTTTATGTTAATCTATGGTGAAATGCTTTAAGTTTAACTTTCTGGGCAATGTGTTCTAATGGCAGTTATATAATGTGTTTAAAGAACTTAAAAACATATACATATCTGTTCTGAAATAAGATTTAATAAGATTTAGAAATAAAGAGACTGTGACTTTAACAGCAGATGAAAATGAAATCTGCAATATCCCCTTTCTCATAGTATGTTCACTGCTCTTAAAGGATCTCAGTTTTAATTTTTGTAAAGTATTCTACTGATTTGACTTTAAGTGAAGCACTTATTTAGATTGGTTGTAAAAGTTTCATTGTAACAATACACTGATAGCTTGGATAAAGCAAATTGCAATAGTTTGTTAAATATTTTGATAAAGCCCCTATCTCACTGGAATGCGACAACTGGAGACTAGTTCGTGAATAGTTAGCAACTATTTCGCAACAAAGATTAATGATGTTAGTTTTAAACTATCACGTTGCAGTTGTGCGAAAGTCAGCGACAAAATTCACAAAACAGTCGCAAGAAATTCGCATGCAAGTGAGATACTAGCTTTAATAAGGAGATATGCTTATCAGTATACATGTTTCTTGTTGCAACTTTTTCTATAAGATATTGTTACACAGTACAACTTTTTCTATTAGATATTGTTGCACAGTGATCAACAGTGAGCAGTTGTGTTCTGTTGCTTGATATTAACAAATGGTAGTGAGTTATTGACAGATAGTCTTTTTGCATTATAAAAGTTTAATTTACCAAGAACTGGATTCTATCTTGATTATAATGTACCTAAAGTTTG
Source organism: Rugalucina vietnamica (assembly GCA_964017185.1). Classification (NCBI taxonomy): domain Eukaryota; kingdom Metazoa; phylum Mollusca; class Bivalvia; order Lucinida; family Lucinidae; genus Rugalucina; species Rugalucina vietnamica. Next base: position 35,688,311 of record OZ024883.1, on the reverse strand, counting down.
GTCAACTTGTGAGGTATTGATTATGTATGTAATATGTATTAAATTGTAAATGAGCACAAGAGACTTAGAGAATGATAGATAAAGATAGGAATATAAATATACTCTCAGTATATGTTAATTACTTTGTTGAAACTTACCTAGAAATTGAGAGAAAAAAAGAATAGAAATAGGCTGTCAGTGCATGTTTAATATTTTGCTGAAACCTACAAGCTACAGTACATTAAGGTTATGAATATTATGTTCAATAATTACCACTATGTGACATCACATGACCTGTTCCATTTTGTTGACTTGTTTATAATTGTTTTATTGTGTTTGAAAGTACTGTTACAATGACTTTTACAAGGCATATAAATTTTAAGAAGCAGAAATGTACATACAAAACCACTGTCTTTGAAGATTTTGTGACACTCATTATGTTATAGACACAGTCTCATTATTTCTATGTCACCTAAGACTTTACATTTACCAAAGCCCATTATTAATTAATAAGATAACAATAGTCCTCATTTAGAGAGTTCTTTTTGCATTTTTGTTGTAAGGATTTGTGTTTTATGCAATTTAACAATAAAAGTATTTGATGAAGGAATCCAGTTGTTGTCACTGACACACCTTTTGCAGTAGGCCACTTACCTGGGTTGCATCATTAAAATAATGCCCTTGTCTACTCGGGACCCATTTATGAAAAAAAAAATATGCAGAGAAGGTCAGAGAGTTTCACAGTCAAAGGAGGCACCAGGAGGTATTAAAATACAATCAGCAAGTTGAAAATATCAAAGCAGCAAGCATTTTCTGCTATCAACCTTTCTGTAAAGCATGCATGATGCATTAAATATGAAAACTATAGCATACATCAAATAGCTGCTCCCTTGGTCTGCATTTGTTCCTATGATTCTGCTTTTGTCAATTCTCATTTGGTTTTTATAAATTTGTGCTTATGATTGTACCAGTTCCTGGACATAACTTATTTTCACATCAAGCAAAAGTACATGAAAAGTACATAATGTGAAATGGGTACAAGAAGTGGAATGAAGTATAAATCAAGACCCTGTGAAGACCTTGACAATTTCTAAGAGAAGATAACATAAATGTAGACAGCTGTTAAAGGGAAAAACTTCAGTAAATGGGTACAATATGATATTTATGAATTTGAAAAAGAAATTGACCCTAGGGGTTATTCTGACCCTGCCCTGGGGCTTTATACATGTATATGAACATTATAATCTAAGAAATTTATTGGTATATATCTCAGATCTCAGGTGAGCGTTTACAGGACCATTGGTCCTCTGGTTTTAATTGTGTTACTGAAATGTTTCCATACTCCATTGTTAAAATCAAAGGCTGTTTATTCTTTTGGATTACCACATTATTTTATTATTTAGGTAGCGATAATTACTATCTCATTTACGCATACGCATGACTGATTTCACAGGTAAATTTACAGGTAAGCCAGCTTCAGAAAAATAACGATTTTGTTAATTAAAAAGTAAAAAAAATCCTGCATGTGTAATATTCTGTTTTAGTTTTGAAGCCAGTGTAATATATTTTTCAACTTAGAATGTATCAATTTCTAAACATTTAAACATTTTGGATATCGATTTCCCTGTCGTGCGGATAACGCCGCTTATCCGCACGACGGTCGTGCCGATAAGCGGCGTTATCGGCACGACCGTCGTGCGGATAGCCAGTGTCCTAAAATATGTGTGGTTCCTGTTTCATGCCACAAAACATTAGGGTAGGTAGGTAGGGAGTATTATATAATTAATCCAAACACACTTAACACAGAAAACTGCCTCAAAACTGGAAAATATGCTATTTTTAGCTGTTTTTCTCTCCAAAGACCATTTAAATGTTTAGGGTAGGATGAAAAAGTTAGGGTAGGCAGGGAAACTGGAACCTCACATATAAGTCGTTTAGGCCTTACCTAGGATTACCTGTTGAGATTTTAGTGGTCATGGCTTAACTACTGACCCTTGTAATTTTAAGCCTATTTGAATGCCTGAATTAATCAATCAATCAATCAATATTTAAGCTGTTGATAAGAGCTGTCAAAATTCTACAGGCAACTTTTCTCCCTGAAGCAATATCCAATCAGCATCAATTATTCCATGTGATGTATATTGGAGAGCTCAGAGAGATGTTGACAGGTTGGTGTCTAAGCAAATACTGAGATAAGACACCTAATTCACCCTTTTATACCTGTACTAAGTCCAGGTGCCCCTTTAACTATGTTTTGTTTGTATTGAGGCTTAACATCTCAGTCAACAATTTTTCAATCATATCTGGACGTAGCCAACGCTTCCTGGGTTTAACCAGTACTATAGGGAGTTAATATGTCTTGCTCAAGGACACAATACGATGCTACCTGTTGGGATCGAACCCAGGACCTCTTGATTCAGAGTTTGATGCTCTACCCCTATGCCACCTCGCTATATATATGGTTTTGGATAATTTTACCTTTGACTGAAAAATATTTGAATGAACCCAGTTGCAGATTTAGAGGGGGTTCAAGGGGTTGGCTTGAACCCCCCTCTTGACCCATATTTTCATGGATAATTCAAGTTTTTTGTATGAAATAAGGCAAACAAACCCACTTTTTCTACATATAAAACCATTCTTCAGAAATCCTGGATCCGATTTTGGAACCCTCTAAAGCCCCATCAAATTACAGTAGCTCAGCCATGTATGTTGGGTCCAAGATCAAACTTAAAAGAGATAAAGTCAGAAAATATTGTAATATTGAAAGGAAGAGGAGATATGGTAGTTTTGATCAAAGCATTCTAAGAAAGAAGACTTAGTTTTAGATGATCACTAACCCTTAAAGGGTTACCCTTTAAAACTAGAAATGGGTGCTAGGTAAACTTAGTCTAGGATTCTGGTCAGAGAGGTCCCAGATTTAATTTCTCATAACCTTGCGCCTTGACATTGACCTTTCATCTTGACATTTAACCTGTGGTCTTGACATTTAATCTTTTGCCTTGACATTTAACCTTTCGTCTTGACATAGACTCACTACCAATCTTTTATATTTTTCTTTTTCATATTAAACCCTGACATGAAGTGCCTGCCAAAAGTGTTAGCAAGGGCGTAGGCAGTATCAGAAGTTGGATTCACCATTTTTGCATTATCGGCTGGTTTCCTGCTTTTAAAAATCAATATTGAAAGTAATGAAAATACAGGTAACCAAATCAAGGTCAGTGTGGTTTTGGTTACCTGCATTTTCAATATTGATTTTTTTCTAAGCTGGAAACCAGCCGATAATGCAAAAATGGTGAATAGATAATGCATTTGTCTGTTAATAATTTAACTTATTTTATTTATGCTAGATCTAAACAAGGACCCTATATCATATAAGGACCCTATATGATACTGATATAGGGTCCTTCAATGGTCTAAATGCTCAAGAACTAATGTTTTTCCCCCTTTTTAGCTCACCTGAGCCGTTAGGCTCACAAGGTGAGCTTATAAGATGGCCATGATCCGGCGTCCGTCCGTCCACAATTTCAAAGATCTTCTCCTCTGAAACCGCTTGGCCAATCAAAGCCAAATTTTATATGAAGCATCAATAGGAAGGGGGAACCAATGTATATATAAGAAATCCAGGTCACATGACCAAGATGGCGGCCATGCCCATATATGGTAAAAACCCTTCAAAGATCTTCTTCTCCAGAACCGGTGGACCGATTTCAACGAAACTTGGCATGAAGTATTAATGACTCAAGCACTACAATGTATATACAAATCATGACCCTGTGATGACCTTGACCTATTTTACGGCAAGGTCAACATAGGTCGCCAATGCATTTGAATGGGGAAAACTTTTAAAATGTCATTTAAAGTGAAAGTCTTGCAGGAAATGGGCAGTAGGACTGGATATTAATGATTCTGAAAGAAAATGGACCCCAGGGGCTCATGTGCCCCCACCCCGGGGCAATATACATGTATATCTCCATAATATTCAAACGTCTTCTCCTCTGAAACCACTTGGCCAATCAAAGCTAAATTTTATGTAAAGCATCAATAGGAAGGGGTAACAAATATGTATATAAAAAATCCAGGTCACATGACCAAGATGGCCTCCATGCCCATATATGGTAAAAACCCTTCAAAAATCTTCTTATCCAGAACCGTTTGACCGATTTCAACGAAACTTGGCATGAAGCATCGATGGCTCAACCACTACAATGTGTATATAAATTATGACCCTGTGATGACCTTGACATATTTTACGGCAAGGTCAACATAGGTCGCCAATGCATTTGAATGGGGAAAACTAAAATGTAATTTAAAGTGAAAGTCTTGCAGAAAATGGGAAGTAGGACTGAATATTAATGATTCTGAAAAAAATGGACCCCAGGGGCTCATGTGCCCCCACCCCGGGGCAATATACATGTATATTTCCATAATATTCAAATGTCTTCTCCTCTGAAACCGCTTGGCCAATCAAAGCCAAATTTTATGTGAAGCATCTATAGAATGGGGGAATCAATGTGTATATAAATAATCTAGGTCACATGACAAAGATGGCAGCCATGCCCATATATGGTAAAAACCCATCAAAAATCATCTTCTCTGAAACCAATAGACTGATTTCAAGGAAACTTGGCGTGAGGCATCGATGGCTAAAGTACTCCAATGTATATATAAATCATGACCCTGTGATGACCTTGACCAAGTTTATGGCAAGGTCAACATGGGTTGCCTATGCATCTGAATTGGGAAAACTGTTAAAATGTCATTTGAAGGGAAAAGCCAGCAGGAAATTGGCAATTGGACAGAATATTGAAGATTCTGAAAAAAGAAAATGGCCCAAGGGCTTCGTCTGCCCCTGCACTGGAGTTAAATACCATAATATTCAAACATGTTTATTGGTATATGCAGCTGATCTCAGGTGAGCATTTACAGGACCATTGGTCCTCTGGTTTTTCTATTTTTTTAAAAATGATAATTTCTTGGGTGGGTAGAAGCAGCAAACTAGATTTTTCTCCAATTTCAACCCAGCAAGTTATCTTTTGTATAATTGATAAGAAAATTAATCTTCACTACTTTAGTCTGACAGATTTCCTCAATTTCAGCAGTACACAATTAAATAATGCCTAGGCATATTCTCATTAAGTGTCTTTTTCAGATGTCAGTACCATAGTGCTTATAGACGTGACCCATCCAGCTTTCTGAGGCTTCGTAACACTATAAATGTCAGGCAGGATGTTCGTGAATTTCACCCAAGAAAAGATGTCAAAGATGTCCGTGAGAGTCCCCCCAGGGGTAGCAGAAGCAGTAGTCAGAGATCATCTAGATCTCTTGGAAGATATATCCTATACACAGGAGCTGTAAGATGTTGTTTTTTCTAATCTTAATTATTGGTCTCCAATCTTAATTGGTTTCTTAATTGGTCTCCAATCTTAATAATTATTGGTCTCTTAAGAATAATTTATTTTCATTCAAGCCAGACTCCTCAGATCTAAACCCGACAGAAACAGCAGCAAGGCAGCTTGCCACCAAACTACATGTACTTACATGGATTGTTTATTATCCAACACATTCACATGCTTTCAGTTTCCTGAAGTTTTGGTCATGAAATTATTTCTACATCATTTTTTGGCTACAGTGTACACACAAGCTTGTATATAAAGTATGTAACAATGTTTATTGGAAACCTATAGAAATCCTGCCAGTCATACCTGCCGCCAGAGCTTTTATATTTTGTGTATAGCAATGACTAGTAGTTCCCTTTATAAATCCTGCCAACCTTTTCCCTTGGGTCAAAGTTGGCACGCTCAGGGCCTCATTATTTGCCATAGGCTTATAATAGGAAAACCATGAAAATATCTTCTTCTCTGAAACCACAGGGCCAAAGCTTGTATATTTTAAAGTTTGCAGGAATCTAATGGGGAAAAACTCACAAAAATCTTCTTCTCAGAAACCATGAGTCCTATAGCTTTTATATTTTGTATGTAGCAATGGCTAGAAATTCCCTTTATAAATCCTGTCAGCCATGCCCTTGGGGTCCAAATTTGCCATGCCCCATTGCTTATCTGCCATAACCCAATACAGTAATAGCAGGCTGTCAACCAATTCCTATATTCCTATTAAACTCCTATATTTTGGGTCCAAATCCTATATTTTTAAGCACCTCCTATATTCCTATAAATTCTCCTATATTTTGAAAATATTTCCTATATTTTTGGAAAATTTGTTGCCGATGAATATATAGTAAATAGTAGTGCTCTGAAACTGCCTTTGCCTCTTTATTCTTCATTCCTTATTTTTTTTTAATAAAATCATATTGCAGGGGCGGATCCAGGATTTCTGGAAGGGGGGTTCAGATCCATCAAGAGGGGGTTCGTTTTCAACATTTTGCCTGATTTTTCATAAATTTCTTCATGAAATCGAAATAATTTGGTTCCAGAGGGGGGTTCAAGCGAACCACCCGAACCCCCTCTAAATCCGCCACTGTATTGATACTGTATATTATATAGTGCATAAATGGTCATTACGTCACTCCTTAGTCAGGGTTAATTTTAAGTCCAAAGCATGTCCCATTTTCATAACAATTAATAAATAACATATCCTAGTTTTGATGAAAGTTGTCATGTTTTTTTTATATTGTGTCTTTTTTTTATCTATTTTCTTTTTATTCCTATGCCTTAATTTGTTGTAAATTGATGCAACTGTATAGTGAACAATTGATCTCAGGAAAGGCTGAGATCACAGGAGACAAAGGTATGTACCCTCAGACCCCCGCCTAATTTCAAGAGATCATTACATACAGTACATGTGTTGATAAACAATCTGTTCTATATTATGGACTTTGGAAATTCAGCTGAGAATCAGAGTTTGGGATTTATTTTACCTTTGAGAAAGAATATGATAACTCAAGCTTTCAGTATGATTTTTTTTATATTTTCTGCTTTTATAAATGATCAGTGTGAAAAATAAATGTGGGACTAAGTTTAGATGTAGAGAAAAAGTTGACCTTAGTTTCCCTTTTTTCTTTGAATTAATATATTTTCAATGAAAAACCTTTATTTTGCCAAAAGAATGCCTTTATATAAAAAGCACTTTAATTCTGTAATGGGCCTGTGTTGTATCACCATCCTGCATAATGCTTCAGCACGTACACTTCATCATCACATTAATGGTCACCTGTCTGGATTGCGATGCTGTGGAACTGAATGGTTACTTTATATAGATATTTTAGACATTAATTAATATAGAAAAAGTGAGTGTGGAGGTAAGGATTGTTAGTATAAAAGCATAGAATGAAGCGATTTTCACGAGAAAACTCCTATATTTTTTCCTCAAAATGAGCTAAAACCTCCTATATTTCTTTGAAAAAATTCCTATATAAACTCTTATATATTTTTTAGAAGACTTGGTTGACAGCCTGTAATAGGAAAAAATGAATAATCTTCTTCTCTGAAACCTCAAGACCCAAAGCTTGTATATTTAATATGCAGCAATGTTGTATGATGCTTTGCTTAGATCCTACCAATGATGCCCCTGGGATTCAAAATGGCTCCACCCTCGGGGACTAGCTCCCATTTATTAGCTCACCTGAGCCGTTAGGCTCACAAGGTGAGCTTATAGGATGGCCATGATCCGTCGTCCGTCCGTCCGTCGTCCGTTCACAATTTCAAAGATCTTCTCCTCTGAAACCACTTGGCCAATCAAAGCCAAATTTTATATGAAGCATCTATAGGAAGGGGGAACCAATGTGTATATAATAAATCCAGGTCACATGACCAAGATGGCCGCCATGCCCATATATGGTAAAAACCCTTCAAAAATCTTCTTCTCCAGAACCGGTGGACCGATTTCAACGAAACATGGCATGAAGCATTGATGGCTCAAGCACTTCAATGTGTATATAAATCATGGCCCTGTGATTACCTATTTTACAGCAAGGTCAACATAGGTCGTCAATGCATTTGAATGGGGAAAACTTTTAAAATGTCATTTTAAGTAAAAGTCTTGCAGGAAATGGGCAGTAGGACTGAATATTAATGATTCTGAAAAAAATTGCACCCGAGGGGCTCATATGCCCCCACCCCGGGGCAATATACATATATATTATCATAATATTCAAACATCATCTCCTCTGAAACCGCTTGGCCAATTAAAGCCAAATTTTATGTGAAGCATCAATAGGAAGGGGTAACCAATGTGTATATAAATAATCAAGGTCACATAACCAAGATGGCTGCTATGCCCATATATGGTAAAAACCCTTCCAAAATCTTCTTCTCCGGAACCGGTACACTGATTTCAAAGAAACTTGGCATGGAGCATTGATGGCTCAAGTACTACAATGTATATATAAATCATGACCCTGTGATGACCTTGACCTTTTTTATGGCAAGGTCAACATAGGTCGCCTATGCATTTGAATGGGGAAAACTTTTAAAAAGTAATTTGAGGTGAAAATCTTGTAGGAATGGGTAGTTTGACTGAATATTAATGATTCTGAAAAAAAAATGGACCCAAGGGGCTCATATGCCCCCACCCCGGGGCAATATACATGTATATTACCAAAATATTCAAACATCTTCTCTGAAACCACGTGGCCAATCAAAGCCAAATTTTATGTGAAGCATTTATAGAATGAGGGAACCAATGTGTACATAAATGATCCAGGTCACATGACCAAGATGGCCACCATGCCCATATATGGTAAAAACCCTTCCAAAATCTTCTTCTCTGGAACCGGTGGACCGATTTCAACAAAACTTGGCATGAAACATCAATGGCTTAAGTACTATAATGTATATATAAATCATGACCCTGTGATGACGTTGACCTATTTTACGACAAGGTCAACATAGTTTGCCTATGCCTTTGAATGGGGATAACTGTTATTTGTCGGTTGAAGGGAAAGACTTGCAGGAAATTGGCAAATGGACAGGATATTGATTATTATGAAGAAAAATAATGGACACCAGGGAATCATCTGCCCCTTTACTGGGGCTTTTTTCCATAATATGCAAACATGTTTATTGGTATATACGTACAACAGATCTCAGGTGAGCGTTTACAGGACCATTGGTCCTCTGGTTTACAATTGGAAAAACAGAGAAAAATTTCTCTAAAACCATGAGCAATATTTTATATATAGAAATTTTAAGTACAGTAATCTTCTTTATAGATCCTGCCACCCATGCCTCTGGGGTGGATAGACCAGATCAGGTGAGCATTTTAGGACCATTGGTCCTCTGGTTATGGTTATAGCCGAAAAAAAATCACTGTTTATTGCATGTTTTCTTAATGCATATTCCAGATGGTTCCATTAACATTCTGTGGAGCTCTGATATGGCAGTACGAAAATATCGGAAAACTTCATAGAAATCTACGAAGGCATTTTGAACAACAGACACAGAAGAAAGCTCTTAGCTTTAGAGAGCAGGTGAGGATCTAGAGTAAATTGATCATAATCTGTAAATAAAAATAAAACTGAGATCCTGTAAGAGCAGTGAGCATATTTTCGAGAAAGGTGATGGGCCATACCGCGGTTTCGGCTATTCAAGCCTCATCAGTGACCCTTTAGATTTGGCAAAATGGCGCCAAAGAGAGTTACAGTAAATCATTATAATAATAATTGTAGGTTCAATTTTTTTTGTGAATTTTGTTGAAAAAAATATCTTTTTTGGGAATTATTTGAGCCATGTCATGAAAAAAAATGGATCTTTGCTTATGTGACAACAAAAACGCAGACCAGCTGAGCAGTAAATGCATAGCTCATCAGCGTCTTTGTTTTTACTTCATGGAAAGTATAAAATCCCTCTTCTTCTGATATCTGATATTTCAAGCCTTTTATAGAGACATTACAGGCATATTTGTATCGGACGGTCCGATTCGGACCTGTTCATAAATCCCAAAGACTGGTTTTCTCGTGACGTGGCTCATTTGCGAGTTCTTAATTCTTGAGGAAATACTTTTGCAGTCTCTTTAACCCATTTCTGACAAATGGACTTTCCCAGGGTTCCCACGGACACTGGAAAACATGGAAAATGGCTAAAAAAAAATCCATGCATGGAAAAATCATGGAATTTGAAAAATGATGAAATATCATGGAATAATCATGGAATTTTGTTATGAAATGCCAGTTTGGATGTCTTTAGAATTCATTTTTTTCCTCGCTCGCTTCGCTTGCTCGATAATTATTAATAAGTAAAGTTCTGTAATTTTCAACATGTTCAAAAGGTCAGTCAAATTAATTCGCCTTCATCAGGAAACAAGAAAATACCTTGGAGTGAGTTACTTTTTAAATATAATTTTCTGTTCTTGCCTTTTAAAAAGTGTTATATGACAAAATAATAAATCAGCAAACAGAAAAGTAAGTCCTGGAAATTCAACTTCGATCATGGAATAATCATGGAAAAGTCATGGAATTTTATTTTATACTTTCCGTGGGAACCCTGCTTTCCCCTGTTTATCATTTGGGTGAGTCCACCTCCTTGTTTAAGGGCATCAGGAGTGATTTTGAATTTTTATTTCATTGTTCAATGAAAATTCTTTAAGCAAAAAGAATAGCCCTAGATGGGACGCCGCATTCTGTGGCGTCACATCTGGGGCTGTTTCGTTTGCTTACGTCCCATAAAAAGTATGCCAGACTGGTATGAGTTAAAGCTTGGTGAAAGTCTTCATTAAGGAGAACTTGGAAATGGCGAGGGAACAAATTTGTGAATAATAGTGAAATATAAAGGTCTAACAAAAAGTTTTGAATTTATAGTATGATAATAATAATAATACCTGTAATAATTTATAATAATCTGTGCTTTATGGGGACTAGATTTTAGCTCAAATGACAGCTCAAGTAAATACATGTACAGACATTGCTAGACATTGCTTATTATTTCATTTTTCTTTCGGATTTAAATTTTTTCATTAGTCTAGCACTGTACTGCATCATTTTGGAACCCAAAAGACAGTATATCATGTTGAATCTGATATACAGTTCAACCTCATTATAACATGCCTCAATATAGTGTGGTTTTAGATATAACATAGCCATGACATGACATGGCTATCAAAATGAATACTTTGCTTTATGTCTATAGTAAACAATCTCATTATCACATGCTTTCACTTACAACACAGTCTGTTTCCCTGGACCCCGAAAATAGTGTTATAATGAGGTTGACCTGTAAAAAATCAGTGTAATTCATCAGATTCGATCATAATGTTTGTTTTTCTTCCTATTCATTTCAGCTGAATATGATGTGGTCACATTTTTCCGCTGGACAAAAAACATTTTTCGGCATTGTTGCCCTGAATGGAATAATTTTTTGCTGTTGGAGAGTTTCAAGCATTGTTCCAGTGCTGTCAAGATATTTCCTATGCTCTTATGGTAGGTTTATATTTGTGAGGCCAAAGTTTTCAAATTCCAGCCAGAAACCTTAAAAAATATTATAAGCTCACCTGAGCCAAAGGCTCATGGGGAGCTTATGCGTTCATGTGTCTGTATGTTCACATTTTCAAAGATCTTCTCTGAAACCGCTTGGCCAATCAAAGCCAAATTTTAAATGAAGCATCTACAGGAAGGGGGTGAACTCCAGAAATGAATAAAAATCATAGTCTTTCTCAGTACTGAGATTAAGCTTTGTCCTTGTCTTTATGATGGTAAAGTGCTCAAGCTTAAAAGCGATGTGCATTTGGTATACGTTGGAGATCAAAACTATGTATGATCAAAACATGAAAAGTTGAACAAAGAAACAATTTTGTTTGCCGTTCCTCATCCTATGTATACTAGTCAAAGTTTTGTTAAGCATCACTGTATTACTGTATTATGCAATATGTTCTGTAAGTAAATACATAGCAAAAACTTTAAAACAACCTTTTTCACAAGGATGCTTACTGTTCAAGGGAGGGCAGTGGGCTTGTGGTAGAGTGTTGGAGTCGAATAATAGAGATCCTATGTTTGAGCCCTATGACCTAGAGCAAGGCTTATTTACTCCACTTAGTACTGTTACAACCCAGGAAAGTGTTGGCTCCATCCCATCATGACTGACTATTGTTGAATGGGATGTAAAAAAAATAATATAAAAATCTAAACTTTTAACTTTATTTTCAGGTAACCCGGCCGTGTCAATGACCCTGTCTGCCTTCAGCCATCTTCATCTGTGGCATATATTTGTCAACATGTATGTTCTATCATCATTTGCTCCTATAGCCCTACAAATCTACGGAAAGGAACAATTTGTCGCCGTCTACCTAAGTGCTGCTACCATATCTTCATTGGCCAGCGTTATTTTGAAAAGTGCTAGAGGACTAATGGTACCATCTCTGGGAGCTTCAGGAGCCGTGTGTGCTATTCTTGCCTCGTGTTGTTATCAGAATCCCGACATTCGGCTCGCCATTGCCTTCGTAGATCAGATCATACCTCATTCATTCTCTGCCAAGAATGCATTGATTGGTCTCATTATTTTCGACACAGTAGGACTATTTATGCCATGGTCGAGGCTAGATCATGCAGCACATTTAGGTGGTACTTTATTTGGACTGGCTTATATGAGATATGGTAGAGATCTGACATGGGACAAACTCGGAAAGAAATTTTTGCGATTCTACCATAGTATACGCAAAAGGTCTTAGGAATGAGAAGAAATTGGATTACCATTTTTAGCTCACCTGTTCGGCTCACAAGGTGAGCTGATAGGATGGCCATGCCCTGTCATCTGTCCTGTTCGTCCGTCGTCCGTCCGTCAACAATTTCAAAGATCTCCTCTGAAACCGCTTGGCCAATCAAGCCAAACTTCGTGTTGAGCATCCTCAGGAATGGGGAACGAAAGTTTATAACTGGTCCAGGTCACATGACAAAGATGGCAAGAAAACCTCTCTAAAACTCTTCTTCAGATTTTGAAACATGGCATGAAGCATCAGGCAATAAAGTTAAAGCTACAAAATATTATCAATCGTGACCCTGGATGACCGTGACCTACATGTATTTTACAGCAAGATCAACTTATATCGCCAATGCATTTGAATGGGGGAAAAATTACTGGGAGTATGCAAATGGACAAGATTTATGTTTATGAAAGAAATTTGTCCCCATGGGGTTGTCTGCCCCTGCCCCGGGGCTATATACGTGTATATGACCATAATATTCAAACATCTTCTCCGAATCCGCTTGCCCAATCAAAGCCATACTTTATGTAGAGCATCATTAGGAAGAGGGAATGAAAGTTTGTATAAATTGTAAAGGTCACATGACCAAGATGGCCACTATGACTATAAATAGCAAAAACCTTTAAAAATCTTCTCCAGAACCAGGTCTATGATTTTGAAACTTGACATGAAGCATCACGGAATGGAGGTCTACAAAGTTTATATAAATCATGACCCTGGGATGACCTTGACCTATTTTACTGAAAGGTCAACATAGGTCGCCCATGCATTTGAATGGGGAAAATTGTTAAAATGTCATTTGAGGGAAAAAATCGCAAGAAATGGGCAAATGGATGAAAGATTTATGATTCTGAAAAAACATTGGACCCCAGGGGTTGGTCTGCCCCCATCCTGGGGAAATGTACATGTATATTATTATCATAATATTATTCTCTCAAACCGCTTGGCCAATCATATCCAAATATTATAAGAAGCATCTATATATGAAGGGGAAACCAATGAGTTTTTAAATAATCCAGGTCACATGACCAAAATGGCCACCTTGCCAAACAAGTTTATTGGTATAGATCCCAGACCTCAGGTGAGCGTTTATAGGACCAAATCCTGTGGTTGGACTAGTAATCCCACATGGCTGTTGGGACTCAAAAGTGTTTAGTTACCTAAAATTATCGAATTCGGCTTCAAATTTTAATGTTAATCCATGAAATCATACATTGTTGGTATGTATCTGTAATGTGTGTGTGAGAATCAACTTAATGGGGCAATCATAACAAGATCCTCATTACGAAAACAAGCCCATGCAATATACAGAGATTTTTTAAGTTATAAAAATTGAAAATTTTCGGTAGAATTTTTTCAATATTTTTCTTATTTTTGCTCAAAACATAGATTGTAGGTACACGTTAGAACCGCCTTGCCGAGGCGGTTCTAACGAGTACCCACAATCTATGTTTTGGAGCAAAAATAAGAAAAATAGGTGTACCCCTGCATACCCCAGTTTTACTATATAAAAGTGGGGTTTAAGGGGGTATATATTGCACGGACATGTTTTCCTGATGTCTAAATGCATTGTTTCATGCAGAACAATTGATAGTTATGCAAAAATACAATCAAAATTATTTCCATTTTGAAACACTTTATGCAAACGGAGACATTTCCGTAATGATTACTGATGAAATGAACAGAGTTCATGTTCTGGTTAGTATGATAATGACCATTGTTGTTTTCCTTTTAATTTATACAAGAAACCAACCAAACAAACATAAGGTTTTGATCCGACATGGTGTGTTTTCAACGAGAGATTATGTATAATAAGAAAATTTTTAATGGACTGATACTCCGAAAGCTAACTAGTCTCAGTCAGTAAAATGCATTTTTTATTGTATAGGTCAGTTCAATAAAGTGAAGACTGAAAAGTGTATTTGGCCTCTTATTGACTATCCAGCTCCTATAGAGTACATGTATATCTTTAAAAGAATGTGGTTGGTATGACTCCGTATAACCTGGATATTACACTTAAGAAAATATCTGAGATAATGGGACCCTATATGGCCATAATAATTCAAATACACATGTATTGTTATCTTTCCCTGAAAAGTTAGCCTTCACTGCTTTTGCATATACATGTACCAGATTTCGTATGACCATTTACAGGGCAATTGGTCTCTTACATATTTGAGGAACATGTGGAGCATTCATTTAAAAATTACTTTCAATGTTTCATACGAATCATATCCTAGGCTCAAATACATCAATGCAGTAGTAAAATATGCAGTGGTGTATATAAAGTTTGAATTTTTAATATGCATGGTACAAAAAATTCTGGTGGATCGGAAGCCTGTTTGGCTTCCTGGTGTGGTGGTTTCACAGTATTTCCCGACCAAAAGTGGAAAACAACCCTGTCTTCAAGCACCATTGTAACTGTGCTGAACTGTTCATTATTGTCGAATATACATTTGCTGTTTAAGAAGAAGAATTGCTTAATCTGACGTGTATGTCACGTGGCCCGACCAGTACTTGAAACCAGGGTCTCTCGCTTAAGGTGCGAGTACTATGCCATTGAGCTATCAAGCCACATGTCGACAGTTACATTTTCCCCCTGCTTAATTAGATTTGTCTCTAAATCTGCTCGGAACCATGCTGGAACTGAGGAGACAGTCTCTTTCAGGTTGCTGCTCGCAGCCTGAGCAAGGACCCACACTGAGCCACCAAATGTCACAGGGGCGTAAAAAGAACGTGGCCCAACCGTGACTCGAACCCAGCGTCTCTCCCTTACCATGCGAGCACTCTTCCACTCAGCCACATGATCGACCGGTTACATTTCCCCCCTGCTTAATTAGATTTGTCCCCTAATATGCTAGGAACCCTGCCAGAACTGACAAGACAGTCTCTATCAGGTTGCAGCTCGCAACCCAAGCATGGCCCGCTCACGTCACAGGGGCGGAAAAAGGATGTGGCCCGACCGGGACTCGAAGCATGGCCTGCTCACGTCACGGGCGGAAAAAGGATGTGGCCCGACTGGGACTCGAATCCAGGGTCTCTCGCTTACCGTGAGCATTCTACCACTGAGCTATCTTTTGTTATTGAACTCCATGTCGAGGAGACCCAGAGCAGAATGGACGGAAATTGGCCGAGTTGACCCAGCAGAATGCCATGCCTTCGGTAGTTAGTAGAACCGCTCCAATATCCATTCAAACAAGTGCACCAAATCTGCATCATGAAAACGCACATAAAAATGTGAAGAAAAAATCAGTAATTTGTAAACAACTGAACAAGAATTCTGAATTGAAGTAATATGGCAGGGACATTTTGCTGTTTAAGATGTTGCTGGAATGGGACAAACTACAGTTCCGGTCATATGAGATTGAAGGAGCTTCCTACAGTGCAGCTGGATACATCAAACATGGGTAGGCCCAACTTTTTAGTGTCCCCTTGCCTTGGGGTAAGGGTGGGGACTCCTGGATAGTGAGATCATATGATATGAATGATAAAGATTAAAATTCATTAACTTTAAGCAGACTGTCCGGCCAGTTTGTTGCATGAATAAAGCAGAAACTGTCACAGCAACAATCACACCAACTTTATTTCCTCAGGCCCAAGAGAAGTAAAAAATCTAGGTACAGTACTAAGATTTTGGTATAAAACCTAGATCTTGGATTCAAATATATACACGAGTGTAAACAATACATAAGGTTTGATTTTAGTAGTAGTAGTAAAGTACAGGCTTTTAACATGTTTAACGTCATCCTGGGCCGAACGGACTTAATCCATGGTTCCACCTCAAGGACTTAGGTTTGATTTTACTGTAGAAAGACTGTTTTATACTGTAGTGACTCCAGCTGTTTTTTCAAACACAATTTTTCTGCACAACTTTTACAAAAATGGTGTCTCCAGTCCTCTTACATCACAATTCCACAAAGAAGTTCATTTAAATGAGAAATTATTGCCTTGACAACAGCCACACACCCTAAAACCTTAGTATTGTTGACAATGACTGATAGTCTCAAACCAAAAACAAGACTTTACTTTTATTGTTCTATTGCAAAAAATGGCATGGAATAGTTTTTTAAGTATTCAGACAGCCAAATTAAATGCCAGAAAATTGTTCAATTTGAAAAACAATATAAAAAAATCAAAAGGTCAAATAGTCTCAAAGCATGGGTCAAGCAGTGACCTGTAAGTGACCTCACAGGTTCCCAGCTATGCAATGGACATGGCCATGGAGCAAGGTACCAAACCCAATATGGCCACTGAGCAAGGTACGAAAATGAAGTAAACAAAATTTATTTTGGCTTGCGCTTCATTGTGCTGCTATGTATTCATTTCAAAGTGGTCAGATATTGTTTCTAACATACACAACTTCGTTCTGTTACATATGGATTGATTCGGAATGATAATAAGAAAAAAATCAATTTTCAATCACAGTCATCGCAACAGAGTTAATCATCGAAAATGGTACTAGCTGATGCATTTATCCATTTATTGATAAGATCCACAAGAAAGAAAAACATCAAAATTCGGTTTTAATATCAAAACCACGCACTTCCAGTTGACACGATTTGACTAAGAAAAAACAATGGATTATGCCGCCTGATTTCCGGTTCCCGGCTTTTACTGAAGTCGCTATATACTGGTAGCAAAAGAATAAGTTGTTCAGCTGTGCATTAATTTATCATCACGCCTCTACATTTCTTTATATGACTAACAAATTTCTGTTTACTTTTTTATGCTTTGTTTAATGTTCAATGCTATTTATCACTTGTTTTTGCTAGCATCATGATTTTAAATATTTAATAATTTGCCTCCCTTGTTAATGATGTACAAGTACAAGCTTTTAAAACATTTCTCTTTATTTTTTTTTTTTTTTTAACATGTTTAATGTTTCAAATTTATAACAGTACCATAAATGTCACTTTTTTGGTTTTTTACTCCCAACATTTGTCATTTAGACAATCCTTCAAAATTAAAGGGATTCTCTTTAAGCTGCAATACATTAAGGGTACAAAAATAAGGAAAAAGGCTTAATGTACCATTAATTTCAAAATAAAGTGAGAACCATGATTTGTTTGAAATTTTAATATGCTAGTATGGGTAAAAATCCAACTTTTGTAAGGAGAAACTGGGGTTTACACTTTACAGGTGTATGCTATTTTTCTCATCTTCTGTCCAAACCTTAGAGTGTGGGTACATGTTAGAACCGCCTTGCGGAGGTGATTCTAATGTATGGGCACAATCAATGTTTGGAGCAAAAATACGGAAATTATTAAAAAGATTTCAGCTAAACTTTTCCTCTTCAGAGCCAAAAAAAAGCGTAATGCATCCTCAGGGACATTTTCTGTTATGTTTTTTCCCCTTTGTAGGTGCTGATGTTGTGGTAGTTAAATCAGGCAAGAGAATTTGTGGCACTGGTGGTGCCTTTTCCAATGCTCCTATAGTCCAAGATAAGGCATATTTTGAAGTGAAGTTACAGAGCACAGGTATGTCATATTAGCCGCGATGAAGGTTGAGATTTCTGACCCGGTCTGACAAAAACTACCCAGTACAGCCACAGAGGAAAGCCGGAATTGAAAGTGTTGTATATAAGTAGAAGAGATATTGTACTATCCATCTAGTGAAAACAATAGTAACTTTACAGCTGAATTCAGCGCCTTTGTTTTCACATAGGCTGAAATTCAGTTTTCTCATGGCGCAACTCATGTTCAGTGTAGAAATGGCATCATTTTGTATCCATCACGAAAACATGTCCGTGTAATGTATACCCCCTTGAACCCCACTTTTACATTGCAAAACTGGGGTATGCAGGGGTATACCTATTTTTCTTATTTTTGCTCCAAAACATAGATTGTGGGTACTCGTTAGAACCGCCTCGGCGAGGCGGTTCTAACGAGTACCCACAATCTATGTTTTGAGCAAAAATAAGAAAAATATCATTTTTTTCAGCTGAAAATTTTCAATTTTTAAAGCCAAAAAAAATATCTGTTTATTGCATGGGAAAGTTTTCGTAATGTAAGTTTCTGTCATGCTCTGACAAAAATAATTGTTTCAGTCATCTTAATATTCAGAACTAGGTTTTTTACCATTTACAACTTGTGATTCAATGAAAAAAGTGCCTAAGGAATTTCAAACAGCTATTTTAATGGCGACAGTGAAGAGTATATAAGACCTGATGAGGCTGCTTATGTATTCTGATCAAGATGTAGATTTCGAGTAATGAAGTGCATTGTTAAATGTCCTCAAACTTTGTAAGTGAGCAGAGTGGCACGAGGTAGAATGTCAGACTCTGAATCAAGAGGACTGGGTTTAACTCCACTGATGCTGGGTTGTGTCCTGTAAACACAAAACAAGTTAACTCCCAATAGTACTGTTTAACTACACAGAAAGTGATGTCGTCCCAACTTGACTGAAAAATTTGTTGACTGTGAAGTGAATCCACAAAACATTTTATAACAAAGCAAGACTTTTGTTTCTCAATCTGGACATGAGTGAAAAATTGTTGTCTGAGAGATTAAACCAACAAACAACACTTTTTTTTTTTTTCAAATTTTTTTCACTCATCAATAAAGTCAATAAATTGTTTCTGCAGGTGAATGGGGCGTGATGCTTGCTACCCAGCAATATAACCCAGACAAGATACCATAATAATGATAATTATCCAGGAAGTGATGATACATCGTGACATGACTGAAAAAACAAATGTTGACTGGGAGGTTAAACAACAAAATATTTTCAACACTGTTTCTCATGGGGTGTGGGGTTAGTAACCGAGCGATGAAACCAAGACATGTTACACCATCATGACATGACTGAAAAATTGTTGACTGGGAAACATGTTTAACAAGTAAATACATTGCTCTTTCAGGTGTATGTGAGGCATCCCAACATAACTGAAAAATCATTGATTGGGAAGTCAAACCACAAACTACTTTTTAACAAATCAACACTTTGTTTCTTCAGGTGTATGGGGAGTGGGGCTAGCTACACAGCGATGTAACCTTGACAAGGTACCACTTGGGGACACAGAGGAATCCTGGGTATTGAGGCATGATGGGAAATTATTTCACAAGAATGAGGAAAAGGGAAACTTGTCGCAACAGCCTGTTGAAGGGGATGTGTTGGTAATTTATTAATATATTTTGCCTAATCACTCCCACTTTGCACATATCAATCTATTTTTCTTGCAATTCGTTTTATCATACAATTTGACTACTAAATTTTTACAACGGTATTGTGCTTACTCATTAGAGTCAACAATTTTATATATGAAAATGAGTTATGTTAAATGTTTTATAATATAAATTTCATAGATCCATTTTAAAATATACAATTAAATGTAAAACTAGAAATTGGCTGCAAATGTCACAGGGTATAGGTATATAGCACACTTGTACTGCCTTGCAGTACAAGCCGGCTTTTATAGCGACATGGTAGAGTGTTTGCTTAGCACGCGGGAGAACCTGGTTCGATCCCCGTCAGTGAAGAAAGAATTTTTCTTCGCCTGTTACATTTGGCGCCCAACGCAAGGCAGTACAAGTGTGCTATACACCTATACCCTGTGACACAAACAAGGCTTTCAGTATACTGCTGCAAAGTATTAAAGGGAAGCCTTGATAGCTGTAGGTAGAGTTGATTTCGCAACGTATGTACTTTCAGCACTTTGGCAACATTTTCGGCATTTGCCACTGGCATTTGCTGGCTGGACAATACTCGTCCCAACTCTGGCATGTTGTATGCAGAGTCAAACAGTCACATAACTCTAGCAATGTTGACGTTTTGGCCCTTTAATTCATACCACACATGTGTTGTCTGATGGGGCAGGTGTGGTGAAAATTGTAAAAAAATACGGCAAAAGGTTCTTAAGTTACTCAGCAAAAATGTCAAGATGTTGACAGAATCATAGAAAAACACACATGCTGAAAACAGTATATCCCTCACCTAAAACTTGGTTTTATGAGGGTATATGGGAGGAAGATGGTGGTATAGTGGTAGTGGGTCAGGCTGTGAAGTGAGAGGTCTTAGGTTTGAAATCCAAAGTTCTACATCTTGTTGTGTCCTTGAGCAAGACACTTTAAGCTTTGGAGATAACATTTACTAATTAATACCCTGGAAGCCTTGGATTGGTCCAGATATGACTGAAAAAATGTTGACTTGGACATTAAACAAGAAACCAAACAAAATCAAAGCATTTAAAAATTCTGAGCAACCATAGCGGTTAGATAGATTGACAATTAATATAATTTGGACATATTTTTGTGTCTTTTCAGGGTTTAGCATATGACCATGTTGAATTAAATTTCTACCTGAATGGTAAACCTCTGAGTTGTCCTATGATGGGAATTAAAGGCACGGTCTACCCAGTCTTTTATGGTAAGGATTTTAACTTTACAGTAAACCATTTAATTTTCATGAGAGTTTTACTGTTGTGATTGTCTCAAAGAAGATAAATTTGCAAAAATATACATGTATCGCCACAAAATGTCCGTTTTAGTATACTTTGTATTGTATCATATTGTATCAGCCAGGGCCCAGAATTACAATCTTCCCTTAATGTTAAGGAAAACCTTAGTTAAGGTGGTCAGTTTCAGCATCCAAAAAAAGATGCATCTAAAATATACTGAAATCATTCCTATTGGTTTTATTATGCATATAACATATTGTTTTACACATTTGTACATTTTTGTAACATTGATAACATGTATATTGATGATTAATCGAGTCAAAATCTTTCACCTTAACTAAGATGGGCCTCAACTTTATGGAAGCATTGCAATTCTGGTCCCAGTTCCGCAGTCCACAAAAATATCTATGCAAAAAAAAGCATGGAAGAGCTTGTTTAAGACAAGTGCTTGCTTAATGCAGGTGTTGCTATTATACAATTAATGACTTTTGAGGCATTGGATATGATGTGATATCGACCCGAGAATACCAATATTGACCAAGGCGAACCTCGGTCAATATTGGTATTCTCGGGTCGATATCACATCATATCCAATGCCTCAAAAGTCATTAACTGTTTTATTATATAATTTTTGACAAAATGTCAAGCAATGAAAAGAAATCAACTGAGACAGATATAGAATAAACATTTAACATTTAATTCAATACTAATGATAATCGTTGGACACGCGATTACGATTATGCGCAGCGCTATGCGAAAGCGGAACCAGAACGTCAGCTCTAAATTTAGTAACTAATAGACCTGCCAGCACGCGCTAGCCAGTTAATATGACAATTTGAAGACTTGCCACGTGGGCGCTTTAGGCCAATGAAAAGCGAGATTTTCAGTAGCTTATATAATAAATCAGGTTGAACTGTACCATCAGTAAAACATATCCATGAAACTATACCCCCTTATACTCCACTTATATTATAGTAAAACTGGGGTTTATAGGGGTATACATATTTTCCATAATTTTGATCCATAACGTAGATTGTGGGTACTCGTTAGAACAGCCTCGGCGAGGCAGTTCTAACTTGTACCCACAAACTATGTTTTGAGCTAAAATATCAAAGATATCAAAAATATTCTATGGAAAATTTTAATTTTTACAGCTGAAAAAATCTCGTCACATGGGCAAGTATTCGTATTGCAAAAATTTTTGTTTCAGTTGATGAGGGAGCAGTCCTAGACGTACAGTTTACAAACTTTTACCACCACCCACCCGATGGATTTGACAGCATTTTGATAGAACAGTCCCTACTGTGATAAAACAGCACTGCCAACCAGACTAGGCTGTGTCATTGGAGACGTGACATGAGAAAAATGGTCTTCGGGATTTCTGACTAGTTCCAACTTAAATCGTCCTCTACAGTCACAGAAAAGGGCTTCGGATTGAAGAATGAAAAGAGAATGTACTATCTGTGAAGTGAAAACAAAGATTCTGGTCAGATGTCCCCTATGTTACTGCACAGCTGATTTGTGTCTTTGTTTTTGCATATGCAGAAAGCCAATTTTCTCATGACTGATGTGGCTCTTTTTAATCAAACCTTGCAGACCAAGCCCATAGGTTATAAAAGTTTCTCATGTACAACACTGCTGTCAGAGCATTAAATGTATCTTACTAATGTGTGTCTTAAAAATGTTTTAAACCTCCAAATTCCATTGACAGTATTTGGAGTATTGGAGTATATGGGCGAATTTCATGCTTTTACAGCAGAATTGAAGATGAAAAACATTTTATTACCTCAGGGCCAGTTATACTATGAATTTGATGGTACAAATGGAATGATTTTGGAATGATTATTTTTAGCTCGACTGCACGAAGTGCATAGAGCTATTGCAGTCACCCCGGTCGTCCACGTTCCCGTTCCCGTTCCCGTGCGCGTTCCCGTGCGCGTTCCCGTGCGCGTGCGCGTCACACTTGCGTTAAAGTTTTCTAGAAGTCCATATCTTGACAACCACTCATCAGAAAGCATTCATACTTGGACCATAGATACCCTGTAGGGTTGGCTTTCATTCCATGGCATCGGGCCCCTGGGTCCAGGCCAGGGGGTGGGGCTGGAGGTTAAAATCTAGAACACCTTCAAAAATGGCAATTCTTATGTTAAAGTTTTCTAGAAGTCCATATCTTGACAACCACTCAGCAGAAAGCATTGATACTTGGGCCATTGACACCCTGTAGGGTCGGCTTTCATTCCATGGCATCAGATCCCTGGGTCCATGCCAGGGGGTGGGGCTAGAGGTTAAAATCTAGAACACCATTAATAATAATGGCTTTTCTGTGATATAGTATTCTAGAAGTCTATATCTTGAAAACTTTTTATCAGAGGGCTTTCATACTCGGACCATAGGTACCTTGTAGGGTTGAGTTTCATTCCATGGCATCAGGCCCCTGGGTCCATGCCTGTGGGGTGGGGCTGGAGGTTAAAAACTAGAACACTAAAAAATAGATGTACTGCTGTGTAACTTTTACAAGGAGGCATATCTTGACAACAACTTATCATAAAGCATTCATACTTCATACACTTTAGGTTCCATGACATCGGACCTCTGGGTCGGAGTCAGGGGGCGGGGCTAGAGGTCAAAATCTAGAACTCCTCGATTTTTTTTTCTTTTTATTTCTTAATAGAAACAACTTAGGAGGATGGTTGGTCATTCATCTTTTGACTTTGTGACACTGACTTGTGTGTCATGACGGTAAGGGTTGGTTGACCTACTTTCCATGGTTCAGTGATTTTGCCTTATATCTTGACACTCAATTAGTATATTTTCTTACTTCTTTCAGATTATGAGTTAGTACGACCAGGCCTTTGACCCCAATATACTTATAGGTCACTGTGACCTAATTTCACGGTTCAGTGATTTTGCCTTATATCTTGACACTCAATTAGTATATTTTCATACTTTTTTCAGATTATGAGTGAGTATGACCAGACCTTTGACCCCAATATACTTATAGGTCACTGTGACCTAATTTCACGGTTCAGTGATTTTGCCTTATATCTCGGTACTCAAATGGTTTATGAACAAACTTCTTTCAAAGTATGTTTGCGTATGACAAGACCTTTGACCCTGAAGTAGTCCTAGGTCACTGTGACCTAATTTCACGGTTCAGTGATTTTGCCTTATATCTTGACACTCGATTAGTATATTTTCATACTTTTTTCAGATTATGAGTGAGTATGACCAGACCTTTGACCCCAATATACTTACAGGTCACTGTGACCTAATTTCACGCTTCAGTGATTTTTGCCTTATATCTCGGTACTCAAATGGTTTATGAACAAACTTCTTTCAAAGTATGAATGCATATGACAAGACCTTTGACCCTGAAGTAGTCCTAGGTCACTGTGACCTAATTTCACGGTTCAGTGATTTTGCCTTATATCTTGACACTCAATTAGTATATTTTCATACTTTTCAGATTATGAATGAGTATGACCAGACCTTTGACCCCAATATACTTATAGGTCACTGTGACCTAATTTCACGGTTCAGTGACTTTGCCTTATATCTCGGCACTCAAGTGGTTTATGAACATACTTCTTTCACACTATGTTTGCGTATGACAAGACCTTTGACCCTAAAGTAGTCCTAGGTCAATATGACCTAATTTCACGGTTCAGTGATTTTCCTTTATATCTCTGCACTCAATTGGTATATGAACATACTTCTTTCACGATATGTATGAGTATGACAAGACCTTTGACCATAAAGTAGTCCTGGGTCACTGTGACCTAATTTCATGGTTCAGTGATTTCGCCTTATATCTCAACACTCAGTTGGTATTTTTTCATACTTCTTTCTGATTATGAATGAGTATGACCACACCTTTAACCCAAACATACTTATAGGTCAATATGACCTAATTTCATGGTTCAGTGATTTTGCTTTATATCTCAACACTGAATGGGTATATGATCATTTTTCTTTCACATTATGAGTAAGTATCACTTGACCTTTGACCCTGCAATACTTATAGGTCAGTGTGACCTTTTTTCACGGTTCAGTGATTTTGCCTTGTGTCTTGGCACTCAGTTGGTATATGAACACACTTCTTTCACAATATGAGTGAGACCTTTAAATCTTAGGTAGTTATAGTTAACTTTCATGGTTGTGATTTTGCCTTATTGCATCAAGGCAAAAAGATGTGAGCATAATGCTTTGGGTTACTGGTCGGGTTTGGCCTTATGCTTGACAAAGGTCAGAAGCAGTCGAGCACGCTGTCCTGCGACAGCTCTTATTCCATTTTATGGAGGAGATTAAAAACAACAGCATTTCAGTTATCATCAAAGACTCATTTTATCTGCTATAGGGGAGTGGGGAGGCCTAGTGGAAGGCTGTAAGACAACAAATCGAGAGGTCCTAGGTTCTGGGTTGTGTTTTGGTCCTGAGGTTGTAAAACTTTTTTCATGCTCAACTCAGCTGAGCTTGAAATTTAATAAACTGCTCATAAATACTGAAATAACCCAAATTTATTGAAGTTTTGGGGTTAGACCATCAAAGCCAGTAATTTATCCTGCTAATAAATGTTAAAATGCCAACAATTGTTATTTATGAGCAGGATAAATTTTAGTCTCAGCTGCGCTGAGCATGAAAAAAGTTTTATAATGTCGTGGCCTGGAGCAAGACACAGTTACTCCCCTTAGTACTTGTAAACACACAGCAGGACATGCTGGCTTCATCGATATCAATAGGACTGAAAAATTGTTGTCTGGGGTGTTAAACCTCAATACAAATAAATTGTCTGCTATAACAGTCTCATAGCATGCATTTAACTACCGTATTCGTTCTAATTAGCGCACATGCTCCAATAAGCGCACACCCTGGTCATTTCTGAAAATCGTGTGCATAAGCGCACACTTCTCGACTGGCACATTGGTATTTTATACCAATTTTACACATAAATGCAATCTAAACCACATTAAAAACTTAACCTTAGATGATCAAATACTAATGTGCAATGGTTGGAAACTTAAATGACATCATCATCGGTATTTCTGACATGCAAGTTTATGTGTTGTTTTCGTTCCTAGTGTGCGCTTATTAGAACGATATTTTGTTACCTAAACTTTAAGTTATTTTGAAAAACTAAGCACACAGGGCGCTAATTAGAACGAATACGGTAATTGCGGGTTGCAACGAAATTTCTCTCCAAAACTTGTATAAAGCTTTTAAATCATGTATAAACTTTAATTCAGAATTTGAACATTTGTTGTATCAAAAGCAACAGTAAAGTTTTGGAAATATTCTTCAGTTTTTTGCACTACAGGTCATTAACCATACACATAAATACTGATAAAGAAGCCTTAGTGAGGGTTATTGCAATCAGCTCTTAAACAAGGGGTCACATGTTTGATCCCAGGCATCTCTGGATAGTCTGTCAGATCCAAGATCCCATCTCCGTATGACCTTAGCTGTTGGTGGGACGTCAAACCCCAAATTAACCAAAATTCAATTATGACAAAAGTAATTTATAGAAAGAACAGAGTAAAATGTCTCAGGTGTTAGATGCAGGTAAGCATTCAGGTTTTGATACTGCATAAAGGAGGGTCTCAGCGAAATAGATAACGATGCGTACTGCGTATGTACGCATGATTTTTTCGCCCTGTACGCATAGAAATATCAGACCTGTGCGTACCATGTACGCAGTAAAAATCAGCGGTATGCAAACAGTTTACGATTTAATGCGTACACAGATAAAAATACCTTTAAAATTGTCACAAAATGACAATTTGTCAACTAGTATTGTGAGGCTGCTCTGTCAACAATCGAAAAGTAGTTACAATATGAATGCAGCTTCTGATCGTTTCATATTACATACCATGCAATATATTATGTATCTTCAGTAGTTATACCATAAACGTGTATTCCGTTCAGTGTCTGTTAACCAAAGGTTTATTCATGAATTTATTAGTAGTGTGTCACTTTGGTTTATTGAATAGGCATTTTGCATCGATTTCTGGTCATATTTTTTTAATTCAAAACTTGATGTATTCCATGTTCTACAGCCATGCCAGTTATGTTTTTCCTCACTTTTGCTCTCTTATTATCTATACTGCCAAACTGGATACAAAAGTATGGTTTAACAAGCCTTAATGATAGAATAACATGTAATTTTAGGATTATCAACCAGTTTACTTGAATTTTCATACTTGAATAAATGGTCTTATCCATACGTGTGCATATCTATAAGTTTGATTCTGAATGAGAGGTTAGAATATGAACCTTCAGAAAACGCGTACACAGTAATATTGTCGGTACGAACTGTACATTTATTCTGATGCGTACAGTACGCATTGCGAAAAATAATTATCTACATCACTGGGTCTCAATGGGGTACCTCTGAAATCGCTAATCAGTAAAATTTTGGCCCAAATATCGCTAATCTGTAAAAGTTTGGCCCAAAAATTGCTAATCAGTAAAAACTTTTGTCCCAAAAATTGCTTATCAGTAAAATATTGGCCCAAAATCTCTAATCAGTAAAAAAATGACTGAAAATTGCAAATTCGCTAACCACATTGAGACCCTCATAAAGAAATATAAAAAATAAGCCAGCATTATTTCACTATTGATTAACAGATCCAGTAAATCAATTGATAAGCCATTTGAACGCGTGAAAATACAGCGCTAGGGTTTTGGCTGGGTTTGCATCTAGCCTGCATGCAAAACATTGTAAATTGTTGCTGGATGCTGTGATCATGCCTTTTGTAAGTGTGTAATAATAGTTACGGTAAAGGCCAGGTATCTGATGCAATTACAACAAATTTTGGTAAATGTATATAACTCTAGAAATGTTAGTGATTGTATATACAAGTATGTTACATTATGAAAAGTATGTTATACTTGTATAACATACATTTTGTAACGTTACATACATTACATATGTGTTGCAGACTTCATTCAGATTATTCTTTTCATATTACAAGTAGGGCTTATCTGACTTTTTTTGATGTTTTGATGTAAAAACCCTGTAAGTCAATTTTGTCACACTCTTTTGTATATATGAATATTACCAGTTGGTGAATTAGGCCTATAAATTGTATAGAGAGATGTAAAATCATGAACATTATTTTTGAGTTTAGTTGTGAATGTGTGAGAAGGAAATATGTATTGATTAGTAATAACGGTAACTCAAGCTGGTCTGTTCAGCACATTACGAAAACATGTCCGTGTAATGTATACCCCCTTGAACCCCACTTTTATATAGCATAACTGGGGTATGCAGGGGTATACCTATTTTTCTTATTTTTGCTCCAAAACATAGATTGTAGGTACTCGTTAGAACCGCCTCGCCGAGGCGGTTCTAACATGTGCCCACAATCTATGTTTTGAGCTAAAATAAGAAAAATATCAAAGGTTTTCAGCTAAAAATTTTCAATTTTTAAAGCTCAAAAATTCTCTGTATATTGCATGGGCAAGTTTTCGTCACTCATGAGGAGAGTAAACGGCTAGATACATGTAAGCCGCAGCATGAGAAAACCGATCTTATGAGGTTCCAACCTTGTCCAACACAAACTGGCCTGACACAAGAAGGCTAGAAGCTTGAAATTTTGGATATAGATAGAGAAGGAATAATACTATCTGTCTAGTGAAAACAAAGGTGCTGATCAGCTGCAGTCACTGCACAGCTGATCCGTGTCTTTGTTTTCACATACCGGTATGCAAAAATCTGGTTTTCTCATGTTAAAGTTTTATTATTGGAACTTTGGTCTACACAGTTTGAAAGCAATAAAAATGCTGATCAATCTTGGAATGTGCAAAGGCTTATCCAGTGTGCTAAGGCTTATCTATCATGTTTATTTGTACAGACTGAAAACAAAGATTCTCATGACAAGTGTGTGTTTTTTTTACTGTTTTTATTTTTGAATTTAAATATAGTTTGTTTGTTTTCTTTTTGTTTTTTTTTTTGGGGGGGGGGGGGGGGGGGGGGGCTGGTGGTGTTTGTTAGCGATCTTAGGTTAGCCATAAATACATGTACTGTCTTGCTCATGAATGCATGAGTTCAAAAAATGAATAAAACATAGGTAAGGAAAGAAATAATTATCAAACAAAAATATAGGAAATAAAAATAAAACTCAGATCCTTTAAGAGCAGTGAGCATATTTTCGAGAAAGGTGATGGGCCATACCGCGGTTTCGGCTATTCAAGCCTCGTCAGTGACCCTTTAGATTTGGCAACATGGAGCCAAAGGGAGTTACAGTAATTTTTCAACTTTCAGCAGGCTAGTCAAAACAAAGACTAGTATAATCAAAATGGGGCCAAATATATTGAACGTTGGTTAGAATCTGAATCTGAACCGATAATAATTTTCTGATTTCTCAAAATATCCTCTCTGATCTCAAAGGACCAAAAAGAAAATATGATCTGCACTATGGATGATGTACAGGGGGACTTTTTAGGGCCGCCACACGGTACAACACCAGCTGCAGTAATAGCAAATAAAAATAAAACTGAGATCCTCTAAGAGCAGTGAGCATATTTTCAAGAAAGGTGATGGGCCATACCGCGGTTTCGGCTATTCAAGCCTCGTCAGTGACCCTTTAGATTTGGCAACATGGAGCCAAAGAGTGTTACAGTAATTTATATTCTATTATGAATGTTTTCTGGGACTAAATCTCGCAAATTGTTAATCATTCACATAAAAAGTTAACTGTTACTGAGATTTTGATACATGTATATGGCTTCTGTCTCAGAAATGATTAGTGAATTCACTGGTTAGACAGTATGTAGGCATGACTTTGATGTTGGCATATCACTTTTTTCATGACTTGGCTCAGTGTTGGTCTATCACCTGTTTTAAACAAGCATTTTATGACTAAATATTTATGTGCAATAAATTTATTATAATGTATAATGTACTTTTATGTGTTTCTTTTTCTTATCATGCCTTCTCTGACAGCGTAATATTTAGATTGTTACTGACAGTGTGCATCATGAATACATGTCCATGGACTGTATATATAGAAAAAGTGGGGTTTGCAGGGGTATATCTAGTTTCCTTATCATTTTTGATCCAAAACATAGATTGTGGGTACGCGTTAGAATCGCCTCGGCGAGGTGGTTCTAACGTGTACCCACAATCTATGTTTTGAGTGAAAATATTAAATGTATCACTTTTTTTCCAATGAAATTTTCAATTTTTTCTTCTGAAGCAATCTGTATATGGCATGTGCATGTTTTCATTATAAATAAATAGGTCCTGTTTGCATAGTGTCACCCGTGTCAAGATTTAAGATACCAATTCATAATTGTTAGGTGTTTGGCATTAATCCTTGTTAGGTGTCACTGATTTGTGAGAATGGGTTACCCATAATGATGGGTCAAAAGGAGGTGTAGGAATGAGGAATGATGGCAGAATGCAAATAATAAAACAGCTGCCCGATTTCATAAAATGTGTGAATGACCATGTGAGGACTGGTCCATAAATTGACTAACTTTTTTACAACACATCCCTACATCCTTCATTATGATATAATACTTGTACCTCTACCTATAGGTGCCTCGCACAGAAATTTACCCTTAAACAGTATCAATGACCTTGTGTGGTAAGAGTACAGCTAAAAAAGAAATAAATAGTGGTAAAAATATTTCCATGTCCAAATTTTACAAATGCAAATTCTTGAGTTCATCCAAGCCTGCTTGCAAATTGGACATCATAAGGTAAAAGCTGAAATAAATTAATGTATGCTAATGTGTGTGGCACTGGGAAGCATAGAATCTCTTGGAGATCATCAGAATTCTGAGCAAAGGGCTGCTTGTTTGTACTGAGGTTTAGCGTCCTAGTCAACAAGTTCTCATTCATGTCTGGACAGAGCCAGTCTACTTCTTGGGTATTTACCAGTACTTTATGGAGTAAATTAACCAGTAGTTTATGGATCGTGTTCAAGGATGCAGCACACAGCAAAGTTTGGATACAGGACCTCGGAATACAAAGTTCTACCACACAGCCACCGCGCCCATTGCAACAGGACAGGGTCAGACTTTGGTGCAAAATGGGGACAGGTGTGAGAGTAGGGACTTTTATTTCCAACTTCAGATGATGTGAAATGGTGTATCAAAAGTGAGTCCTGTTCTATTAGTATTTTTTCCATAAAACCATTCAGAGAGGGTTTTAGGGGAAATACACGGGGTGCGCTGTTAAGTCACTGGCGGGATTTAATGAAACAACAACAACAACATGGCCGACACGTCAACACAAAATATCGACCAGAGGAAGTTAAGAGAGAAATTATCTCTTTGGGACGCAAAGAATGATCCAAAAGCTCCTCTGACAACAAGCCAGAAAGATCTTTTCATTGAGCTGACGTCTTTTGCTTCGGAAAGGCCGTTGCCAGCTGAGGTTGCGTTGTTTCTATGAATTTTTTACCTTGACAAGTATAAGCTTTTGAAAAAAAAAATAGTGAAATTTTTAAGCTTTTCAAAAATGCTTGCTCTTTCTCAGCACTGTTTTTGGTGTATGACCATGTGTGTTCTCGTGGTGTATGTCACAAGAACCGAGAGATTTTACTTTAGATGGTGTAATTTGTATTAAAGTTGGATGGTGTAATTTGTAAGATTTTGTGCATTCTCACAGAGAATGCTCTGTCGGCATGCCGAAAGCGCAATATAAGGCCAGAGAAAATTAATTTTTAGATTCTCATTCCCACTCGCCTCTGTTCAAAACCCTCCAAAATCATTTTCTATTTTGGTTGGAAAAGAACAAAAAATATTTTTATTCAGTAAAAAGTCATGATACTGTTTAAATTTCAATACTGGCTATCCGCATGAGTCGTCTACGGTCATGCCAGTAATGCAGCTTATCGGCTAAATGATGACAAAATCATGGTCGATCATCAATCAGTCTCATTGATCTGAGAA
Source organism: Rugalucina vietnamica (assembly GCA_964017185.1). NCBI lineage: Eukaryota > Metazoa > Mollusca > Bivalvia > Lucinida > Lucinidae > Rugalucina > Rugalucina vietnamica. The sequence goes on along the minus strand of OZ024883.1, from coordinate 35,656,390 downwards.
AGAACTTATTCTTAAAATTTGAAAGCATGTTCAGTATTTGACCCAAAAGCCGTCCAAGTTCTTTGCTTCAAGTTCTGAGTTACTTGGACACAAATAACACAATAATATGATAATATGTACTGAGGTCAGAAAAAATGACCCTTACTTTTTCTCTTTTCTAGATAGTTACCTCTTGTAATGAACCTTTAAATAAGTTTTGTTATCAAATTATGTTATAATGATCTGGTATTCTTGTTTTATGATATAGCTACCAGTGGATGATGCTCCAGCGACAGTGATTACCAGTCGACAGCTAGATGATAATGGTGGAACCAGCCCTGTAGTAAAATACTTCCAGGCTGATTCCCAGCAGATGTTCTCTGGTAGAGTAGAGAATGCCCAACAGGTGCAGCTATAGTATATCAATACTTTTCTCAATGTTTGACTGGGCACAATACACTTTGAACAGTCTCTTTATAATGGTACTCCATAGAAGGTAGTTTTTCCATCCCAATATGACTGAAACATCGTGGAAGTTAAATTTATCTCAATTCAAACAAGCAAAGAACTTCAAGGTAGTTTTTCTTATAACATGGCTATGTCTTGGCTCCAACATGGAGCACAGTTTCATAAAGAGCTGGTCATGAATAACTACATATTTCTAAGCACATTGGCGGATTTGGATGGGGTTTGGGTGGTTCACTTGAACCCCCCTCTGGGACCAAGTTCATGGGGAAATTTATGAAAAATCAGGTAAAATGTTGATGGATTTGAACCCCCTTCCAGTAATCCTGGATCCGCCCTTGAAGCATATCTCTCTTGTTTTCTTGAGGAAGAGCAGTCATCGGTGAGGCAAAAGAAGACATAATCTTCAACTTTACTGTTAACATCTGACTTTTTCAAAGCAGGTCTTCACATAGTGTCATGCATCAATGCGCATAGAGTATCTCATTATGAATACACACTCATGTAATATACAGATTTTTCTTAAGTTGTAAAAGTTGAAGATTTTCAGTAGAAAATTTTATTATATTTTTCTTATTTTTGCTCAAAACATAGATTGTGGGTACATTTTAGAACCGCCTGATGGAGGCAGTTCTAATTGGTACCCACAATCTATGTGTTTGAGCAAAAATAAAAAAAAAAAAAAAAAAAAAAGGTATACCCCTGCATACCCATGTTTTGCTAAATAAAAGTGGGGTATATATTACACCGACATTTTATCCTGATGCTTTTGAAGAGTGTACATGTAATTATTCAGCATAAACTTCTGTTTGTTCTTCCAGTTTTTCTCCTGGTTTGCTGAGGTTGAAGATGACATTGAAAGAGAAGAAGAATTACCATACAGGTTACACAATTTCAATAAAATCAAATTAGTTTGAAAATGTTCATGAGAAGTTTAACTTAATTTTTGCTTATAATTGCAAATTTGTTTCCTGGCTTGTTGACACTTGTTGCAAAGCTGATTTGTGTCTATATTTGCATGGACAAAGCTGGTTTTCTTATGGTACATCTTGGTGAAAAGTTGATTTTTGTGCTAATGTTTAACATCCCAGTTAAAATGACCCGCTAGTATGTATGCTAGTTCGGGTTAAGGAGTTGTAAATTACATATGACATTATTTTATTCCATATAGATGTCACAGAGAAGAACTGGAAGGTCACAAAGGTCAGTGTGATAAAGTTCTAGACGAAGTCTCGGCGGCGCTGGACTACCTGATGAACCTGCAACAACAATATATCAATGTGTCGACGAAGACCAACGCTTTACATGAGGCGTGTGAACATCTCTTGGCAGAACAGGTACTGTTTAAACACCAGTCATTCTAATACTACAAACGAGGTTTTCTGATACTACAAACATGATTTTCTGAACTACAAATGCAGTTTTCTGAACTACAAACACGCTTTTCTGGACTACAAACACGGTTTTATTTTACCTTCAACAACAGTATATCAGTGTGTCAACAAAGACTCATAACGAAAACTTGCCCATGCAATATACAGAGATTGTTTTAAGTTGTAAGAATTGAAAGTTTCATCAGAAAATTTTTTATTTTTCTTATTTTTGCTCCAAAACAGAGATTGTGGGTCCAAGTTAGAACCATCTTGGGGAGGCGGTTCTAACAAGTACCCACAATGTATGTTTTGGAGCAAAAATAAGAAAAGTAGGTATACCCCTGCATACCCCAGTTTTAATATATAAGTACTCTGTGTATGGAACAAAAAGTATGGATAAATCCTATTACCGGAATTATACCATGCACAATATATCATATTTGATCAAAACTGGCCACATCTTTATAAAATGAAAAATGAAGACAGAATAATAAGACAACAGTCCTCTGTGTTTTAAGGGTGTAACGGTATACCGATAAATCGGTAAATTGCGGTGTAATTTTTCCAATACAATATACCGGTACGGAAAATTAGGATACCGGTATATTGTTCTGCAATGGCGGCCTCATAGTTTTAACTTCAAACAAAGCTGCATGGATCGAAATAAACGGATTCCTGACTAAGCGGTTGACGTTGAGCATGGTATAGTACCAACAAATAGGCAGTCAGACAACAGAAACATAGCCCTCCGGGTCTAGCATTTGTTGACGTTGTGGTTTCCAAGGGAATGAAACGATTCTTTTCAGTGATTCTTTCTGACCTGGCTGTCAAAAAAGTCGCTATTGTTCTGATCAATTGTAGACACCGAGATGTGCACTGTCAATCAAGTTGGTAGGCGTGGAATTCACGTGATGCTATTACGAGCGATTTTTATCCAATCAAAAGATTGCATTTGACAAAAGTTCGAGCTTGCGCACGCTGCTCAAGGTGACTGCCGAATCGCGCTGGCTTTCCAAAGATCTAATCTTCTCACTCTGATTTAATTAAAGAGGTTCAGAGTAAATAATATGCCAATATACCAATTAATTCTAAAATTTAGATAGTTGTGGACATGAATGCAATTAGCACCTGTCAAACAATTAATGTAGTATTGTTAAATCATAAATTGATACGGTATTGAGACCCGACTAATTAAGCAATTACTGTAGAATTATCTCCCCCGTCTAAGCTGTCAATCATGGTGGCGCTGTAACGGTTTATTTTTGGAACAGACATATTTTGGCAATTTTGCAAAATTTAAGAGAAAAAAGGTGGATGAAAGGACAGATATCGTAGTAATGAATTGTCATTTTTGCGCTTCATCGGTAAACTAGGCCTATTCCGATGAGAAAATGCATGGGTACCGAAACGCATGCAAAATCTTTGAATACTAAATGGCCGATGTCTCCTATTATAATGTTTTGGTTGGAAAAAATATTGTTTTAATGAAATTTTCGCCGGAAATGAGTACGTCTTAGCAAATATCATCCTTATAATGAGTTCTGGTGTTGAAAAAACGGGACATTAAGGGGCCGATAGATAATGTTTCAGTGATCAACTTTATTTGCAATACGTATTCAATACGCATTGCGATATGGATTTCCCGCACCGCAATATATTGCGATACGGTTTTAGTGGGCGATACTGACCCCTACTGTGTTTTTGACATGATCGAACCTACAGAAAATTTTAGCAGATTTACTCAAAATCTTAATGTACTTAACAATGATCAATAATTTATTTTCTAGACACGATTGATGAATACTGCAGAGAACATCAGTAACAAGCTCTCATACTTCAATGAACTCGACAGTATATCCAGTGTAAGTTTTGACTAAAATTATATTTTCTTCATAAATGATAGACAAAGAATTTGCTGTCAGTTTTGACATTTTGTCAAGATAAAATGAGAGTCAGACTTTATTAGGAAAAGTAGGTGTCATTTTAGGAATAATTTGCTTACTCACAGAATACTCGAGATGTATTGTAATCGTAATAGCAAAAATATGGATTGAAGTCAACACTTTGTTAATAAACATTATGATACTGATTATTTGCTTACAACGATTTTATAAAAGCAATAGTTTTCATGCACCTTAAAAGTTATTTTGATAGCCTTATCTGTAATTCTGATAATAAATTTACTGAAAACTATATTTTAATGTTCTTATTTCTATTTCAGCGGCTAGGCTCACCAACTTTGACAGTCACAAATGAGGCATTTGTACCAATGTTATCCCGATTAGATGACTGTATTCTCTACATCACTAATAATGTAAGTGAACAACCTACTACAAAACAACTGAAGCCTACATCTTACCATATACTTGTGATGCAACCAAATTTCTTACAGCACAGATTTATGCAACATCACATGATATGGCCACTAATCATTTTTGCAACAATCTACAGGGAAAAGTTCATTGCCGTTCTGTAAGTTGTTACCAAATCAATATTGCTTTGCTGTAGGTTGTTGTTTAAACGATCAGGCTTGCAATCACCACACTAACATTTCATTACATAAGATGTAGTGTTGCTTCTTTCCGCGCTGTAAGAAATTTGGTTGTGTCATAGGCATACAGGGTAAACATATGGCATAATGACAATCAGATGACCCATAAAATCACATAAATTTGAGATCAGTCCAGACATCAAAGTGCAACAGCAATAAAGTCACTGCTGAAGCTGTGCAAATGCTGTGCCTTTGCTGATTCCAAGGCATTAAGTAAGGCTTCTCTAAGTGAAGCTTAAATGATAAAACAGAACATGTTTAAATTGTAAAAAATTATCAGGAAAATAACTTGATGGATTCATAATTTGAGCCTGATGTCCTATTTATGGGACACAGGCAAACAGTAAAGTCCCAGATGTGACACTGCAGAACATGACGTCTCATCTTGGGCTATTCTGTTTGCTTAGAGGAACTTCATCGAGAAATGAAATAAAAATTTAGAATTACTCCTGATGACCCTAAAATGATATTGGCCTCACCCAAATGATAACAATGGGCTAGTCCATTTGTTATTAATGGGTAAGTTTATGTTTTTCTTCTATTGCCTGATTGCAGCCAAGATTCAAAGAATCTGACGTATACTTAGCAAGGTTTAAACAGTGCCTGTCACGAGCTTTGAACCTGATGAAAACACATGTGACACATATTCTACAAGCATCTACTCAACATGTACAGGCTGCTAAGGTTGGTGTTCTTCTATTATTATTGTTGTTCACATAAATGAGCTGATGCATAAAAAACACAACAAAATGCATAGGCAAAAACAAAGGCCCAGATCAGCTGTGCAGTAACTGCACAGCTGATCAGCGCTTTTATGTTCGCTACACGAATAACATGACTGAAAACTTGCTAACCACAAACCTTAGAATAAATACTTGTAGACACCATATACCAATACACCGGTCCATAGAAGCCTTGCTGGGTTCATTCTTCTGAACAAATACATGTAGAGAGTAATCGTTTTAAACAGGCAGATTAATCCTAAATCAAAATCAGTCATGTTTACACCTCTTTCATTCACATATTGCAAAACTACTGTAAATGCTGTCTCATTTTCCAAACTGTTGATCTAGATACTAATTTGTCTCCATTTTGTTTAATATGAGCCCTCACATGAGAAAACCAACAATTTGCTTATGCGAAATTGAAGATACAGAACAACTGTGCATTAACGGCACAGCTGATCAGCGCCTTTGTTTTCATCACACAGATAGTACAATTCCTCTTCTACTTTACCCAAAGTTTCAAGCTTCTAGCTTTATTCTGTGATTCTACAGCCTGGTTTGTGTCAGACCTGGTCGTAAACCTAAATTTTGGTTTTCTCATGCACATAATCATGCTATAATATTTTTTAAATGAGGGACATGTGTTTATTACAGGATACTCCTAATTCAGCTGACAATGCCTTCACCTTGTTTTACGGGAAGTTCCGTGCCAATGCTCCAAGAGTCAAGGCTTTGATGGAACAATTAGAAACGAGGCTTGACAAAAGTCCAGAGTGAGTTACCTTCCTTGAATTTCAAATATTTTGCAGATTATACTGATTGCTTCACTTCAAGCTGTGTAATCTACATTTTTTGCCAGTTAAAGATACTATTTTGAAAAGGATTGGTAAAGTACAGTCTTTCATTTTATCATCTGATTGATTCATTAATTCATTAAAAACTCTGTATGGCTGACAAATTTTTACGCTTCTGATTTTACGCTCCTGATAATATTGTGTTTATATTTAACCAGTCTCAACAATTGCTTGTATTGCATGTAGAATCCTACATCTGTTTCATAAACATTTCAGGTACCATCAGATCCTAAGTGATTGTCACCAGTGCTATTTTACCCAACGGGAACAGTTACTGGGACCTAGTATAACGTCTACAATCAATGACTTGGCGGCAAAACATTCCAGGGATCATTGCTCACTGGTAGGTAGAGTCACTGAATATTTACATGGAGGATAAATCAGGGAACAGTGTAGCACTCTTCCATTGTCCATCTTGGCAGGCTGTGAAAAGTCATCCTGGCCCCGGGGTTATAAAACTTTTTTCATGCTCAACTCAGCCGAGCATGAAATTTAAACTACTTATAATTACTGAAATAACCAAAATTGGTTGAAATCTGGTCAAGATTGCCAAAGCATGTAATTTATCCTGCTACTAAATGTTAAAATGCCAACAATTGTTGGCATTTTAACATATATGAGCATGATAAATTTTAGTCTCAGCTGAGCTGAGCATGCGAAAAGTTTTATAACCTTGGGACTTAAATTTGTTCCAAGATAAATGCAGAAAAGACTAATTGTAAAAAGAAGTCCTGGCCCAAAAGTTACATTTTTCATGCTCAACACTGCTGAGCTGAGACTGAAATCAAACCAAAATTAATGAAACTAGCAGGTACAGTTCAACCTCATTATAACGCGCCTCACTATAGTGCGGTTTTCAATATAATGCGGCCATGTCATGGCTCCCAAATTAATTATTTTACTATATGTCTATTGAAAATAACCTCATTATAACACGGTTCACTTATAACACGGTCTGTTTTCATGGACCCCAAAGATAGCGTTATAATGAGGTTGACCTGTATAAATAACAAACAGGGATTTTTTTTTTTTTTTTGGCAATTTTGGGAAAGGCCTCTAAGGCCTTTCTAATTGGGAAAATCAGCGACGTAAACCCTGACTTTGGGAGATTTTCTGAACATTCAAAGCTGATAATATAGGAAGTTGACATACATGTAGTTACTTAAGGTGATTCTTGTGAAGCATTAAACAAAGTTAAACACCATTTCATACAGCAGAGTTCGAATTTCACAATACATCTATATGGAACTGTTGAAAATTATTTTCAGCTGTGACTGGGAATTTTTTCTCCAGATTGGGAAAAAACATGCCTGAATTCCATTGTGAATGTGGCCGCTGAGACACCTGAAAAAAATCCCTGCCAAAACAAGTCATTTGGCCTGTCCTGCTAATGCCTACAATTTCAAGTCCATTTGTAGCATATGGCTTAAATTCTGTTGAATCATTCATTACAGATGCGGAGTGGCTGTGCATTCATGGTCCATGTGTGCGAGGATGAATATCAACTCTACTGGAATTTCTTCTCAAAGTCAACCCCACTTCTGGAGTAAGTTTTTAAAACCGTTTTGCTGGTTAAATTTCAGTCTGGCACATAAAACTTGCACTCTGTATCATTTGAATCATTCTTCTTTGACAAGTAAAATACTTGATCATACCAAGTGTTAATATCTACGAAGAGTAATGAAAGCTTAGGCAATGCTAATAGAGAAATGGTTGGGTGCTAACTAATCTGAATAACATTAGCGTTGACATTTACTAGTCATCCTGTTTTTATTTTTTGAATTATTTATTATTCTCCTGCAGTATGATGTTAGAACTACTGAGCCACTGTCTGTACGACGTTTTACGGCCCTTAATCATACATAATAACCATCTAAGATACATTGGCTGAGATGTGCAGTATAACGGAGTTAGAAATGATCATGAATTATTATTTTCCTGCAGTATGATGTTAGAACGGCTGTGCCACTGCCTGTACAATGTTTTATGGCCCCTCATCATACATATCAACCATCTGGAGACGTTAGCCGAGCTTTGTATTCTAACACACCTTGCCTATATAGCCAATGGTTAAAAAACCTGTTATATTGTGCAGCAATTTCATTGGGCGAATAAGCGTGACATTACTTTGCGCCGTTTTGACATCATTTTGATTAAATTATGACGTCAACTATCCCATAAGTCATGTTACCTTGACGTTAGACATTGTAACGTCATTTCAACGCGTTAAAAACGTAACAAACATATGTAAACATTTGCGGTACAGTCAAGAATTGAAATAGATCGGCTCTAGTGCGTATATTGTTGAGTAATTCACTGTTTGTCGATCAGTTGTTCATAGATAAATCACTCGCGCTGTGCACTAGTAATTTGATATGCTTTACAACTGACCTCCAAACAGTGAATTATTACTAAACAATTCATTGCTAGAGCTGATCTATTTCTTAAGTATACTGAAATCTGAAATAATTATGAATTATTATTTTCCTGCAGTATGATGTTAGAGCGGCTGTGCCATTGCCTGTATGATGTTTTCCGGCCCCTCATCATACATATCAACCATCTGGAGACTTTAGCTGAGCTGTGTAGCATACTGAAGATCGAAATGCTGGAGGAACATGTACAGAATAATCGTAAGAAAACTATTCTTGTAGTGTTTTGATTTACACATTTAGGCTAGAAATACTTTGGATGAACATCCTTTGGTGCTAACCTGTAAATTATTTTGTCTAACATCAGTTAATATAAGTTTCATGTGTTTGTACATACTTAATTTTCACTTAATGTCCATGAATTCCTTGCCTCTCAAATTCAAAATTCCCTCTAAAAATATTTTGGAAGTTTCACCATGTTCACAGAATGCACAAATACTCCCTCGTGAATGCTCAAAACATGTTAATATTTGGGGATAAAAATGTGTGACATAAGATGTAAATTGCTGAAAATGATGTGCTGTTCCTTTTTTAGCCCAAGAATTGAGAGCATTTGAGCTGATAAGTCGACAGTTACTGATGGACGTTCAAGAGCGACTTGTCTACAGAACCTATATTTATATCAAGACAGATATACTACAGTATGCAGCTGCTCAGGGGGATCTTGCATATCCAGAGAAATTGGAAATGATGGAAGTAAGCATGGCATTGCAGTGTGAAATTTTTTTAACTTCAATAAAGACTTAAAATATTTAAAACATTAAAGTGGAAAAGCATTAGTTTAGAATCTAAGCCTCTGTGGCCTAGTGCTTCTGTCACATGTATTTAAACCAGTGTCGTAGATTTCGATCCTGGGTTTCTCAGTTTCATTTCAGACTTCAATTGAAGGGCCTGTCACCATATGAGACATGTATCCATGTTGAGTGGGACATTAAATACAATATCAACCCTTCAGCATTGATAACATTTTATGAAGTGGGATAGAAAACTTTGTCACAAGTGTACATTTCTTTCCTCTTTAAAAAATATGAACTGATTTAAATAATTTGATTTTTATTGAGATGACTAGTAATTCAATTCTTCCAAATGGTTTGTAGAGTATAGCTGAAAGCATCAAGAAAGGTCAAGGTCAAAAGTCTATGGGAGGTCACTATAGGACACCGTCTAACGCTTCAAGCACCAGTGCCGAGGTCGCTCGACTCACTGGTCAAGGAGATGCCGAAACTGACAAATCAGATGTCTTAGACCCTGTCCCCTTACAAGACGACCCTACCACAGGCTGGCAGGATGTGTCCCCTAACGTTGGGGCCGGGAGTAACTTGATGACGTCAATGCCGATGTCGCCTGCAGACCTACACGGCATGTGGTATCCTACTGTTAGGAGAACTCTTGTTACACTGTCAAAGCTGTATAGATGCATTGATGTGAGTTGAAAATCATTTGAAAATTGTATAATTGCAAATATTGTATACCTTTTAATTTTCGTGAGGGATCTATTTTCACAGAAAAAGAAGAAAAACCAAAAATAAATCATGGAAAAAATGTCCCTTTTGAGAATTTGTACATTACCCTTGCAAAGTCCAGTTCTTCACTCTGCAAAAATAAATCACCACAAAAATGTGCATGGAGAATCAATTACAAAATTAAACAGCCACAAAAACAAAGTTGAGTTACAGCATGTTTTTGATAGTCAGTTTTAGAAAGAAATTTGTTTGATTTTAATGAAGGAAATTTTGGCCTGTTTGGACACATAAACATCAGCACAAAACATGACAGGAGTGTGGTGGCCTAGTGGTCGAGTTCTTGTGTGTATGATCAGCCTTCCATTATACTTTTGTTTTCAGAAAACAACATTCCAGGGGTTGTCACAAGAAGCTCTCAACTTGTGTATCCAGTCACTGGCTAATGCTAAAGACGGAATTACAAAGAGAAAGGTGGGTACTGTTTTGATGTTTTTGTTTTGTGCAAAACATAGTTTCTGAATACCCATTACAATCCTCCAACTAAAGAGACTAGTAGCTCAATCTTTAGCATGCCAGATGCCTGATGAAGCAGACCCAATGTCGATCTTTGCCTTTGGCAGATTTCTATCGTGCATTTGTCAGTTAATGGTGAAAGAAATATGCACTGAGCACAGGTAACCTGTCTCTTTGAGGCTTGCCCAGGAACAGTGTGGCTATGATAACTGACATGACCTTAGATGTTGACCATTGTAAAGCATAAACACAAACAAACAGACAGTCTCTGATAAATGTCTACATTAACGTTTCCAAATGAACATAGCTGTAAAATGGTACAATGTTAAAGCAATCCTGAATAAAAAAAGAATATATACTATAAGACTTAAGTTTAGCAATTTTTATTTGATTTCGAAATTGCAAATTGGTATTTATAAAGATGAACTGAACTAAACTCTTTAACCCATCAATATTGAATCCTTAAGGAACCTCAATTTCCACTTTTCGCCGAAAAGCCATCTTTTTCTGACGCAATTGCGCTACGTCATAGTTAACAGGGGTGTCACCTCAAAATTCACATTGTTTCTCGGCATATGAAAAGTTAACCTTTTATTCCCAAAGCAGCCATTTAACATCTTCTTGTGCTCAAAAAGAGTACAGTACCATGGTCGTAGAGATTTGGTTCCATTATTGTACCAGATAACACCCCCGGTGTATGACGTAATTGACGTCATTTTGTTCCCTGGCCTTTCTCCCAAGGTGAACCCATATGTGTTTAATTGCTGAAATAACGTGCGATTTCGCTTTTACGAGTAAAATTTCGCTTAGTAGGCCTATAAGTTTTGATGTGATGTCACGTCTAGTCTTGCACGTTTACGTTTAACGTTTACAGGGCCAAAAACGTAATGGCGATATTCACGGTGTTCGCACCACGCAGGTTGTTTCCTGTCAGCTGTTTCGATACAAACACATCTTTCCATGCCGTGAATTATCAAACCTGATATTCGTGGTTGCCTAAAAATAGATTACGTCACTATGACGTCAAATTGGCATTGCCCTATATTATGATAGCCTTACGTTGTCTGGCGTCATGATGCCGGTTTTTAATGCTATCAGCTGATGGATTATGGTTCTAGGAGACTGTATCGTACTTTAGAAATTTCAATTGGCTTTCATTTTCTTCATGTCTGCACTGAGCATACTGATATTCGTGTAACGCTGGTTTAACGTCAGGCCATGACGGCGTCCCCTCACAGAATTTTTCAAATGTTATTCCGGTTTATTCGTTATGACACTTTTACCAATCAAACAAGGCAAAAATTGATAACTTGTGATGCACGTGGAATGCTGGGCACGTGATTTGCATGATTTTTTAAACGTAGCGTAGCAACTCGTGGACGTGAGAAAAGCACACAAACTCGTCTCGAAACATGAATTTGAGCATCACTTTACATATTAAAAGCGTATGTAAAGTTTTCAAACATTTGATTTTGAAAATAATGATGGATGAAAAAATTGCTAAACTTAAGTCTTATAGTATAGTTTTACACCTCTGGATGGACAGTTGTTTATGATATTGATCCTGTGAGAACAGATTGCTCCCTTCCAGACTGATTTCTCTATCAGGGAGACATCATTAGACATTTTATCAAACTATTTTCAGACTCCTCTAGATGGACAGTTATTTATAAAACATCTGTTGATCCTGAGCAAACAGACTGCTCCCTTCCAGGGTGATTCCTCTGTCAGGGAGTCCACATTGGTAATTTTGTCAAAATATTTTCAGACTCCTTTAGATGGACAGTTATTTATGATAAAGCATCTATTGATCCTGAGGGAACAGATTGCTCCCTTCCAGGCTGACTTTTCCATTAGGGAGACTTCATTAGACTTCAGCAAACTTAAAGGTAAGTATTAAATTGTTAAAGTTGACATTAAAAGTGTGGGGCTGTATTGATCTTTGCTAACCCAATTATAATAGTATATCTTCTATATTCATAAAAAAGATTAATAGATTGTTTTGGTATTGTTTATATAAATTTTCTTTGTAGCTGTTTGCAGTATAAATTCTTAACTTGTTCTTCCATTCATATTAATTCATAATCACCAGGCTTAGCTAATGTACTGAGCTGCATGAAAAAGAATGAATTTTGCAGGCCTGCTAGAAATGTATTATATGAGCCAGGACGCGAGAAAACCACAGTCTTCGGGGTTTCCGACCAGATCTGACACAAATGGACCTGTACAGTCACAGACGCTGGCTAGAAGCTTGTAATTTCGGATTTAAGAAGAAGATAAATTTATACTATCCTGTAGGGAAAACAAGGGTGCTGATCAGCTTTGCAGTTACTGCGAAGCTGATCTGCGCCTTTGTTTTCGCATAGGCAAAAATCTGGTCTTCTCACAATGTGGCTCATATATGATGACATTGTAAAAACCAAAGAGGAACTGTTTCAGTACCAGCTGTGAATGCCTGTATAGATGCTGTTGCTTGATTTTCGTGGAGTAAACTGTTTTGGCTGAATTAGAATGTAAAACTGTATTGAGCAAATTGCTTGCAAGCATTTTTAGTTGCCAGAGTAATTCAGGGTCTTCTCCAGCTATAGTTTTTTAAGCAGAGCAGGCTCATTTTGTATTATATAGCTTGACCACGAAAAATTGGTGGTGTTTTGGTTATAGTGTTTGTCAACATATTGCTTTTTATAGATCGCCGTTAATCATAGGTGTTTTCCAAACAATCCACCGATTATTTACGGTAATGTATTGACATGTTGTTCTTAATAATGTTAGAGAAAGGAATTGGCTCGGTAGGTAGAGGAGCAGTTTAGTTCATATGAAAGAGAAAGTGTTTTTAATAACCCGGGTTCAAATCCCATCAAAGACATTTTTATTAGCTCACCTGAGCCGTAAGGCTCACAAGGTGAGCTTATAGGATGGCCATGATCGGGCGTCCGTCCGTCCGTCCGTCGTCGTCCACCATTTTCAAAGATCTTCTCCTCTGAAACCGCTTGGCCAATCAAAGCCAAATTTTATATGAAGCATCTATAGGAAGGGGGAACCAATGTGTATATAAATAATCCAGGTCACATGACCAAGATGGCTGCCATGCCCATATATGGTAAAAACCTTTAAAAATCTTCTTGTCCAGAACCCAAAGGACTAGGATCTTGAAACTTGGCATGTAGCATAAGGGACTCAAGGTCCACAATGTGTATATAAATCATGACCAAGATGGACGCCATGCCCATATATGGTAAAAACCCTTCAAAAATCTTCTTCTCCTGAACCGGTTGACCGATTTCAACGAAACTTTGCATGAAATATCGATGACTCAAGTACTACAATGTGTATATAAATCAAGACCCTGTGATGACCTTGACCTATTTTACGGCAAGGTCAACATAGGTCGCCAATGCATTTGTATGGGGAAAACTTTTGAAATGTCATTTAAAGTGAAAGTCTTGCAGGAAATGCACAGTAGGACTGAATATTAATGATTCTGAAAAAGATTGGTCCCCAGGAGCTCATATGCCCCCACCCTGTGGCAGTATACATGTTTATTTCCATAATATTCAAACACCTTCTCCTCTGAAACCACTTAGCCAATCAAAGCCAAATTTTATGTGAAGCATCTTTAGGATGGGGTAACCAATGTATACATAAATAATCCAGGTCACATGACCAAGATGGCCGCCATGCCCATATATGGTAATACCCTTCAAAAATCTTCTCCTCCGGAACCTGTGGACTGATTTCAAAGAAACTTGGCATGAAGCATTGATGGCTAAAGTACTACAATGTGTATATAAATCATGACCCTATGGTGACCTTGACCTATTTGACGACCTGGTCAACATATGTTGCCAATGCATTTGAATGAGGAAAACTGTTAACATGTCATTTAAAGGGAATAAATAAAATAGAAATTGGCAAATGGACAGAATAATGATTATTCTGAAAGCAAATGGCCCAAGGGCTTCATCTGCCTCTGCACTGGGGCTAAATACCATAATATTCAAACATGCATATTGGCATATGTAGCAGATCTCAGGTGAGCGTTTACAGGACCATTGGTCCTCTGGTTATTTTATAGAGTGCTCTTCTTTATCTTCACTTTTTTTCTTACATTGTCTTTAATGGTGTTATATTTTCTGATATTTTATTCAATTTATTCTCTATGCAGATCATATCAATGCAAAATGATATTTTTATGGGACTAAACAAAGTATATTTGAATTTCTAAGTATAACTTTTATGGACATAGAAACTAAAGTAGGTATCCATATTAATGCTTATTTCAGTTATTTGCACTGCATTGTCGCATAGTTTCACTGACAATCCTTCGTCTGCGGAAACAGTCTCCTTGTCGCTCAATGTCTCGTCACCAGAACAATCGTCACCCGCCGTCAGCGTATCTGTCGTCAACGTGTTTTTGTCAGAGTATGTGAGCCAAACAACGATTGATTTTACATTCTCATGTTAATTGCGAAAAAATCTAGATTATCAAGTAAAACACGAACTGCATGAAAGATTGACTGATGATTAGGGAATGGCGTGGAAAAAAAATAAAGAAAAAAAGTAAAGAAAAAAAAAATAAATAAAAATACTCTCATAAAAATATCTAAAGGGATTCGAACCCGCGATGGTCAGATCCTACGTACTGCGATCTAACCACTACACCAAATTCTAATGCAGACATTGCAATGATATGAGAGTATTTCTGATAAACCGATCAATACTTGTCTGAATACTCCCATAGGATTCTGTATACATCATCAGATTTATAAATACACATCGATAACCAAAATATTTACCAAACACCCAGCCATTTTATGATGGTCAAGCTATAGCAGGTTTATTTTGAGAATTGAACTGATCTTCAAAGATATTCATTCATAGGGGAGCATGTTGGCTCAGCAGTGTTAGGGTATTGGATTTTAGAGCCCGAGGTCTGGGATTCAAACACTGTTGCTGTCATGTTGGATCAAGCAAGACTTTCAAGGTTACAGAAAACTTGTTGACCAGACATTAAACAAACCGACATTCATTCGTCACCCTATATACCCATGATGCAACCAAATTTCTTACAGCACAGATTGATGCAACATCACATGACATGTGACAAGATGGAGTGTTGATTGGAAGCCTGATCGATTGGGCCACAACATACATTGAAACAGTATTGACTTTTGCAAATACCTACAGCGAGGCAATGAACTCTTAGCTGTAAGTGGCAATGGACTCTTTGCTGTTAGTTGAAGCCTCCAATTACTGTGCTCTGGTGTGCTGCATTTTGTTATTTGTTGTGTTGCATCAATCTGCGCTGTAAGAATCACGCGTATATACGGTGTTCATGCAGCTCATTCACATTGTTTTCTTCCCTCACTAGGCTTCGGCTCACTTGTGGGTATGTCTTTACTCATCTTCTTGCTTGCAATATCTGTGTTGTACACTTTTTGGTGTTAAGGCTCAAGTTTTAGTTCCGTTTTCAATATTGAAATTAACTTGCATTAGCCAGGCATCCTGCTTATGGGACATAGGCAAAAAGTGTAGCCCTAGATACCACATATCGCGTCATCCAATCTGGGGCTATTCTGTTTGCTAACAGGTATTTCATCGAAAAATGAAATAAAAAAATCAAAATCACTCTTGAAGTCCCTGAAAATATAAGTCAATTGATAGGCATGGGAAAGTCAGGCTAAACAACACATCTTTTACTTATTTTGAATGTCACAATTGTTCTCAGCCTAGATTGTGTTTACCATGTACAAACATTCCCTGGCATAGAACCACATATTGTTTTGGTTTTCGGTGCATGCTTTAATATTTTATATTTCATGTTTAAGAGCTGCAGTGCATATTTCTTCAGGCAATAAAACAATGGCAGTTGTTTCCCTTCATTTAAGCAAGAAAGGGTCACTGCAGAGATGTTGCAAAAAAAAAAGAAGAAAAAAAAACCTCTGCAGATTCAAAATTTTCAGAGAAGATTCGCAATGGGATCTAAGTTCTCATTGTTTCCTCAGTCTGCATGTCCAAAATGTCAAGAAAATACATAGATGAGCCGCGACGCGAGAAAACCGGTCTTTGGGGTTTCCGACCAGGTCTGACACAAACCGGCCTGCAAGGTCTCAGAAAAAGGCTAGAAGATTGAAATTTCGGTTTTAAGAAGAAGAGAAATTGTACTATCTGTATAGCGAAAATAAAGGCGCTGATCAGCTTCGCAGTTACTGCGAAGCTGATCTGCGCCTTTGTTTTCGCAAAGCCAAATATCCATTTTCTCACGATGTGGCTCAGATAGTAGCTAGATTTCAATATTGTGAATTGGTTATGTAGGGCATGCATGGTATGTCGGTAATGGACAATTATTATATTGTGAATTGCAAGGTCTCAGAAAAAGGCTAGAAGATTGAAATTTTGGTTTTAAGAAGAAGAGAAATTGTACTATCTGTATAGCGAAAATAAAGGCGCTGATCAGCTTCGCAGTTACTGCGAAGCTGATCTGCGCCTTTGTTTTCGCAAAGCCAAATATCCATTTTCTCACGATGTGGCTCAGATAGTAGCTAGATTTCAATATTGTGAATTGGTTATGTAGGGCATGCACGGTATGTCGGTAATGGACAATTATTATATTGTGAATTGCATATTTTAAAGAAAGTAGGATGTGCATAGGACATATATAGAAAGCTTGATACATAGAAAGGCTAAACAGTTAACTCTTAACATGTTTGCTTTACTATCGTAGAACTCAGACAAGATTCTATATGTTAAATTAATGCTAGGAAGCAGGGAAAGGATGCCAAAGGGTATCATGGTATGGAAACAGAATTTTAGCTGCTTTACATAGCCTCACAGTATATTTCACACTGACTGAAAGTCAGTCACTGACAATTTTATCCAACGAAGTAGAATGCTCTATGCATGCTGGAGTACTTAAATTCATACAAAGTTAAAAGATAATTACTTTTGACAAAGCTTTCTCATGAGAAAAATTAACAAAATGGTTAATGCATGCCATGATGTTGCAAAATTTTTCGACATGGTTTATTGACAGTTGAGCTGCAATGCAAGAAAACTGGTTATCAGTGTTTTCGGTCTGACTCAAACCAGCCAGTGCAACTGCACAAGAAGGCTACTCATAGAAGTTTGCAATTTGGAATGTAAGAAGAGGAATTGTGCTATATGTGAAGCGAAAACAAAGGAGCTGATCAGATGTGCAGTAACTGTGCCTTTGTTTTTGCATAGGCTAAAAAGCTGGTTTTCTTATGAAGCCACTCAGTTGATCTGATTAGGGTTACTATGATCTATCTTATTGCGATAAAATCCACGTGGCTTTTCTGTCCCAGTCTTTGTTAGACACAAACTAGATGCTTGCTAGTCTGTCCTAGTCTTAACAAAGAATTGGTTTTATCAACACAGCATACATCTTTGCAACATCTTTTATTTATACATTTTAGTTGCCTATAATGGGCAGAGCAAGTTTGCCTGAAGGAGGTTCATCAGTTTTATCCATTGTATTTATTCCAGATGCAGCCTATGGTCTTGTCCAGAGAAAGTCACAACTATTTTCTCTCAATTCCAATAATGCTATATTGCAGTTTATTGTCGAGGTCAGTATATCATTATATGATTAACCTTTTCCCGTTACACACAGATATACGCCAGAATTGAACCCTTTAATTTTCAAGGCCTCTCTAAGATTTTGAAGTGTTATTGTTCAACATATCTTGACATGCTTGGAAAAAAAACACAAGACTCATTGTCAATTTATTCCAACTTACAGAAGCCACTGTAGTAAAACGGTTAAGCCACTTGCCTTGAAAACCTGGGGTTGGGGTTTTGATCTTTGGGCTCGCAACTTTTTCACCTGAGACTTTAAACCAAACGTATCCAATCCATATGACCTTTGCTGTTAGCAGGACATTAATCCTCAAGACAATGTTTGGCATTTCATGCAAAACACTCTTCAAAAGTACCAGTCGCAGAAAAAAATCCAAAAGAAGCTTTTAGGCACCAAAAGCTATGAACATTGCGTTGATGCCTAAACTTTTTCATTTTAAAAGTTATATTGTACATGTAATTGGTTTACAATAATGTATTCGGATACTGTAAATTTTGAAATGTTCAGCAGAACTTAATTTTTGCTAATATTCGCAAATTTGTTGTCTTGTGAAGTCAAAGTTCTCGCTGAGAAAGAATTACTAAGCATTATAGACTGCAGTAGTACTCTTTTGCGAATTCAAGAATATGCTCAATATTTGGAAATGGAAAATTCGCGAAAATTTCCAAACTTACAGTATGTAGTGCAAAATCTTTGAACCAAGGCTAAACCCTAATGATAGTGTTATTACTATGCTTTCCAGGGGACACCACAAGTACAGGAACATTTTGTTGACTCTAAGAGAGATGTTGACTTTCAACTGAAGAAGACTTGTGAGGAATTTATCCACTATGTCACTGATCTACTTACTGAACCACTTAAACAATTCTTGTCAAGGGTAAGACAATTTTCACTTTCGAGATGTGTTGTATTCAGACTTGTAAGTTAGGATTAATTTTCTTGACTCACTTAGAGAGGCAGTAAGCGTATTTGAATTAAACCAGTTCCAGGATACAAAATACATTTCTCTCGAGTTTGATTGTATAATACAAGTACAAAGTCTCAGTTCTACGTTTCAAGCCTCAAATAAGATTCTGTGGCCAGACAAGCCCAACTTTGTTAATTGAATGAAAATTTGTGAGGAAAGATTTCCTAATGCCTAATGATCGATTGTTTGGCTTCATTTTAACATCCCAGCCAAAAGTTTTCATTCTTGTCAGGGTGCAGCCAACACTTCCTTGGTTGTGCCTGTAATATTACATGGGGAATAATTGTCAATAGGGTTCAAATACAGGACCCATTGAGTTGGTTCCATACACCCTACCATTATATCACTGTGCCTCCTACCATTTCACCCTTAACTAAATCTTTGATAAATTTCAGGCTACCATCATTCTAACCATGATGAAAGATGAGAATGTGAAACAGATAAGTCTGCGCTCACAACCGTTTGCTTCCCCTGAGAAAGTTCATGATATTGTCGCGGAGACGTATAAACTGCTGAAGAAAACCGTGACTGTCGTGCAGAGGAGTATGGCTCTGTATCTGGCTAATAAAGACACTGAGGTGATCCTGTTTAAGCCAATAAAGGTTTGTAGTTTGATTGATTTAAAGTGTCAGTAAATTTTCAATTAATTTTTTCAATTTTGATAAATTTTTGATATGTTCTAGTGTTTCATTTGCCGAACAAGGATCTGTCGAAAACTTCCCAAATGCATTACAGATAAACCAATTAAAGACTAATTAAAATTTGACTTAAATGAGTGACAGTGATAAGTATATATTTTTGCCCGCCTTCACACTCGAATTTTATGCGCAAAGTTTTGGAATTCCGGAAGTAAATAGAAACACGTGCTAAACTCTATTTACGACCAAACATAATTACATATACTTATGATTTACTGTAAAATAAAAAATATTGAAAGTATGATCGTGTGCATTGACAAATCTTGTTCATGACTACTTGTCCCATCACTGGTCTCAATAGTGTGTGCCCAAAACAAAGTGGTATTTTGTCATACATAATCGATTTTATTTACGGAGAGGCCACATAGGGGGAAATTAAGAAAGATAACAGCGCAGACTGTCCTATACATGAAATACCGTTCAAGAACCGCGTTCTGCTGCGATTCTGCATTCTCTATAATGCATTACCCGAACATTGGCACATTCATTTTTATGCCAACATCATAGCCACAACGTCATATTTCCT
Source organism: Rugalucina vietnamica (assembly GCA_964017185.1). Taxonomy (NCBI): domain Eukaryota; kingdom Metazoa; phylum Mollusca; class Bivalvia; order Lucinida; family Lucinidae; genus Rugalucina; species Rugalucina vietnamica. The sequence goes on along the minus strand of OZ024883.1, from coordinate 35,636,244 downwards.
CCCTAAAATAACGTCATGTTTTGTGGTCAGCCTTCATACGGGGTGGCGTTGCAATGAAATCAGAGAAAACCTACGTTTACCGCAAAAATTCTCGATGCCCGGGTTACTGAAAACCGGATGAATAAAGTGGTTTGTGGAGTATGAGCCATGTCGACCCGGGAACAACCTAAGTTAAAGAGTATACGTAGCTCGCATTCTTCGATACACAACTCGTACAACTGGCAGCCTAAGGTGCTACAATTTTTACGAGTACGTACCATAAAGTAGCAGTTCCGATACGCCGTGCATATGCCAATAACATGTATAAGAATACAACGCAGCAGGTACTCCTAATACGCCACGTAAACGTAACGATTAATAGCTTTGTAACATATTCACGTATCTGCGGCGTATCGCTCGCGTATCTATGATAATGTCGATACGCCTGAGCCGTATCAGTTTGTTCAAGCGACGTATGTAGGTCACGTATATGTGACGTTCCTGCTACGTTCCCGTGGCGTATCAGTGACGTATCTGTATTCGTATTGAATCATCAGTTCACTTTCGTATGTACGGCGTATCCAGGCGTATGTGCTACGTACGTGTTACGGATGTATGGCGTATGAAGTGTACGCGTGACGTATCTACGGCGTATGTACTATGTTCTATTCTTATCTGCGGCGTATCTGTTCTGTACCATTTGCTTTTTTAAAGTCTATGAGAACAAACGGTTGTGTTCACTTTGTTCATACAATTCGCACATTTTTAATTTACTGTTATCAATAACTAGTATCAAAGGTCGAAGATGCCACAGGAGAAATCAGGATAATCTAGATTAACACCGAAGAAAAAAAACACAAGGGGGTGACATCACCAAGCTCCCAATACTGGTCTAAAGACGAAACGAACAAAGACAGAGGCTACACCAAGCGTCCCTACACGGCACCCCGGGCCGTGAGAAACATCTGATCCATGACTTCGGAAAAACGAAAACATTTATATAGAAGCATTAAGATTCTCTTGGAAAGCCACAAAATATTCCTAATACTCCTTATTCCACATATTCCACAGCAGCGAAACGTACATACATGTAGCACATACGCTATTGATACACGTACGTCGCTGATACGCCGTAGATACGAAAAGAGAGTCGAGGATACGACACACATACGTCACACATATGTCGCACGTACGTAGCAGATACGAAAGGTACGTTGTATATACGCCACGGTTACGTGTTACCCGCGACGTACGTGTGGCGTATCAGGAGTATGAGCTACGTATCTACGGCGTATCTGCCACGTTGCTTTCGTATCATACGGGACTTTTAAAGACAGCCAGGTATCGGCAACTGGCTTGAACGTTAATAGGGAATTACAATGGAATCTGTTGGTTTTATGGTAATATCTTTAAAACTAATTGATGGATCATTCCTGTGCAAACATATGTTTTTCCTTATTACCTCCCAAACGTCCTGATATAAGTTTTATGAAATTTGGATTAGTACTTTTTGGACCTTTTTCATCATTTTTGTTCAAACCTAGGACTAATTAAACATATAGTGAAATTTCTGTATGAAATGGGTTCACTGTTAGAAAACCGGTCATAATTATTTTAATAACGTAAATATTTTTTCTGTGCAAACGGGGGCATATGCGCAATTAAATGGCGAACACGCTGATACGAAATTTGTATAAATAAACAAAAAATAAATAGAGCCCTTTTGATATCCAAGCAAGCAAACCATTTTATTTTTCATTAATTTTTCGACGCTTCGCATCTAATCGCTGTTATTGATTTTAATGTCGCTATCTTAATAGTCTACAGGTAAATCTCTTAGCATTTGCAGGTAAGTCCGTACCCTAATCCATAATCCATTTGATTGACCGAGTTTTATTTATTTATTTATTTATTTATTTATTTATTTATTTATTTATTTATTTATTTATTTATTATAGTCCTTATGCAATATGTTTAAATAATATACATGATAAAACAGGAATTGATAATTTTAGATTATGTTTCGACAAATTTAAAGCAGTATACTTTATCAATTTCACAAATATTTTATGTAATAAAAAAGAAAAAATAAGAAAGGTAGTATAATTAAAGAGTAACAGGCCTGAAAAATATCATTCATTTCATAAAGTTTTGAAAGTAAACTGACATTGTGATAGCGCATCTTTAAATGTCAGGTGTGAACTATCACGGTAGCCACTGACTGTAGCACGCGTGTCTATAATTGATTTATGACACCAACTATTGCCCTTTCAGAGTAATGCTTTTACAATAAGTGGTATTTGTGGCAGCCTATCATCACATCTTTAACAGAATCAAAATTAATAATTTACAACTAGGACCCCAAATAAATGACAAGATTATATTTTACAAGTCTTCCCCTATGCTAAGCCATGTAGGATGCTAAAATTATATTTTTGTGACTTTTCTCGAAAAGAGCCTCTTTAATTGATGATGTAAGAACAAAGAATACAACAATTCTTGAATTTTATTAAAATATTTTTTCGTTCAGTATTTTCTTTGTTCAAAGAGAGAGAGAGAGAGAGAGAGAGAGAGAGAGAGAGAGAGAGAGAGAGAGAATGTCTTTTTTTTTCGAAAATCACAGTATGCTTTTGATTGCTGCATGTTTCATTACAGAAACTTGCCCATGCAAAATGCAGAGATTTGTTTCTGCTGTAAAAAAAATTGAAAATTTCATTGGAAAATTGTTGATAGTTTTCATAATTTTGTTCAAAACATTGATTTGGGTACACGTTAGAATCGCCTCGCCGAGGCGGTTCTAACGACTACCTACAATCTTTGTTATTTCAAAAATAAGAAAAAGAGGCATAACCCTGTCAACCCCAATTTTACGATATAAAAGGGGGTATACATTTCACGGACAGGTTTTTACAATGTTATTTTTAACAATTTAATCATCATTCCAATACTTTATCAAGGACAAACTTGTTCATTTAAATCAACTAAAATAAAGAAGCTAAACATTCTGGTTTGTAGCCCTTAATCCGTTAAACCTGAGCGTGTCAGGTATATGAAACTATAAAATGAGCCGCATCATGAGAAAACAAGATATTTGCTTACGCGAAAACAAAGACGCAGAACAGTTGTACAGTAACTGCACAAATGATCAGCGCCTTTTATTTCGCTACACGGATAATAAAATTATTATTCTACTTAAATCCAAAAGTTCAAGCTTCTAGCCTTGTCTATGACTGTACAGCCTGGTTTATGTCAGACCTTGTCGAAAACACCAATGACAGGTTTTCTCGCATCGCGGCTCAAATCTGCGCAAACATTTACCTGAGGGCACGTGTCTGTTGTAAGGACTAAAGGACGCATAATTTATGTACCAACTTGACGCGCCGCGACACAAACTGTATATAGATTTTCCGACCAGACTGGATTCAAACCTGTTGTTCACACACAGAAAATGACTATGTGTGTGAAATAAGAAAAAAATGATTTGCGAGTTTGTTTTTGTGCCGCTCATGAAAATCTAGTTCACTATACTTGTTTCAAGAAAACCGCATATTTTGAAGAATTAAATTAAATCATGATTTTTGTTTTAAATTGATTAAAATTGTGCTTTTTTTCTGATTATTCTGATTATGGTATTTAGATTATTACATGCGCTTTAAGCCTTAACTGTGGCTGGATTTATAAAGTACACATATGTTGATTGACTTTGCGATAATTTGCATCCACACATACAAATACATACACGCTCATTATAATTATGAAATACATGTACGTGTCTAATTCATTTAAATTTAATTGTTTTCAAGGCTTTAAGTATTTGCTGAAATGCGCAAATTAATTTAATGTATCGAAAACAGAAAGTAAAATTTTCCAAGAAGCGACCGGTTTTGATTTGCCACTGCTTATATTATCGCATTTGAAGAAGGTAAACCTATCAAAATCTGCAACCTTCACTTTAGACATTTATCGTATGCGCACGTATCCTTGACAACAGTGACTATATTCTAAAGGTAAAATACAGGTATAGTCGTAACGAAGGGAACTCTGACAGGTAGTATCGATTTTCCCAGAAAACTCAGTTAATTCCCCTGTTTAGCGATTTACCTGTAATTTAGCGAAACAATCGATTGTCCCTCGAAGTTGGACATGGTACTACGTATAATGTGACGGTATGTACGGCGTATCGGACCTGCCACGTACGTCAGCGGCTACGAATTTTTAAGTGCACACATAATAAAACGTAGCACCTCGGCGTATGAGCTACGTATTCTCACGTATGTACGACGTACACGTGACGAACCTTTCGTATATTGATACGCCGTAGATACGCGAGTCGATACGCAATAGTATGACAGCGGTTTAAGTAATACATCACCTAGAAACGGTGTATATATATCGTTGTTTGAGTGTTGCTCTTGTGTCATCAAACTGCATGCATTATACTAATTTTATAAGCAATTTATACATATGACCCTTCGCATGAGAAAACCCAACAATCTATGATTTCGACCAGCTTTGACACTAACTGGCCTGTACAACCACGTGCACAGAAGAAGGCTCAGAGAAGCATAAACTTTTGGATGTTAGAAGAAGAGGGATAGCACGTTCAGTGTAGCGAAAATAAAAGGTGCTGATCAGCTTTGCATTTACTGGGAAGCTGATCTGCGCTTTTGCTTTCGCATATGCAGATTGTTGTTTTTTTTTTTCTTATGTTGCAACTCATTACCATAAAATATCAGTCGATTACCATAAAATAAGCCCTTAAAATAAGATTTATTTTAAAATTTATGTTTGAAATTCAATCGATTTCTAAGCGACCAAAATGCAAAACGATCGAAGCCTCAGTACAAAGGTAGTATTGTGGTCCATCATTCTGTAAAGAAGGCGGCCACACATATTGTGACTAGTCACACCTACGCCACAGGACCGCCAGAGGTACGTCGTACGTACGCAGCTGGAGCAAGATACGTCGATCCTTTGTCTCAGCGTATCAAGTCAATTCAAAATCTCTTTATTCCCTCATGCAAGGAAAGACTAGAAAGAAACTGTTACAGTATTACACACAAGTAGCTCGACAATGACCACAGACAGATCAAAGACCGAATAAGTATCGAAATTGACATGCGCACATCACTGATCCGTCGGGCCATATTTACTAGTATATAATGGATTCATAACATTTTATAAACATATCAAATCATATTATTCGTGTATCATAGATTGACCTTTACATGGATCTAGAAAAAGCCTCTTTGGTGTAGTTTTGCCAGGCAAAACATGGCAATGTGTTCCATCCCGAGCTTCTCTAGTTCTTCGGGCGAGACATTAAACCAAGATCCCGTCCTCGTGTGACCATAGCTGTTGACTGAGACGTAAAAACCAAATAATTAAATCAACTGAATGCACATGACTGTACCATATCTACTGTCCATATCCTTCCATCATTTGGTCTTCCGACCAAAATGACGACTTTTCTACCAAAAACTAGTATCTCTGTGTTTCAGCATATCGCTATTAGCGTTTCCTGTTGGTGTGCGGTTTTGGAATTTAATTGTTTTAATTGTTTTAGTTCCTCTGCATTTTTACGTTTCACGTTTTTACTTTATAAATGTTCCTTACGTTCTAAGGAATCATCGGGACGGACTAACCGCTTCCGGGGTTTTAACCAGCACTCTGGGATGTTAATGTGTCTTACTCAAGGACACAGCACTATGCCACCAGTGGGGATCGAAAAAAAGACCTCTCCACACGGAGTCCGATACTCTATCAGAACGCCACTGCGCTACCCTACTTTTTACAGTCAACCACATAGAATGAAGTCAAATGAATGGAAACGTCAGAAATGATCAAAACTTTACTGTAGATATATTGTCTGACTTCCTGCAATAAAATTAATATTTCATCGGTGAAAAATATCACTTATAAATACTATGCACGTTAAATTTAGCAATTTTTAACTTAGTGCATTCGCATGTCTCTGCACATAATGAATAAAAGTTATATTTTGAATATAGGCGTAAGTGATGACCTTTCGACAAGGACTTGCAAGCGAAAAATTTCAAAAAAGCAAACCTTACGGCGATACTGACGTAACGCCACAAATTAAGACGCATGATCAAAACTTGCAAGTCTGCTTAGTTTGTGAAACCAAAATCATGCTTAAAGCAACTGTTTAGACATCAAAACAAAGAAAAAAAAAAGGCAGTGGCTATTTTGCCGGACCCGGCAAAATAGCTCCTAGGGGCTATTTTGCCGGACCCGGCAAAATAAGGCAAAAAAGTATGTAGGCTATTTTGCCGGACCCGGCAAAATAGCTATAATATACATATAGGCTATTTTGCCGGACCAAAAACTTAGTAAAATTTTTATTTTATATTTTTTTTTTTTTTTTTTTTTTTTTCATCTACATTTTCTTTTTATTTAAAACATGTACCTATTTATTTGAGATTTTTATGTTTTTACAAGAGTGCACATACTGAAAATGTTGTTAAAAGACTTTATTCAGATACAAATGGAAGTATGGCTAACATTCTGGGACACTAAAAGGGAATCCCTTAAGAAAAGGAGAAAAATTGTAATGAAAAGTTTTGTAGATTAAAGCCAGAATACACAAGAATATATGCAATGTAGAAATCAACACTCATTGGCATAAAATTGCAATGAAAAGGTTTGAAGATTAAAGCCAGAATACACAAAAATATATGCAATGTAGAAATCAACTCTCATTGGCATTGCAGATATGTTTAGCTGGCAAAGAAGATTACAAAAGCAGTTTCTTTCCCCAGACTATTAGGGACTGGAATTTTTCACCCATCAGACTGTAAGATATTCCTTTGTGTGCTTGTCAGAAATTTTACTATCCCCATACTGGTAATTTTCAGTTGTCTCAAAATGTCATTATACCCCCGGCATTTATGCCAACAGGTATATAACTTTTGCCTTTCCGTTCGTCCATTCATATATATTAGTTAGTTCGCAAGTTTATTTGTAATTCTGGAACGTTCATAATAGAATTTATGTCAAAGTTTTGGTTAAAAGTTCTTTATTGGTGTATATCTTATTAGCCAGTGATCAGAAACCTTTCATATTTGGACCATAGGTACCCAAAAGGGTTTGCTTTGTTTCCATGAGTTGGGATCTGAGGGTCCATGCCCAGGCTGGAGGTCAAAATCTAGGTCACCTTTAAAATGTGCTATTTTCAATGTTAATGTTTCTTCTCTAAGTTGATATCTTAGTAATTGGTCATAGGAATGTATACCTATATAGTACCCAGTAAGTGTCAGACTCTTGGGTCCATGAGTGGGGGTGGGGCTAGAGGTCAAAAACTAGAGCAACTGGTAATCCAGGGTAGCCGGGTCGGCGCTCAAGTTTCCTGGAACTAGCCATGATCAGCTACAAGTCTATTTAAAATTTCAAAACTCTAGCATTCACCATTCGAAGTTTCAAAAAAGTGACCAACAGACCCAGCCAGAGGCAACATGCCCTTCCAACTTTACCAAAGTTGTGTCGTAAAAAAGGCACAAAAAGCAACCTACTGATTGAGAAATATCTCAAATAAATAAATAGATAAATAAAACAAAAATATAGATTAAAATACCTTACAAAATATAAAATAAAATTTTTGATAAGAATTTGGTCCGGCAAAATAGCCTATAAGTCCAATATAGCTATTTTACCGGGTCCGGCAAAATAGCTCCTAGGGACTATTTTGCCGGGTCCGGCAAAATAGCTCCTAGGGGCTATTTTGCCGGGTCCGGCAAAATAGCCACTGCCAAAAAAAAAACAAAAAAAAACATTAACCATGTAAACGAAGTTTAATTGCCGAGAAATAAAGATCGTTAGTTTTTTAATTATCGCCTTCCAGTTACGTTTCTTATTAGGATTTTCCCTATCTCACTAGCATGACGCGTTATGGCCCTGAAATTTTAAAGTGTTACTTGCCACTGTATTGGTTATATTGTGCTTTGTTTGTCTTGAAAATCCATGGGAACCAAGTAACCCGAAATTTTTATGTTTTCAACTCAAGTTTTCTTTTTATTTTATACAATACACGGGCATTTCATCCGGCTTCATGAGCTCGTGTCGAATAGCACGGTGTCGTCTTAATTACCCCCCACTTTACGTCGGATCCCGGTTTATCATGCTCGAACGCTTTGTCCCGGTGTCGCCCAGTTATGCACAGGAATGTCCCGGCTTGCCACGCATATCCATGGTGGCGCTATGGTTCTATCCCGGTCCGATATGATTCATCTTGGTTAACCGTAGATAATCCAGGACAGTTAGAACATGGCTTAAGCATCTCCCCAACACCTCCGAGCATTAAACCGTCTTCTACTATGTAAGTTAGCAACGTACTTCTTTGCCTAAAAGAATAATATAATACAACTATAAGTTTAACGAGGTAATCTTGTGCAAACGAGCAAAATTAGTGGTAGAGGACAAGTCTGCAGCAAGACTAGTAATTACGATAACTACTTCCACCGTGCAGTGTTCTTCAACAAGGCACTTTTAAGCTTCGCATAACACTGGTTGACACCCAGAAACACAGGAACCGCTGGCGTCGTCCCAACATGACTGAAAAATTGTTGATTGTGACATAAAGTCAGAACCATGGGTTTTGTTTGGATCTGACTTCATATCACTATCAACAATTTTTAACTAATGGTTTTAATTGGGTACGAAATGAACAAAAATGTGTATGAAAAGACCGAAGTGGTTTTCAAAATGACATGGGTTCGAAGGAAAAAAAAAACATTCGGGTACGAAACGATTGGAAACCATAGTGAAAATAAATGAAATGTATCACTCAATGAAAATTTTACCTCAGCCCTCTCAATAGGTCTTGGTAGAATCTGTGTCTGGCTTTCACTAAACAATGCCTAAAACGATAAAATCATGCAATATGGCCTGGTATGTATAACATGAATGATTTATTGAAAAGTGTGATGATCTGTGATTATCGAAATCTTATACCCCCATTCCACTGGACGGCGTTTCCACTACGTTCATGGCGTTCTTAAAAAGATTGTGAAACGCCGTAGAAGCGCCGTCATGTGAAAAAAAATAGGATTCCAAAGCTTTTAGTACGCTTCTAGTACGCTTTGACTACGTTCTCGCTACGCTAGCGACGTTCTTGTCGCGCTACTACAGCGCTTCTACGGCGCTTTAGGAATCCCCAAGCCGCATCATCTACGCTTCCACGACGTCAAGGGATTTCTGTCTACGCTTTGACTACGCTTTGCCTACGCTGACTACGTTCCTGCAGCGTCATTTCTACGTTTGGAGCTCAGGAACCGCGTTTCTGTTGCGTTTTGTCCATGAAAACTCAACACGATCTTTTTCAGCATTTGACAACTAGTCTTCAAAGAAGATGAACCGTATGGTGACAGTATGGTTCAATTGTCGGAGGCTGGGTGGCAGTACTAGTAGCGTTTGCTTTTCTTCCCTTTCGAGGTGGCATTTTCTTTTATGTGGATTGCTTAAATTAACATTTAACAATGAAGACAATGGTAAAACAGGTGACCGTATTTATACCCTGGTTGGTACCTGCGTGCTGTAAATCGCCATGAACGTAGCTCAAACGCCAAGAGCGCAGTAGAAGCGTAGTGGTAACGCAGTCAAGACGCCAAGAGCATACAGAAAGCGTAGTGGTAACGTAGTCAAAACACCAAGAACGTACTGGAAGCGTAGAAGAAGCGCGTTGGTTGATATTGGTTTGGTCGAATCGTAGTGAAAGCGTGAGTAGCGTGGCAAGGACGTACATAGCGTAGGAGAAGCGTACTGGTATCGCGGACAAATATCGCTACGCTTTTACTGCGATGTTGCTACGTTTCTTCTACGTTATGCACGCTACGGCTACGATACTGCTACGCTAATGCCGCCCTTACTACGCTTTTACTACGCTTCCACTGCGTTTCGTGTCCACGGCGTTTTCTCTACGTTAAAGTTTTAAATCTTTAAGCAGGGTCAAAATTTTCAAATTTGGGTGGCGTTCAAGGCGCTACCAGTACGTTTCTACTACGATCAAGGCGTTTCGACTACGCTTCTGGCGCCCTCTCTACGTTTCACGGTATTTTATGCCCATATTTGGAAACGTAGTGGAAACGCCGCCCAGTGGAATGGGGGTATTATTAAATGTACAGCTCGACACTGTTATTTCCGTTTGAGAAGCGAATACTTGTCATAAGTAGTCAAAATACCCCGTATCGAACCTCAATTAAAATAGATCTACAGTACATGTACATGTCTCTATACCACTTCCAACTGTTATGCAGTACAATATCTAAATTGGAGGTGGACAAGGTGCAATTCTACAGATTTATATATACGTCCATCCATGTGGCATCTCAGTGGCTCCTTAACTGGCTTAAGCGGAATGCGTAAAGCGAAATGCAAAATATACATGTACATGAGTGTTATTATTTAGCTTTATGTTTGAAAAACAGAACTGACACTGTACCCTTACCAAATGTCTAGAAGTTTTGAAGTCGCCTCGTCATGGGACCTGCATAACATTCCTCCCATTCCCCGCTCCCCATCTCCTCCATATTCATTGTAGATTTTAATATTTTTTGCTTCCGCATTCAGGCATTGACGAACCGCTCATGGCTACATGTTGTTTACATTTTATTGATGACGCGAGACTATGTGAGTGCGCAAGCCTACTACGGTACCCCGCCTTAAGTCACGCCTAGAACTCTTTATAATATTTGGGGTAGAATCGAAAAATGTAAATAAGGCAAAATTAAGGTATTTCTCTTAATTTTAGCCCAAATTAAGGCGCGTAAATGAGAATTTTAATGCCCATGTTTAGGCACCATTTTAGCACAAAACTTATGACCCAAAAAAATTTTTTTTCACATATAAAATTGATTGAAAATATACTGTGACTTTAACTCATTTAAGCCTGGCATCCCTTTTATGGGACATAGGCAAACAAATTAGGCAACGCGTTCTGTGGCGTCCCATCTGGGGCTATTCTGTTTGCTTAGAGAATTTTCATCGAAAAATTGAATGAAATTTAAAAATCACTCCTGACGCCCCTAAAAATGAAAATGGACTCACCCAAATGATAATGATGTGAAAAATCACTCCTGACGCCCCTAAAAATGAAAATGGACTCACCCAAATGATAATGATGTGAAAAATCACTCCTGACGCCCCTAAAAATGAAAATGGACTCACCCAAATGATAATGATGGGAAAATTCATTTGTCATATATGGTTTAGTGGTTTACATCTTTCATAATCAGCTAATACCTGGCAGTGTGGTGGCCTATTGGTAGTGTCACACTGCAAATTGAGAGGTATTGGGTTGGAACAAGATTGGTCAGAAGACTCAAACTACCCTAGTATTTAGGTAATGTTGGTAGACATGATTGATAAGGTGTTGTCTGAAACATTAAACCGTAAAACAAAGGCAGCTATTATAGTGCAAATACTTTGACTATGCCAGTTGACCTCTGATATAGATGAGCATTGATCTGACTGCTTAAATAAGTATGTTTCCAATCATGTGACTCATTGATGATAAACAAGATATGACCATTTGCTTCACATGGCACTGGAAAAATATGCAATACAAATAGGTGCCCCTTTTCAAGTGTTTATAAAACTTTGTCATGTGAGGTCAACCGGTACGGTCAAAGTGTTTGCGCTACACATGAGCCACCTCGTGGGAAAACCAACAATGTGGTTTCTGAACAGGTCTGACACAAACCGGCCTGTACAGCCACAGAAGCAGGCTAGAAGCTTGAAATTTTGGAGTTAAGTAGAGGAGGAATTGTGCTATCCGCGTAGCGAAAACAAAGGCGCTGATCAGCTTCGGGGTTACCTCGAAGCTGATCTGCGTCTTTGTTTTCGTCTATGCAGATTGTTGGTTTTCCCACGAGCATCATAGCCTTTGGGCTGTCTTTAAATTAAGATGGTCAGCCTGTACTATGTTCACATCTTTTCACCAGTAACCTACACATGCTCTACTTGAAAAAGTAATAGAAAAAATGTCCTGAAAATTTTTGGGGTGTGATAAATCTCAATGACAGATGACTGGATTGACTACCAACCACAAGGGAATTTGTGACATGTTCATTTTTTGTCATGACAGTTCAAGTATCATTTGTAATGCATATTCTCAATGAATGCATCTTGCAGGTGAATGTCCAACAGAGATTCCAAGAGTTGTCTGAGATTCTGAATGACCAGTATACAGAGGAAGATAGACAAATAGTTGCTTGTCCTAGAGCTGAACAGGTCAGTGTATCTTAAGGTCAACATAGCCCCATTGGGTAAAACATTGCCATATTGGGTAAAACATAGCCCACATTGGTAAATCATAATGGGTAAATGTGCAGCTGCGATTCCAAGTTATATTAAATGACCAGTATACAGAGGAAGATAGACAAATAGTTGCTTGTCCTAGAGCTGAATAGGTTGGTTTCTCATATTTCGTGTGTTCAGGGAATCAGGGTTCTCAAATGGTACCATTGGTTGGTAACATTTTTACCATTTGTACCAATTTAATTACCAATGTTACCATTGGTAAAGAAATTGGTGCAAATGGTAAAAAAGGTAATGCCATTTGGTACCAATGGTACAAATGTTACCAACCAATGGTACCATTGGAAAACCCGGAACACACGCAATTTAAGGTGGCCCCATTGGGTAAAATATATCCCCATTGGGTAAAACATAGCATCATTGGGTTAAACATAATGGGTGAATGTCCAGCAAAGATTTCAAGAATTATCTGTGATTCTAAATGATGGGAAGTCAGACAAATAAATGCTTGTCGAAGACTTGAACATGTTGGTTTAATATACAGTGGTCGGCTTTCAGTTGACTTTAGCTGAGAATGAGACAACAAATCTGTCTCATTACGATAATTGAGCCACCGCATGGGAAAACCAACCATCTGCATAGGCAAAAGCAAAGGCGCAGATCAACGAAGCTGATCAGCGCCTTTGTTTTCGCTACGCAGATGGTACATTTCCTCTTCTTCCTACATCCAAAATTTCAAGCTTTCAGCCTGCTTCTGTGACTGTACAGCCTGGTTTATGTCAGACCTGGTTGGAAACCCCAAAGGCCGGTTTTCTCGCGTCACAGCTCATATTATAACTGACTGATTTGATGTTTGATTGCATCATTTTGAGGGTGTATCAATTCTAAATGTTGACATTTAAGGTGATTAGAAAAAAAATATTCTTTGTTTCCTTCTTAAATTCTGTATTTTTACATTTTTTTCTTTTTATTTCACAGATAAATCTGCTCCTGACATCAACCAGATCTGATCAACTGTTGAAAGTGTAAATGTCTTTGTTATTTGAACTGTCTCTCCGAACACCAACAATGTGATTTTCGAACAGGTCTGACACAAAACCAGCTGTACAAGCACAGAAGCAGGCTAGAAGCTTGAAATTTTAGATTTAGGAAGAAGAGGGTTAGGAAGAAGAGGGAGTGTACTATCTGTGTAGCAAAAACAAAGGTGCTGAGTATACTATCCTTGTAGCAAAAACAAAGGAGGTTGCTGCGAAGCTGATCTGCGCCTTTGATTTCACCTATGCAGATTGATGGTTTTCTCATGAGGCGGCTCATTTATAATTGTTAAACTCTTGCATGTCGAACACTTTTTATTTGGAAAGGCAAATTGCTGAAAATAGCAATTAGTGTGTTCAGGCTTAGAGGTCTTGCAAAAATGGTCAAAGAATATGATTTGTTGAGAGACTATACTTTTGTAGCCAAATTACTTGTTTATGCAAAATAATTGACTGTTAATCAACTATTAGTTGAGCCGCGTCATGAGAAAACCAGATTTTTGCCTATGCAAAAACAAAGGTGCAGATCAGCTGCAATAAATGCACAGCTGATCAGCACCTTTATTTTTGCTACAGGACAGTACAATTCCTCTTCTTCCTAAATCAGAGGTTCCAAGCTTATAGCCATCTTCTGTAGATGCACAGGTCAGTTTGTGTGAGATTTGGTCAGAAACTCCGAAGACTGGTTTTCTCACGTCATGGCTCACTTAGTAAATATGGGACCTGTCAGGAAGACATTAAACTACATAAAACCAACGAGTTGTTTCATTTATTCCTTTCCATTTTCATAATCGAGGGTCTTGTATATCATGTCCATGCAATTTTATAGCTGTAAAATTGGAAGTTTCAGATGAAAAGTTACCCGGTACCCTCTTTTCTTAAAACATGAAGATGAATTAGTTTCAGATGACATGGAATACCTGTTGATGATGAAAGTATAGGTAAAATACTTTAACCCTTAAGCTTGATACCACGCAATACATATGCAAAGATTTCATGATGAGAAATAGGTAATGTCAAATTCAGGTTTATTTTTTGACTGGATATTGCCCCGCAAGACTTGCTGTTTATGACCATCACATACGTGTTTGAATTATGATAACTGCTCTACCTAATAACAAAATGTGATCAATCCAGTCACAAGTTCAAGCCATATGGTCAAAGTGTTTTATCTATAACATATATACAAGTAAATGAGCCTGTGCGTGAGAAAACCAACAATTTGGGCTCCGACCAGGTCCGACACAAACCAACCTGTACAGTCACAGAAGATGGTTTGAGGCTTGAAATTTTGTATTTAAGTAGAAGAGGGATTGTACTATCTGTGTAGCGAAAACAAAGGCGCTGATCAGCTTCGCGGTTACCGCGAAGCTGATCTGCGTCTTTGTTTTCGCCCAAGCATTTTGTTGGTTTTCTTATGCAGTGGCCCAAATGTGAATCTGGTCCCTTCATGTAATAAGTCATTCAGAAATCTTCAACTTCTGTAACACTATCTTAACCAATGTCAGTAACATGAACAAATTTTCATGGCCCCCATGCAAGGTTTCATACAACCCTGCGAGCCAATATGCCTTCCAGTACAAAACTGGGCCTAAAACCCGGATTTTGCCATCAGAATGTCTTTGAGATTCAGTCACACCTAACTGTCCCTGTGCTATATGACTGTTGATAGCTGAGGGAATGGATTCTGCTTGCTGACCACCAGTTTCTGGTGCTGGTATGATATGTAGCCTTTGATCTTGTTCTGAAATTGAATATATAGAGGATATTTGCTTTTTTTCGGTGAATACCGAGTGAGTTGAAACATCAGAGTGAGTTGAAACATCAGAATTTTCACAAGTGCTTATACAAGTGCGAAGCACGAGTGAAAATTTTTACGTTTTCAACTCACGAGATGAAATATATTTGGTATTCACCGAAAAAAGCAAATTTTCTCTTTATTTTATACAATACACGGGCATTTTCCAATTCACAAGGCAGGCGGTGAAAATGCAAAAACCAAAAACTTTTGAAAAACACAATTTTGGTACCACATTGTTCCTTACGTTCTAACTAAGAAAATGAATACCCACACTTTATGTTTTTGTTCATAAATAATGGAGTTATAGGCATTTGAATTTCTGAAGTGAGGCACATTTAATGACGTCAAGTAAATGGAAATGTCAGAAGTAATCCAAAATCTACAGTGAAGATATATAGAGGATATTCAAGTTTTTGGAGTGAATATGAGTTTTATTTCATTGAGTGAAGTGAAAAAAATTTATATTTCATGAGTGCCGAAGGCACGAATGAAATATATAATTTTTCACTCCACGAGATGAAATAAGTCATATTCACTCCAAAAACTTGAATTTTCTTTTTATTATATTGCATGTAGTCATTGTAACGTTGCGCGCTAAAGCATATAACGTCAAAATCTTAAATGACGTCATTACGTCGCTATTGTGTGTGAACGTTCATTGCGTCAACAATAGCATAGATTATAAAATTTAGTTATGTATAAATTAGAAATGAAACGGTGGATGCGTATTCCCAAATCTTATATTTTCACATGTGAAAATATAACTTTTTTTATTAGCTCACCTGAGCCGAAGGCTCATAGGTGAGCTTATAGTATACCCATGCTCCGGCGTCCGTCCGTCCGTCCCTCGTCCGTCGTCGTTCACAATTTCAAAGATCTTCTTCTCTGAAACCGCTGGGCCGATTGTTCTCATATTACACATACACCATCTACAGGTAGGGGGAAAGAATAATTGTGTTTTTTGTTTTGATCAGATAAGGACTCTGGTTACTATGGTTACTTATGCTTCCCATAGACTTATAATGGAAAAAAGTGAAAATTGCCAGTTTTTGCTGTCTTGTTGGAGATATTTGAATTTTGTTTTTGCAGAAATGTTTATTGAGTAGTCCTCTACGTTTCATGTGACTTTTGTCCTAATCCTTCATTTTGATTGGTTGCAGGGGCCCCATATAGGGCAAAATTTCGAAAAACATTCAAAAATCTTCTTCTCAGAAACTGTCAAGGGGATGAAGCCTGTACTTTGTATACATGTTCCTGACAGTGGCCTCTACATAATTTGTGTTTTTTATTCCAGGCGGATAAGAACTCTGGTTGCTATGGCAACTTAAAGTTTCCATAGACTTATAATGGGAAAAGTGGAAATTAGCTATTTTTTGAAAACTATTGCAGCCTGGGATCTGAAAAGTGGTAGATGCAAACAATTAATGGATAAGATGAAGGTATATGATTAATTTAGGTCAATGTCATCTCTTGACCTTGGCCGGTCTGTCGTCCATACCCACTTTTCAAAGATTTTTTTCTCTGAAACCACTTGGCCAATCAAAGCCAAATTTTATATGAAGCAACAGTAGGAAGTGGGAACTAATGTGTATATAAGTAATCCAGGTCACATGACCAAGATGGCCGCCATGCCCATATATGGTAAAAACCCTTAAAGTATCTTCCTCTCCAGAACCGGTGAACCGATTTCAACGAAACTTTGCATGAAGTATGGATGACTCAAGTACTACAATGTATATATAAATCATGACCCTGTGGTGACCTTGACCTATTTTATGGCAAGGTCAACATAGGTTGTCAATGCATTTTAATGGGGAAAACTTTTAAAATGTCATTTTAAGTGAAAGTCTTGCAGGAAATAGGCAGTAGGACTGAATTTTAATGATTCTGAAAAAAATGGACCCCAGGGGCTCATCTGCTTTTAAAATGTTATTTGAAGGGGAAAATCAGCAGGAAATTGGCAAATGGACAGAATATTGATTATTCTGAAAAAGGAAAATGGCCCAAGGGCTTCATCGGTTAAATACCATAATATTCAAATATGTTTATTGGTATATGAAGCAGATCTCAGGTGAGCGTTTACAGGACCATTGGTCCTCTGGTATTTTCACATGTGAAAATATAACTTTTTCAAATATTGGTTATATTTAATACATATTTCTCTATATTTCATCACTTGCCATATAATAATAAGAGATTATCATATGGCAATTTTCATATCATACCCCGTATCAACCTGAGACTTCCGTATCAGCCCGAGACTCCCATATCAGCCTGAGGGCCGAAGGCCCGAGGGCTGATATGGGAGTCGAGGGCTGATACGGAAGTCGAGGGTTGATACGGGGTATGATATGAAAATTGCCATATCATGATCTCTTTATCATATATTTTTATTGAAAAAAAAAGTGTTTGATACAGTTCAATGCACAAAATGTTTCCCAACATAATTTCAAGTGGAAAAAAGAAAGAATGAAAAAAAAATGCTGGTCACAAATTTTATTCAATAACATTTAACCATTAATACAGAAAATTCAAATACAAAAATTTGATTTATAAATTGAGAACAATTTACAACGTACTATTGAATAGAACAGAGCGCTCCGAATGTGGGGGTCACGTGAGATGTGATATGAGGTTTGGGGTGTGATATGGGGGTGTGATATGAGTCCATATCTCCCTAGGGAGATATGGATTTTGACAAATTTTGAACTGATTCAGCTTTCGAGATTTGGGGTGTGATATGGGGGTGTGATATGAGTCCATATCTCCCTAGGGAGATATGGATTTTGACAAATTTTGAACTGATACAGCTTTCGAGATATGGTGTCCCGATACGTGCATAGGACTTGCGCCTGTATCGCATATGTAAAAAGAACGTATTTTACAGTAAATATATGATAAAGGCTGATATCAGTCACTAGTGACTTTTGATATCAGTGAGATTTGATATCAGTGAAATTTCATATCAATGAAAATACCAATTTTATCAAGTTTTGATATACATTGGTTTTCACTTTAAAGTATTAAATAAAAACAATTAACATTATCAACTTTGTTTTATATTGCAATAATTCCACTATAACAGCTAGCGAGGGACGGTCAGTTATTCTAACCAGACTGCTCCTAGGCCAGCCTCACAGAGGCAGATTACCATTATTAAGTGCACATTTCTGTCACCATTAACAGACTAATTTTCTTATCAGTATTGCTAGACCAGCATAAACAATAAGAGAAATTTATTACTATCACCACTTTACTCTACATGACAGCTGATATATCGGGAATATGTACGATATTCATGTAGTGACAACCCGAATCCATCTATCTCATGCCTCTTGTGAATAAACTTTCTGAATCTCTCTATGAGATAGTGGTTTAGCTGTGTGTATAGAGAGAGGTGGTGCACACTGAAGCCCAAACAATGTTGAAGGGGTAGTGGGGGGGGGGTCTAACCTACCTCACAAATAAGATTGGCCAAGATACAGGCAGTCTCATCATCATCAATATCTTCCACTCCCATCCACTTTAAGGCTCTGGTAAACAACTGAATTTCTAGCTGATGAGTTTTCTGTATCAAATATCTGTAGGGAGAAAATGAACTAAAAGTCATGAAAAAAAAAAAAAAACAACTATGTCTGAGTTTACTGCCAAACCAAAATTCTTGAAAGTGAAAATCATGGATATGTCAACTCAGAAATAAATATTATTGCAACAAAATGCCTAGGTAATTTCTTGGAACTTTAAAGAGAAAAATAATACTACCAGACTACCAAATGCTACATTATGCTTCAAAATTTCTTACAGTGCAGATTTGATGCAACATCACACTTGACAAAATGGAGTATGGTGATAGGAAGCCAGATTGTTTTGGCTGCAACCTACAGTGAGACAATGAACTCATTGCTGTAGGGCGTTGCCCAATTGATCCAGCTTCCAATATATGACATATATTGTGGCACTCCATTTTGTCACATGTTATGTGATGTTGCGCTGTGTCAGCATACATATACATGAAGGGCTAAACTTACACTTTCTTGAAGAGATTTCTGTAGGCTATAATCTTGAGTTTCTCCAGTATCAGATATATTCCACATTTGATGAAGAACCCCTCATTTCTTTGTAAAGCCTCGTTAAACGATCTGATGTTTCCCAAGCTGAAAATAGACCATTCATGCAATAAAACTTTCTACTTAAAACTTTAAACAACCACAAAGATATAAAGTTACTTTTCTTTTTCTTTCATTGGAAGAAAAATTTTCCTAGTCTGGTCTATATATGCATAAACATTCTTTATAATTTTTGGACCGATTTGGATTATGCTTGTTTTTGTATCGACTACCCTGTTGAAAGATGCAAACTTACACTAATTCTCTTTGGCTTCATGTTGCCAAATCTATAGGGTCACTGAAGAGGCTTAAATAGCCGAAACCACGGTATGGCCCATCACCTTGTTCATTAATATGTTCACTGCTCTTAAAGGATAACTGTATCAGTTTCATTTGAAAGAAAATGATTTTGAGATGATTTGTGTCCAAGGTAACTCTCCATTCGAGATTTCACTGTCACAGTCTGCTGTGGTACTTTAGTAGGTAGTAAACACATTAAAGCTTGTGTTATATATTTGATATATTTTATTTAATCCGTTACTTGTTTAGATAATCAAAGGGGAGTAACCTTGATTAATATATATTTCATTTTATGATATTCTTCTGTTTCTAGAATTTATAGAGTCTAGAATTTGATAGAAGAGTGTCATTAATTATTTTTATAACTATTATTATAATTTAGAAGTTATTAGCACATTATAGAAGCTTCTGGTTGAATCTTAGTTCGAACTGGGTGATTTATTATTGTCACCGTAATAGAAATATTACATTTTCTTTATCTTCTAGAAAAGTATGTTTCAATTAAAATACTCTGGTATATTGAAGAAAATTCTTCATGACCTTTTGTCAATATCACCTGACCATTTGACATTGACAGAACAAAACAGATTTGTCTGTACTGTTCTCGAACAGTTTATTATATAATTTTCTAGAAGGTAGTTTTTTCCTCAGATGTATATATACAGAACTCAATCCAGTCTTAAGCATTCAGAAATTCGAAGTGATTTAAAGTTTATAGTTTTGCTTGTTTCACTAGTGTTTTGGATCAGAATAATATTGTGGATTAAATACATCTTATGCTCATACTCTGGATACTGGAATGAGGATATCTGTGGACTTACAGTTTGATGGACAAGGATTTATTTGACATTTAATTAGTAAGTTAGTTATTTATTTACTAATTTGTTCATTTGTTTGTATGTATTTACTGCATATATTTGTTTGATTAAAATTGTTAAGTTTAAATTACTTGGTTATTTTTCGCTGTACCTGTGTTGTCTGGTTACGTTTGTTCAAATATAAGATCACATAATGCTCCACATGTTTTTTCAGAACTTCTCCAATAATTAAATGTTAAACTTCAAACCATACAAATGGGATGACAAGAAAGCCTAGACACTTCCAAAGAGCCTAGACACTGATAAAACAACCAAACCTATGAGTATTGCAAAATCAGCCCTCACATCAGATTACCAACAATGTGCATATGCGAAACCAAAGGCACAGATCAGCTGTGCAGTAACTGCACAGCTGATCTGCGCCTTTGGTTTCCCTACACAGATAGTACAATCCCTCTTCTTCTTACATCAGAGATTTCAAGCTTCTAGCTTGCTTCTGTGACTGCACAGGCCAGTTTGTGTCAGACCTGGTCAGAAACTTAAACTGTTGGTTTTCTCAAACGAAGGCTCAAATGTTAGGTGATTGTGGTTTATTGACTCATTACCTAACAGCTTGTGCAACTTCTTGGAAAGCCAGCAAATCATATTTCTTTAATAGTCCAGCCTTAGGCATCTGACCCTGGAGAGAGAAAGTGTAAAATGTTATAACTCGGCAAATCTAAATATTTCTGAAGCAGATACAAAGGGAAATATCACAATGTCTCACATAATTTCACAGTCACTCCTATAAAATCAGTCGAAAGTGTAGCCCTCAAAAGGCTAACATTCTAGTTAATAAGTTTGGTTATAAAATTCTATATGTTGTCTTTCTCTCACTGCTATAATTATAAGTTAAATGTGAAAGAATTAGCACAGAGAACTGATAAAAAGATTCAGAAAAGTGGTTTGTTTGGATAACTGACCTTCCTCTAGGCTTCCTGACATGACCTCATGTGTTTAACCAGGATACAGAGGGACAAAATCGTTGGAATAACATGGCCGTGTAATATAAACCCCTTACAACCTACTTTTTCACCTTCTAGTAAATCAGGTGTACCGTATATAGGGATATATACAATTTTTCTTGTTTTTGATCCAACACATAGACTGTGGGTAGTTGTTTAATACAATCACCTTGCCTTGGCAGTTCTAACGTGTATGACAAAAGTACTGTGTATTGCATGGCATGCTTTCGCAATGACATCAACACAAACCTACCAATAACATTTTAACAGGTAGTAGATATATCAGGATGAGTCTTTAAACCTACCAATAACATTTTAACAGGTAGCAGATACATGTATATCAGGATGAGTCGTTAAACCTACCAATAACATTTTAACAGGTAGCAGATACATGTATATCAGGATGAGTCGTTAAACCTACCAATAACATTTTAACAGGTAGTAGATATATCAGGATGAGTCTTTAAACCTACCAATAACATTTTAACAGGTAGCAGATACATGTATATCAGGATGAGTCGTTAAACCTACCAATAACATTTTAACAGGTAGTAGATACATGTATATCAGGATGAGTCGTTAAACCTACCAATAACATTTTAACAGGTAGTAGATATATCAGGATGAGTCTTTAAACCTACCAATAACATTTTAACAGGTAGTAGATATATCAGGATGAGTCTTTAAACCTACCAATAACATTTTAACAGGTAGTAGATATTAGGGATGTCATTCGGTGTCAGATTTAGGGTTCGGACGTTCGGAAACAAACATCCGGATGGTTCGAACGTTTGAATTTTTTCGGATCAGGTTATAATATTAAATGTACATTTACATTTATGTTAATCGAGTGTTTCCTTGAAAGAACAGTCATAATCAAGAGTTACCAAGCTTGGCGTTGTTTCCGTTGATGTGGCACAGAAATGAAACGCCATGCAATTAGGAAACGTCATTTACATCCACAGAAGTAAGAAACATTCACCGAGTTCCCATTTTGTCGAACTGGCGCGTCAGCAAACAAACTTCAATTTAGTCACATTATACCAGTACGTACATGTAGAAAAGCTTATGGTTTTCTGAATTTGTTTCTTCTTTGCATAAACAGGTCATAAACCGCATATTTGATTTGTCAAATTAAGATCATAGTAAGCATATTTGTTTTGTTTAATCCCAAAACATATCTGTTAATCATCTGGCATGTTGTTTTGCTGGGTGACGGTCTGTATAATTATTATTTTTAAAACTTGATAAGTGTGAATCCTTTCTTTGTTTATTGTCACTTTTCCTTGACCTGTATTGTCCCGTTAATCTGTTACACCGTGATCTTTGACACTACACGTTCAGCAATTCGTATTAAATACCTTGTTTCATATTCTGCTAAGTAGATATTGTGTATTTTTGTGATATATTAATGGGAATTTATTACCTAAATATTGGACACACTGATTTTTAGCGAACGTCCAGATGCTAAAATTTGGATCCGAACTTCGGTATGGGATCCGAAGTTCGAACGTTCGGACTCCGGTTGACATCCCTAGTAGATATATCAGGATGAGTCGTTAAACCTACCAATAACATTTTAACAGGTAGTAGATATATCAGGATGAGTCGTTAAACCTACCAATAACATTTTAACAGGTAGCAGATACATGTATATCAGGATGAGTCGTTAAACCTACCAATCACAATTTAACAGGTAGCAGATATATCAGGATGAGTCGTTAAACCTACCAATAACATTTTAACAGGTAGCAGATACATGTATATCAGGATGAGTCGTTAAACCTACCAATAACATTTTAACAGGTAGCAGATATATCAGGATGAGTCGTTTATTCTTCTTGCTGGATATATGGCATCTTTCAAACGCAAATGTAAGGTACTCATCAGCTGAAAAAATATAAATAAATTTATCGTAAGAATTTTACATTGTCAAATGAAAATCGATTAAAGCAAAGTTTCTTTCCTACATCAACTCAAAAGACTTTCAGGAATACCATCAGTGACAAAATCTTTTTATCTAGATCAGACCCAACCTGGGTACAAAGTGTTAGCATGTGTTATCACTGGATGATACAAGCAATTAAATATTATAAAAACATATACTGTTGTCTATGCATAATTATCAATAAACCATTTTGCAAGATCCTACCTTTCTTAAAGTCTCCATCAAACATGGCTTTTTGTCCAACATAATACCTGAAAGAAGATAGATACAGTGTATCTACGAGGGGAAAGCAAAAAGTTTGTGGACTTTGTCAATAAAATCAAAAGTATATATGCGATTTTTCTGAAATTACCGTATGTTTGCGATCAATTTAATACAAACAAGCATAGAAAGTTTCAGACAAATCGCTTGATAAACATCGTTTCTATGGCATATTGTTTGATGCGTGTTAGCGCTACCCGGAGCACGCCAAGACGTTAACGTCATTTGCCAACGCGTTTTCTGTATACGCTGGCCGAGTCAAAAGGTCCTATAAAAACATTATTTCTCATTCGACTTCAAGCAAATTTTCATATATTTATTCCCCATCCGTGAAAGTTTAAGGCAATCGATAGAAAAATTTAGTTTTTATGACAATTTCTGCGACAGACGCTAGGATTATACGGGGCATGCCATGATGTTAAAGTTGTTCGCGCAGATTTTTGTGCTTCCTTGTTGTTTTTTAACAGCTATTTCGTTGTGACTAACACTTTGCACATCATAGAACACTGTTGTATGCTTCAGTTCTGATGTGTCTCTAGCTGTTTGTAACAAATCAGACGTTTCTGTAGGTTTTATACTGAAGTCTCGCACAAATTTTATCGATGTGCAAGTTTCCGCCATTTACCAGTAACGTCATTTTTACTAAATTTTTGCTTAGACTTGTCTTTCAAAAAGTGTCGCTGTAGCATTGTCATTCGAATGCGAGAACTACAATTTCACATTTCAAGCCGAATTCAGGGTTGCCACTCATTCATTATTTCAAAATTTCCTGACTTTTCCATGACTTTTCGATGTTTTCCAGATTCTTTTATCGGCCTCTCAGCGCTATTTATCATCTCTTTGAAGCCATTTCACCTATAAAAGCATAGGTTGCAAGGCTCTTCTTTACTTCTGCCACTTTAGAACTTTTCCTATGTAGGGAAATTATTTTCACTATTATTATAGTTATCCCCATAACAGAACAAAGTATTAAAAGTATGACAGATAAAAAAATGGCTTCAATAGCTTTTCTTCATTTTTTCTGCCCCCCCATGCTTCACTCTACATTGTAATGTTTGATGCAAAGGGAAAAGGGAAAGTGAATTTTGGCGGGGGTCTGGGGGCTGCCTAGGCCCCCAGAAGCTCTTGGGTTTATAATGCAATCTCCTCTAATGTTGGCCTCTCCTGAGGTCATTTATCATATTTTAGCATACAACCAAAATGAACTGAGGGATTAATTAAAGAAAACAAGTAGAATACAGAAAAGGTAGGTCTACTTTGAAGCTCAACCACTGTAAAAAGGAAAAATCAAATACTTCTCAAACAATATGTTTAAATACTTTAACTTAATTAAGAAATTCTGAGAAACTGAAAGCCATGTAACTGTAGGGGAAAAGAGTTCACTTTTTTCAAATTCTTTTAAGACAATGATACATTGCCAAAGACCATCCCTTTTGAGAAAAATTTGAAATTCCCTGACTTTTCCCTGACTTTTTCACTTTTTGCAATTTTCCCTGACTCAAACTCAAATTCCCTGACTTTTCCCTGACCTGGAAAAAATTTCATTTTCCAGACTTTTTCCCTGACCGTGGCAACCCTGGAATTACATCATTATCAATATTTTTATAATTTAAGGAGATTTAGAAATGACATTTTTTAAAATATTTTTATATTTATAAACACGTAAACAGAGATTTTACGGCGTGCTCCGGGGTAGCAAACCCCACGTGTTTGTCGATGTAATTTGACCAATCAAAAATAAGATTCGACAAATAACATTTTACATGAATGTCGACAATAGACCATTATTACACTTGTGAAAATACGAAAACAATCGGACGTCAATTATTAAAGTTATTAGGAAAGTCCACAAACTTTTTGCTTTCCCCTCGTATGTTTGTACATATTCTTACAAGTATATCTGATTTAAAATACATGTAATGAGAACCATAATAAACAACTAAACTTGACTCTATCACATTTTAGGGTCTATAGGAATGGACAGTAAACGAATTAATGCGAGGCTTAAACTGATTTTATGGAACCCTAATCCTCGACCTTAGTCCACTGTGATTTAAAAACAAGAATTTGTAAAATCTCAGTAATAGACGCCTTGCAACACTGCTCATACCTGAATGTAATAAGATGTGAGAGACTGAATTTGTCCTTCATCGGTAGACTGTCTATTGCACGAATCAATGGCTTACACAAGTGAAGTTTATTTATCTAAAAATACAAAGAAATTATACATCATTTTTTAGCTATTTTTCATTTTTTCTGCAAATGAAACAAGAACTTGTATACAGGTTTTCAATGATAAACATTTGAGCCTGTGCATGAGAAAACCAACAATTTGGGTTCCGACCATGTCAGACACAAACTGGGATGTGCAGTTACTGCGAAGCTGATCTGCGCCTTTGTTTTCGCATATGCAAACTGTTGGCTTTCCCATGTGGCGGCTCATTTCAGTTTGTCAAACTTTGTCTTACTTGCCATATAGCATTTTTCTATAGATTCATATCACTTAAACAGCAGTCACACATTAGCGTATAAGTGAAACGCGTGCCGGGCATGTTGAAAAAATACAAATTACCACATACGCCAGACGTATGTCGGAGACACGTCCAATGCGCGTTAAGCGCGCACTGGGTACGCTTGTTGTACGCCCGGCGCGCGCCGCTAAAAGTCGGCGCGCGTTTGGGCTAAATAAAATTTTAAACATGCTTAAAAATTTTTTAGAAGTTGGGCGTGTGACCTACACGCCCAGCACACGCCGAGGGCACGTTTCAAGCACGTCGTATACGCTACGTACGCGTTTCGATTTTAACCGGATGCGGGTTTGGGCGAGTGTGGAACGCGCCTGTAAAGTGTGCCAAGCGTGCTTGGAGCACGCATGAAACGCATACAGCGCGTCTGTAGCACGTGCCTAGCGTGTCTGGGACGTACGACAAACGTACTCCAAGACTTTGAGATTTTTTATACGTCCGGCACACGCCTCAGTCACGCGTTAATGTGTGACTGCAAAAGCGAGTTAAAGGAACAAATTAATTTTACACGTCCAAAATCTTCAGCGTGTTGAGATTTTTCATACGCCCGGCACGCGTTTGGGTTATACGCTACTGTGTGACTGCTGTTTGAATTTGAATATTACAACAATGGTTTTGTGTGCAAGGTTAAGTTCACATTTTTTTTGTCTTCCTTTTAAGATGTGATTTCAAAGAGTGCACTAGCACTTCATCATTTGACTACAGAAAGACTGACAAAGCTTTATCAGTGGCTTGATATCTACCTCATTCTAGCCACTGTCTAAACACACAAAATCATTTGGCTACAGAAAAGGTGATATATTTATTGTAAAAACTTATCAGAGTGACTTGACACCCTCCTCATTCTAAGCATAATCTAACAAAAATTTAATGAGCCTTTGCATGAGAAAACCAACAATCTGGATTTCCAACCAGGTCTGTCACAAATTAGGCTGTACAGGCACAGAAAATAGCTAGAAGCTTGAACTTTCAGATTTAGGAAGAAGAGGTAACTCACTATCTAGTGAAAATGAAGGCACTGATCAGCTGTGCAGTTACTGCACAGCTGATCTGCGCCTTTGTTTTTGCTTTAAGCAGATTGTTAGTTTTCTGATGCAGTGGCTCAAAAACTTACTTTGAAGTATATTTTGAAGAGTTGATTGACTAAGTTCAACATTCCCCATTTCTTAGTGTCCTCAATCTGAGCTCGACTGAAATTATGAAATAATATTTACATTTTTCTAAAACCTCTTTAGATGAACCATTAGATGTTCATCTGTGTTCATACTTCCATGAATAACATTGTGTCACGCGACGTGACGTAATCCAAACTTGACGTCAAAAAACATGAATCTCGCCAATCTGATTGGACGTTGTAAACGTCGACGCCGTTCCGCTGTTTGAACACACACTGTGTGTAGATTCTCTGTTTGCTGGTAAATGTGACCGCCTTGGTGATTTTTCAACAAGCGATAGAGAGAAATGAATGTAAATACATGTATAAGCAATGAGTTTAATTTTTCTGTTGTTCATGGAGCTATGAACCGCAGTGGGTCGCTAGCAAAGCTTACATGAACCCCTTCGGGGTTCATTCACTTTGCACGCGACCCACTGTGGTTCATAGCTCCATGAACACCAGAAAAATGAAATTCATTTTTTAAATAAACAATTGGTTCATTTGTTTGTTTGTTGCTTAAGGTAACAATTTCAGGATGGAGCCACTGATTCTTGGGTCCTTAACCAGTGTAATGGAGAGTAAATGTGTCTTGCTCAATAATACAGCACCCTGGGACCAGTAAAGTAAACAATTTTGAAAATGAACTTTATGTGAAAACTTCTTATGAAAATAAATAATGATCTGGGATTTTTTTTTTTATTGAAACAACATGCATTGCCAAAATTAATCAATATTTTATAGACATTCTAATAAAATTATAGTTATACACTGTTATTTTTGTTTAAAAAATGTCTTGCACTTTTGCACATAGAATAAAAGGTAATTTGAATGATACCATCAACTAGTAGGCCAGAAGACCTCCAAATGACCTCATTAAGCCAACACTGTTCTAACATGGCACAAATATCACACCTACTTGTCACTAGCACAGACTCTGAAACAACCCATAAGAACTTCAGCAGCCTTTTCCATTCTTTCACCAGGCTTACCTCTACCCCTCTTTACTGCCTGAATGTCAGCCTGCAGGAGAAAAACAGATTTAAAATGTAAATCACTTTTAATCTAATTCTTACATGAAAATCACTGTAAGTCTTAAATGTAAATCACTGTAAATCTTATACAAAAATCGCTGCAATTCTTACATTTAAATCACTGTAAATCTTACATGTAAATCACTGTGAGTCTTGAAACAGCACAGTAAGTCTTCAATTGGTAAACATCTTTTTTTGTTTGCTACACAAGTAGTATAACAAACAGTACAATACCTGGCAAATCTTAAATATACAATGTCAAGCTTCTAGCATTGTTCTGTGACTGTACAAACCACTGTGTGTCAGACCTAGTAGGGAACCCCAAAGACAGTCTCATTATGCAACTAAAATGGTAAGCTATGTCCATGTACTTACACTATTGGCAAACAACCGGAGGTCTAAACATATGGCAAACATGATAGGCAGTGACCAATTCTCATCTTTCTGACCCTGAAATACCTTGGTAAATGATCTTAACACTTGTTAAGGTGATCATTTATGCTTTTAATTTAAAAAAAAATTTGCTTTGCTGTTTTGATGTTTTAAAGACAGATGTACGTAATTGAAGGCGCTCAAAGGAACGTGCGTATCTAAGGGTCGAAACGTCATTTTTACGCCGCATTCGTAACGTCAGTTTTCGCTCGAAACGTCATTTCTAGCGTCAGTTTACGTTCGGAATACGAAACTATATCCATACAATTACGCAGAGGACTTCAGAAATGTAAAAAGTTTGATATTATTTATTATTTTTGCTCAAAATATAGATTGTGGACATGTTATCCCGAAGAAAACAACATTTCCGCGACAGTTAGCAATATTGAATACTAAACAGTGTCGGAAAGTTTGGCGCAAAATCGACGTCGCGCGTAAAATTTATGATTTCAGCAACGACTACCTCTCTTCGCACGCCTATAGCAGGAAAACGAATCCGGTAACTAAGGACTTTCTCGTTGTCTATATGTTGTTCAGGAATTTCTCAAATACATATTAGTTTTTTAAAAAATCCTACCGTGGATTTTTTTAAATATATCAAGAAAATTAACAAAAAGGGGGTCTAAAAATCGCATTTTACGTTGACGTCAATGTATTTTCGCTCTCAAATTTAACGATTTTGAAGGCCGATATCTCGAAAACAAGCTCGGAACGGTATCGATTTCTTTTGATTTTCGTATGTAGGACATCAAAATACACTCATATGCAAATAATAAAAAAATTCTACCGTGAGGTCAATTACGTACATCTGGCTTTAAGTCCATGGAAAACAGATCAATACATGTAGTCCTAGCCAAAGTATGTCTAGGCAAAGTGGCAGACTACCAATACTTAGTCATAGTGGACATTTCTTCTGCATTATATGACAATAGGTTTTTGGTTTCAACAAAAGAGAAACATTTGGCTTCAGAAATATTTTCACAATCAAATTTCATTGAAACAAATGTGCCACGGACAAGTCATGACTGAAAAGAGCCATATCTTGTCAAATATGACAGTAAAAGGATACTGAACAAGAGCCGACTGACAATTGTAAGCTTCTATGAAATCATGATTAGAGACAGCCCAACAGCATCTGAAATAGTAAATAGTAAATTTGGGGCCTGGATAGCGTAGTGGATAACGCACTCGCTTGTCACCACGGCGATCCGGGTTCGAATCCGGGTCAAGGCATGTGGCAGGGTAGTGGTCGCCCGTTCAGGTTCGGTGGTTTTCCCCGGGTTCTCCAGTTTCCTCCACCACATTTGACCACATAATGCCAACATCCGCGCCTTCAAGAACGCATATATAAGTTCAACGAGCTTTCTGTGTAATTGTAACTGTAAAGTAAAATAAATAAAGTTTATACTTTTTTTAAATATTAAATGAGCCGCATCGTGAGAAAACCGGATTTTTGCCTAGGCGAAAACAAAGGCGCAGATCAGCTTCGCGGTAACCGCGAAGCTGATCAGCGCCTTTGTTTTCGCTACACGGATAGTACAATTTCTCTTCTTCTTAAATCCGAAATTTCAAGCTTCTAGCCTGCTTCTGTAACTGTACAGGCCGATTTATGTCGGACCTGGTCGGAAACCCCGAAGACCGGTTTTCTCGGGAAACGGGAAAAGGTTAATCATATGAGCCGCCTCGTGGGAAAACCAACAATGTGGTTTCCGACCAGGTCCGACACAAACCAGCCTGTACAGTCTCAGAAGCAGGCTAGAAGCTTGAAATTTCGGATATAAGAAGAAGAGGAAATATACTATCCGTGTAGCGAAAACAAAGGCGCTGATCAGCTTCGCGGTTACCGCGAAGCTGATCTGCGCCTTTGTTTTCGCATAGGCAAAAATCCGGTTTTCTCACGATGCGGCTCATTTATTTTTCATAATTTTGCTCAAATCAATGACTGTTGGTACTAATGATGAATTGTATGGCAGATCTAACATGTATCCACAATCTAAGTTTTGGGCGAATTGTAACTAAAATATCAGAATTTTTGCAACTGTAAATTGTCATTCTGAAAATTACATGTACCCACAATCTAAGTTTTGAGCAAATTATAACTAAAATATCAGAATTTTTGCAACTGTAAATTGTCATTTTGAAAATTAATGTGCCAGTTGATGAATTTACCTGAGATGAGCTGCCACAATCTCATCAAACTCATTGTTCATGTATTTTCGTATGACAGGGTCGGGATCCTCTAACTGGAGCCGGGTGTTAGCAACATGGGGGTGTTTAAATGACAGCAACTCCTATAAATAGAACTGAATATTCAGAGAAGAAACTCCTGTAACTAAAGCTGTGAAATATTTTAACCCATTAAATAAAAAGAAGTCCTGATATATGTTAAGATGGCCTATAATGCAAAATATTGCACATCTTCCTTCTTTAAAAGACTTTTCATCTGTTTTTCTTGTTTGTCGTCGCTGTTAAAACATCATAACATTTTTATTACCATTACACAAAAATGTAGCATGTCCTGGAAGCTGTGGATGTGACATATATCAGGTCTTATGTGGTGGCAAAATCACTGACTAAGTGCAGGCAACCAGAATCATTCCATGCGCCTGCATTTCCTAGGTCACAGCCATGGATGGAAGACCCCATGTTAATGTTTCTCACTAGGAATGCTTTCTCTGCTTTTTTTTGATTGTTTGTTGCCTTACATCCACTGTCAATAGCTAAGGTCATGTTGGGGACAGTTATCCTAGCTACAATGTTCCTGGGCCTCTTAGGAACAGGTCCTAGAACTCTACTTGCACAATGCTTTCTCTTGTAAGCTTACTGACAGATGCTCTTTTTGAATCAGCAGATTTGCCATAGACATATTTGCGTGACCCAATCTTCATTGTCAGTGGTGCAGTGGGTATGACACTCGCCTTGTAAACCAGGGGTCGCAGGTTTGATCCCGGGCTTCCCCAGTCTGTCGGATGGGACTAAAAACCCAGGGTTTTACCGGACCCAGGATATTGAGTCCCAGACTCCCAAACATCTGTCAGGGACTCTCATTTTTTTCTCTTTTTTTGAATTGCCAAGAGTCCCTAGGGACTCCGCAAAAAGTTTGAAAGCAATTTCGAGCAATTTGTCTATTTTAATATTATAGAGCTTCTGCTCAGTTGTTAGAAATCTTAATGTTCATTGTTGATTTCCACCTTACTGGTTGGAAAATAGTCAATAATTTTATCTTATGGGGTAGAGGGACTCATAGAATTTGTACCACGACTCTCAATAAGAGCTGTCGCAGGACAGCGTGCTCAACTGCTTCTGACCTTTGTCAAACATAAGGCCAAACCAGACCAGTAACCCATACATCTTTTTGCCTTGATGCAATAAGGCAAAATCACTGAACCATGGAAGTTAACTATAACTACCTAAGATTTAGAGGTCTCACTCATATTGTGAAAGAAGTGTGTTCATTATATCAACTGAGTGCCAAGACACAAGGCAAAATCACTGAACCGTGAAATAAGGTCACACTGACCTATAAGTATTTCAGGGTCAAAAGTCTAGTGATACTTACTCATAATGTGAAAGAAATATGATCATATACCCATTTAGTGTTGAGATATAAAGCAAAATCACTGAACCATGAAATTAGGTCATAGTGACCTATAAGTATGTTTGGGTTAATGGTCTGGTCATACTCATTCATAATCAGAAAGAAGTATGAAATAATACCAACTGAGTGTCGAGATATAAGGCAAAATCACTGAACCATGAAATTAAGTCACAGTGACCCAGGAATACTTTACGGTCAAAGGTCTTGTCATACTCATACATATCGTGAAAGCAGTATGTCCATATACCAATTGAGTGCCGAGATATAAAGGAAAATCACTGAACCGTGAAATCAGGTCATATTGACCTAGGACTACTTTAGGGTCAAAGGTCTTGTCATACGCAAACATAGTGTGAACGAAGTTTGTTCATAAACCACTTGAGTGCTGAGATATAAGGCAGAGTCACTGAACCATGAAATTAGGTCACAATGACCAGATATTGGGGTCAAAGATCTGGTCATACTCACTCATAATCTGAAAAAAGTATGAAAATATACTGATTGAGTGTCAAGATATAAGGAAAAATCACTGAACCGTGAAATTAGGTCATAGTGACCTAGGACTACTTCAGGGTCAAAGGTCTTGTCATACGCAAACATACTTTGAAAGAAATTTGTTCATAAACCATTTGAGTACCGAGATATAAGGCAAAATCACTGAACCGTGAAATTAGGTCACAGTGACCTATAAGTATATTGGGGTCGAAGGTCTGGTCATACTCACTCGTAATCTGAAAAAAGTATGAAAATATACTAATTGAGTGTCAAGATATAAGGCAAAATCACTGAACCGTGAAATTAGGTCACAGTGACCTATAAGTATATTGGGGTCAAAGGCCTGGTCGTACTCACTCATAATCTGAAAGAAGTAAGAAAATATACTAATTGAGTGTCATCATATAAGGCAAAATCACTGAACCATGGAAAGTAGGTCAACCGACCCTTACCTTCGTGACACACAAGACAGTGTCAAAAAGTCAAAAGATGAATGACCAACCATCTTCCTAAGTTGTTTCTATTAAGAAATAAAAAATAAAAAAAAATCGGTGTTCTAGATTTTGACCTCTAGCCCCGCCCCCCTGACTCCGACCCGGTCGGATGCCATGGAACCTAAAGTGTATGAAGTATGAATGCTTTATGATAAGTTGTTGTCAAGATATGGACTCCTTGTAAAAGTTACACAGCAGTACATCTATTTTTTACAGTGTTCTAGTTTTTAACCTCCAGCCCCACCCCCCCAGGCATGGACTCAGAGATCCGATGCCATGAAATGAAACTCAACCCTACAGGGTACCTATGGTCCCAGTATGAAAGCCCTCTGATAAATTTTTTTCAACATTTAGACTTCTAGAATACAATATCACAGAAAAGCCATTATTATTAATGGTGTTCTAGATTTTAACCTCTAGCCCCTCCCCCTGGCATGGACCCAGGGACCTGATGCTATGGAATGAAAGCCGACCCTACAGGGTGTCAATGGCCCAAGTATCAATGCTTTCTGATGAGTGGTTGTCAAGATATGGACTTCTAGAAAACTTTAACACAATAATAGCTATTGTTTAAGGTGTTCTAGATTTTAACCTCCAGCCCCACCCCCCAGGCCTGGACCCAGGGGCCCGATGCCATGGAATGAAAGCTAACCCTACAGGGTATCTATGGTCCAAGTATGAATGCTTTCTGATGAGTGGTTGTCAAGATATGGACTTCTAGAAAACTTTAACGCAAGTGTGACGCGCACGGGAACTGGAACGCACACGGGAACGTGGACGACCGGGGTGACTGCAATAGCTCTATGCACTTCATGCAGTCGAGCTAAAAATGAAACGAGAGTCCCAAGGACTCCTAGAATACGAAGCCGAGGGAAAACCCTGAAACTGAGGTCCCGTCTCTATATGACCTTAGCTGTTGGTGGGACATTAAACCCTAACCAACCAATCTTCTTGAAAGAAATGTGCCCCATGATATGAGCCGCCTCGTGGGAAAACCAACAATCTGCATAGGCGAAAACAAAGACGCAGATCAGCTTCGCTTCGCGGTTACCGCGAAGCTGATCAGCGTCTTTGTTTTCGCTACTCGGATAGTACAATTCCTCTTCTACTTAAATCCGAAATTTCAAGCTGCTAGCTCTTTTTTGTGCTTGTACAGGCTGGTTTGCGTCAGACCTGTTCGAAAACCACATTGTTGGTTTTCCCACGAGGCGGCTCATATATCCAGCTATCACAATTACTCATTAGGAATGCATTCTTTGTCTTTATACATGAGCCACCTCGTGGGAAAACCAACAATGTGGTTTCCGAACAGGTCCGACACAAACCGACCTGTACAAGCACAGAAAAGAGCTAGAAGCTTGAAATTTCGGATTTGAGTAGAAGAGGAATTGTACTATCCGAGTAGCTAAAACAAAGGCGCTGATCAGCTTCGCGGTTACCGCGAAGCTGATCTGCGTCTTTGTTTTCGCCTATGCAGATTGTTGGTTTTCCCATGGGACGGCTCATATGTTGTTTGGTCCTTTTTTATCTCCTAGAAACACTTACCCCCACCTTCTCTCCATCATATTCATCTAGATAGCCATTTAACTGTGAAAAAGAAAATAAAATCACCATTTACGCACTAAAACAAATGAACAGAAAACTGTAATGTACAGCCGAGCCAAGCCACAGCAAACCCCGTCAGTGGAAAAGCATGCTCATCAACCAAGGGTGGTTTACTGCACTATTTAATCAACATTTACTTGATTCACAAATTTGCATATTACAAGCACTCAATATGCCGCTAATACATTGCACCAACATATTTTTCCAAGGGAGGCTATCCCGTCACATTTCTTCCCCCTCCGAGAAGACTAGCCTGGAGTCTTGGCCTGGGAACTACATGGGTAAGGCAATTCCATTCTGGCAGTTGTCACCATCCCACCACTGCAACCAAATGTAACGTACAGCCGAGCCTAGTGGTAGATTTTGTAAAACGGGAATGACATGTTACCTCTTTCAGTGTTCCTTTAGGGTATTTTGGGAATGGGGGCGGGGCCTTCGGAATTGGGGAAAATCAGCGCGTAAAAGCTCGAAATTGGGAAAAGTTGAAACATGATAGAAAGTCTAAAATGCACTCAAATTGATTATTATCATGTCCCGAGACATAACTGAATCTATTTGTCTTTCAATAGGACATTATGCACCTAAAAAAAAAAAAAAACAAGAAAATTATGGATTTCTTAAGTAGAATTTTTCAGAATTTTCAATTGGGAATTTTTAGTCAGCAATTGGGAATAAAATATACTTTTTGTCATTGGGAATGGGGCCCTATTTCGGCCCCAAATGAAGTAAAAAAGGAACACTGTCTTTCATTACAAAAGAGTAGATTTTTCAATATTGCTGATGTGTCACTAAAAAACTTTATGTGACTATTGAAGAAAACATACCAATCTACAATATTGACTGTTTAAAATCATTCCAGTGTGACTAGATCACTGAGTACTCCATTGTCACCATTTTTTACACAATATTTTCATATTTCAGTCAGCCATTGCTCTCAGTTAACACATGCAAACTGACCTTCTGTGTAAGTTCAGTGAAGTACTGTGTATGCCCATTGATGATTAAAAAAAAAAAAAAAGGATGCAGGTTCCAATCCAATAGCAACATATTATGACAGACACATTAAGCAGGACCCTTTTATTTTGCTTGCTTTGTCGTATTGTAACTTAAATATTTCGGAAGTTATTTTTCAATGGACAAGACATGAGCTGATTCCTTTTTGAATGGCGTATATGCTAGGGGCCTAGGGCCATAAAGTTTCATGCAATAAGAATGCCTTATGAAAAGATTGTTGACCTGTATAATTTTTCTTTGCTGAATTATGCCCCTTTGATTATTAAAAAAAAAGATTGTTTGTTTGTTTGAATTGATGCTTAACGTCCCAGTCAACAGTTTTAGACATGTCGAGGCGTTGCCTCCATTTTGATCAACTTTTACCCAAAATTAGTAGGTAATGACATCCAAAAATGATTCAAATATAATGAACCTTAAGCAATAACAATGCTTACATGTATAGCAGTATTTGTGTCTTGAGAATATGTTGGTCAGGATGGTAGATATATATAGGTGCTTGCACCTCCGCCATTAGCATCTGCGATATGGTCATAGAACGGTTCAGACATTTGCAGACCAGCATATCCTTAAATGGCTTTTT
Source organism: Rugalucina vietnamica (assembly GCA_964017185.1). NCBI lineage: Eukaryota > Metazoa > Mollusca > Bivalvia > Lucinida > Lucinidae > Rugalucina > Rugalucina vietnamica. The sequence continues at coordinate 35,599,790 of OZ024883.1, read as the reverse complement.
GATGAAACCTATTAATAACTTAAGTCTTGTTCAGGGGTGCGTTTCTTTACCAGCATGGACTGGAATGAGCACTTTTACTGGAATGGACGACCGGAATTGATATTATGCTATGGATTTTGGTGCTTTAAATATATGCTATTTGCAGAAAAACATACTTCTGTAGTCATATAGATAGTTTGCCCAAGATATATTTCAACCAAGAATAGCAAAATTGACTTCCAAGGGTGGTAAAATTAGCTCATTGGTGGGGTCTGCGTTGTGGCTACTGTTCAGAGACTTATTTGATTAAAATATAGAGAGATCACCAGTGTTTGTTATACAGCAAGACAGAGGTGAACAGAAAAAGAAATTAGTAAAATGTGCTGGTACTGTAGCAGTGACCTAATACCTGACATAGGCTACCACATCGTACAAAAAACAAACTGTACTTAAACCACATGATTCTCGAACTAATGACTGTCTTTTCCCCAAAAAACAAATAAAAAGTACTCCAGGACACATATAAATGTCCATTCTGGTAGTCCATTTCCGTAATCAGGCCCCTCCTGGTAACGGAAGGCATTACTTGTTCGGGAAGACTAGGAACACCAACATTTTACTGCAACAGCCATTACCTAATGTTTATTTGAAGGCTAACACCCTTGCTAGAGGCAAACAGTGTTTATCTGGGTACAGTGGCAGATCAAACAGTGTTTATCTGGGTACAGTGGCAGATTAAGAGGGGATTTGCTAGAACCCTCCTCTGGGACCAACTTATTTCATTTTCATGGGTCAATTGAGAGAAAAGCAGATAAAATGGACAACCCCCCATGCCCCCATCCCCCATTGGAGACTGAACCCCCATCCAGAAATCCTTTTCCTTCTTTATTTTTCTTCAGATACTGAGTTGATCAATTTCTGACATAAATCACCTTCATCCGCCTAGGTGGGATTGCACTGTTAGGTAAATTAAAATGTATGGTCTGTTCAAATACCAAGATATAAATTAAGCAAAATATACTTGAGCAGTGATCTGCAAGTAAACAAGTCAGTTTATCTGTGTATACAACACACAATAAAAATGTATTGATTGGTTTGCCATGTTATTTATTGTTACATGTATGTTGTGGTGAACACTCACTCTATGAGTGTGTATACCAAATAAAATATTCTATGCTACCAGTTTTTGTGGTGCAAAATTTTGGTGATGTACTGTATACCAAAATGTCACATGACATCATGCACATGGATTCGCTGCTGGAAATTTTACTAATTATCACTGTTTTTGGTGGAATACTGTGTAATTTGATCGTGCCATGAATGGAATAATATGAATATACAATGACATCACGTGATCATGCTGTTTTGACATCCAAATGGTGAGATTTTGTATTTAATTTTATAGCCATGGCTTCAACTAGAAGCGATAGCATGTAGTGAATATGAAATTGATCAGTTCTTTTTCTAGAACTAAGCCGAGCCATGCCACATCAAACTCTGTCAGTGGAAAAGCATGCACATCCACCAAGGGTGGTTAACTACGCTATATAATCAACACTTACTCGATTCACAAATTTGCATATTACAGGCACTCAATATGCCGCTAATACGTTGCACCAACATATTTTTCCAAGGGAGGATATCCCGTCACAACTAAGGATCTGTGAACTTTCAGTTTGAATTTGAAAACATATTCTTCAAAGCCAATGCGAGTTCTAAAAAAAATAACATACAAATTTAAGAGGATTAAAACATTTTGACTCCTGCAACACGGGTGTCTTGTCAATAGTCATCTTTTCCATGTGCAGGGACAGTCATCCTCTGTGCAGGTTAAAGATCCCTACACAGGTTCTATCCTCATGCATGTAGGCTCATCCTGCAAACTCACCGGAGTGTACAATGTACACCTCCCAAGAATAATCAGAAATTGATTGATGGGAGGAACAAGAAAACAAAGACACTGGCTATCCGCACGATGGTCGTGCCGATAACACCGCTTATCGGCACGACCGTCGTGCGGATAAGCGGCGTTATCCACATGACAGGGAAATCGATATCCAAATGTTAAAAATGTCTAGAAATTAATACATTTAAAGTTGATAAATATATTACACTGGCTTCAAAACTGAAACAGAATATTACACATGCAGGAATTTTTTACTTTTTAATTAACAAATTTTAATTTTGCTGAAATTGGCTTACCTGTGAATTTACCTGTAAAAATCAGTCATGCGTATGCGTAAATGAGAAAGTAATTATCGTAACCTAAATATTTAAAGAATGTGGTAATCCAACAGAATAAACAGCCTTTGATTGTGACAATGAAGTATGGAAACATTTCAGTTAAACAATTAAAATAATTGCAATGATTATATTTTTCTCCTCTCAGTGTAAACGCTATGCCTTATCATACCCCGCAAGTAGGTCATTCATGATTCATTGATAAACAGAGAGGCTGAGCTATAAATACATACACTGCTAACAGACTTTAACATAATCTGTGCTATTAATAGTACACTCTCATTTACAGTCACTGCATAGTTTAAAATGCATGCTGCATGTACATGCTAAGACAAAACTTCATAAATTTTCTGCTGTTGCAACAACAAATCACTCTAGATTTATGTTGCTGTGAAACTTTTGTATTGCTTTCTAACATAGTGGCATTAAACTTGCATAACTTTCTGTCTGCACCAGGAAGTCATGTTTTCAATTACAAAATTAATGCTTCTGTTTGGTTTAAAAGGTTCCAAGAGGATATTTTTGGCTAGATAGCTTTTTCAGTATACATATGTTATCACTAGAAAATTGTAATTTCCCTAGATTACCCCTTCTAAGAAATTATGTCAAACAAAAATTTTCCATGAGTTGTAAACAAAGAAATTGGTTGGGTGACCTTTGTTTGATCTCATTTCAGCCAATTCTGGTAGGTGTAACTGTTTGTGGGAGGGTGCATAATTATAGAATTATGATCTTAGAATGACTTTTTGTAAACTTTCCCACGGTTATGCATATAACAATGACCTAGGAGGAGGGGTTTTCCAGGCTGGTGGACATGCCAAACTAGAGGACCATTGGTCCTGTAGCTCACCTGAGAGATTATCACATTGTAAGCTCATGAGATTTAAATTAATTGAGAATCGACCAATGAAAGTCTATGCATGGACACTATTGACCCCCGGGGCATGGCCAAATTTGACCCAGGGGCATGACTGGCACAATTTATAATGGGGACTACCAAACATTGCTACATGTGTACATACAAAATATAGAAGCTCTGGGCCTTTTGGTTTCAGAGAAGAAGATGTTTGTTAGTTTTTCCCATTGTAGGTCTATGGAGACTATCTACCCCCGGGGTGTGGCCAAATTTGACCCCAGGGGCATGGCTGGCACAATTTATGTAGAGGACCATTAGCCATTGCCACATACAAAATATCAAAGCTGTGTGCCCTGTGGTTTCAGAGAAGAAGATTTTTGAATTTTTTTCCCATAGCAAGTCTATTGAGACTATCAACCTCCAGGGCCTGGCCAAATTTGACCCCAGGGGCATGAATGGCATAATTTATGTAGAGGACCATTAGCCATTGCTACATACCAAATATCAAAGCTGTGGGCCTAGTAGTTTCAGAGAAGAAGATTTTTTAATTTTTTTCCCATAGTAAGTCTATGGAGACTATCAACCCCCGGGGCGTGGCCAAATTTGACCCCAGGGGCATGAATGGCACAATTTATGTAGAGGACTATTAGCCATTGCTACATACCAAATATCAAAGCTGTGGGCCTAGTGGTTTCAGAGAAGAAGATTTTTTTTAGTTTTTCCTATTGCAGGTCTATGGAGACTATCGACCCCCGGGGCGTAGCCAAATTTGACCCCGGGGACATGATTGGCACAATTTATGTAGAGGACCATTAGCCATTGCCACATATAAAATATCAAAGCTGTGGGCCCTGTGGTTTCAGAGAAGAAGATTTTTTAATTTTTTTCCCATAGTAAGTCTATGGAGACTATCAACCCCCGGGGCGTGGCCAAATTTGACCCCAGGGGCATGAATGGCACAATTTATGTAGAGGACCATTAGCCATTGCTACATACCAAATATCAAAGCTGTTGGCCTAGTGGTTTCAGAGAAGAAGATTTTTTTAGCTTTTTTCCTATTGTAGGTCTATGGAGACTATCGACCCCCGGGGCGTGGCCAAATTTGACCCCAGGGGCATGAATGGCACAATTTATGTAGAGGACCATTAGCCATTGCCACCTACAAAATATCAAAGCTGTGGGCCCTGTGGTTTCAGAGAAGAAGATTTTTTATTTTTTTTCCCATAGTAAGTCTATGGAGACTATCAACCCCCGGGGCGTGGCCAAATTTGACCCCAGGGGCATGAATGGCACAATTTATGTAGAGGACCATTAGCCATTGCTACATACCAAATATCAAAGCTGTGGGCCTAGTGGTTTCAGAGAAGAAGATTTTTTTAGTTTTTCCAATTGTAAGTCTATGGAGACTATCGACTCCCGGGGCGTGGCCAAATTTGACCCCAGGGGCATGGCTGGCACAATTTATGTAGAGGACCATTAGCCATTGCCACCTACAAAATATCAAAGCTGTGGGCCCTGTGGTTTCAGAGAAGAAGATTTTTGAATTTTTTTCCCATAGTAAGTCTATGGAGACTATCGACCCCCGGGGCGTGGCCAAATTTGACCCCAGGGGCATGAATGGCACAATTTATGTAGAGGACCATCAGCCATTGCTACATACCAAATATCAAAGCTGTGGGCCTAGTGGTTTCAGAGAAGAAGATTTTTTTAGTTTTTCCCATTGTAAGTCTATGGGACCTATCTGTTGCCATGGAAACCACAATTTTGATACAATCTGCTCCAAAACCTGATGCCATCAATCCCCCAACCCAATTATGGTTCACATTAAATTTGATCAAGATCGGCCTACTAGCTTCAGAAATATTCTTCTTTGAAATTGTGGACGGACGACGGACGACGGACGACGGACGACGACAACGGATGCCTGCCTATCCTAAAAGCTCACCTGTGAGCCTTCGGCTCAGGTGAGCTAAAAATGCAGGGTGAAAGTCACAAAAATGATGATTCCCGTCGGTTTAAGATGTGGTTAAGTAAATGTTTACTGGAAATGAATTCTTAAAATACATACACATATGTTTCTAGTTTAATAAAGACATTCATAGCACAGATTAAAGAGATAATGCCATATACAAAATGAATTATCATTGATAATTAGCTTCAGCTAGCATCAATTACTATGACGTCACACAGCCTTAGCCAATGAGGTAATGAACTAGAATGCATGCTCACGAAATACTATGACTGCTGCATGCGGGTTTATTTGATATTGATTTTTCGTCTACTTCTCAGCCAACAAAAAGGTAAATTCGTCTGCTGTGGCCTAGTGGTGGCGCTGATTCTTGATTTTTGCGGGAAAAGAGATAAAGTTACATTTTAACTAGATAGCTTGAACACTGTCTGCGCGCTGTGATCAGTTTACATCAGCTGGATAAATCAAATCAAACTAGTTTTCTTAGTCATAATTAACAAAAATGTTAATTTCGAATGTATTTCTATATTATACCTAAAACCAAAATTTATTTATTTAATGACAAATTAATAGTTTAATGCATTCGTAAGCTTGTAAGAAAATCTTATACTCCCGTCGTGCCGATAGCCAATACCTGTAGCATTGGCTATCCGCACGACGGTCGGGCCGATAACGCCGCTTATCGGCACGACCGTCGTGCGGATAACGCCGCTTATCGGCACGACCGTCGTGGGGATAGCCTCAGCCGAAAACAAAACTATCTATCTATCTCTGTATACTGCCATACGCCCTCGCGGACATTCTAGGCAGGGTAGCGCATCGTCTGTTAGTATCAGACAGGAAAAGAAGAAATATAGTACAGAGGTTTAAAAGCATAAAAGTGAAGAATAAAAACAGGTGATAGGTTAAAATAGATAAGAATAGTTAAAATCAGATAAAAACAAGCATGAGGGGATCTATGGGCGAGAATGCTGCAGCTTGCAGCAGTGCTTGCACTAGTGGACGTTTTGGGCGTTTTTACGTCCTGAAATGACTCCCGTACGTCGAAAAATGACACAGCAGACGTCAGCTGACTTCCACAAAAATCCTCCTACGTCCTGCAGCAAGGCACGCGACGTATCGTCAGAGATGAAAATTTACCTATTTTAGTGTATTGAAAACCATCTTAAAACTGTTTATTCAGGGATTAGTGACAGCGAGACCATGCCTCCAGGGTGTAAAGGTGTCTCATTTAAAGTGTTGAGAAGAGTAATTTGTGTCAAAACAATTAACAGATCAAGGTCAAGTGTGATCAATATTTACTGCTAGAGGAGGTAGATTGGACTAATCCATTGTAATATTGGGTAAAATATTGGGTAAAATTGAACTAGTCCACTGTAGGTTGGAATATCAATATTGAAGGAATTTCATCAAAATTAATTAATACACAATTTTAAAACATTTAAACTTTGCATTTTTTTTTTATTTTTTTTTTGAACTTAGATATTTCCATTTTTACTAATTGGCACAATTTTTTTTTTTCAAAACTTATTAAGCAAGTTGAGGATAAAAAAAAAAAAAAAAATAAATAAATAAATAAATAAAAATAAAATATGTTCAATAAAATAATATTTAAGGGAGGTAACTCAATACCTTGAACAGACACTAGTAATAATAATACTAACAAATAATGATAATGAAAATGAAAAATAACATAGATCTACTATTATAAGGATTAAAATAAAAATGAAATAAATTTAATAACAATAATAATGAACAAAAAAAAAATAAACTATATATAACAATAATGAAAATAAAAAAAATAAATACATAAATTAATGATATTTTTCACATATTCATGCTATATTTAAAGTCATTAAAGTCATTAGCTGTATTGGTACAAAGAATACATACCCTGTCTGAACAAAGTGAGAGACTATTCCCCTAAAGGTGGCCACTAAGTTACATGAACTAGTAACATATGAATACATGCATCAAAGGTGCAAACATTACAAAAACAACACTAAAACATGAAACAAATAGAACCACAACAGAATTTTCACCTTGGAAGTCTTCTTAGATGTAGTGACAAATTAATTTAATGTGCCGATGCACACTTGACACGCGGCACTGCGAGTAATCTATGACTTCCAGATTTTGGGCCTGTGACTTCCAAATCTTAAAGGGTGGAAGTCATGACTTCCTGATTCAAATAGTTAGTGCAAGCACTGTTGCAGACTGCGGCCTTAAAGGCCTCAAGATTCTGCAAGCTTGCAACCGACTCTGGGAGAGAATTCTACTGTACTATAGCTAGTGGGAAAAATGAATATTTATAGTAATCCCTAGAGATGTAGACCTGCCTAAAGGTCATGGAGTGGCAGTACCGGGAAATTCTATTTGAGTACTGCACATAGTCCGGGAGGGGTACGGCAACTAGTCCATGAATGACCTTGAAGAATAAACAAAGACGGGCATCAGCTCGTCTTTGATCCAATGATCGCCATCCTAGGTCTTGAACAATCCTGGTTACACTAGCATGTCTATCAAAGTTTCCAACCGTCCAACAAGCAGCTCTTCGCTGGATATGTTCAATTTGGGATATGTATTTCTTATTATGGGGGTCCCACACAGCTGATGCATATTCGAGCTGTGGCCTAACTACGGAATTGTAAGCTCTTTCACGCACCTTTGACATTTTTGTTTTTATGTTTCGTCTGATAAAGCCAAGAGTTTTAAACAAAACATTCGCGAAAATACGTGACTTTCTTGTTTAAGCAAAATTGACAGGAGGATCCTAGTCCTAAATTAAATACAGACAATAGCGGTGAACATAAACCATTTAAAATTTGAAAAAAATTGCCTTACATTGCTGAAATAGTTGTTGATTGACCACTGTGCCATATTTTTTCCAAACCGGAAATGGTAATAAGGCGAAACGATTAACAAGGCCGACAGGTTCTGAACAAAATGGCTGAGGCTATCCGCACGGCGGTCGTGCCGATAACGCCACTTATCCGCACGACGGTCGTGCCGATAAGCGGCATTATCGGCCCGACCGTCGTGCGGATAGCCAATGCTACAGGTATTGGCTATCGGCACGACGGGAGTATGAGATTTTCTAACAAGCTTACGTATGCATTAAACGTACTATTAAATAAATTAAATTAATTGTGTGTTTAGCTATTGAAATACATTCGAAAGTAACATTTCTGTTAATTATGAATAAGAAAACTAGTTTGTTTTGATTATTCCAGCTGATGTAAACTGAATCACAGTAGATTTCTAACAGCGGAGAAAAATATAACCATTGTAAATGGTTTTTAATTGTGTTACTGAAATGTTTCCATGCTCCATTGTTAAAAACTTAAAATCAAAGGTCATTTATTCTTTAGGATTACCACATTCTTTTATTATTTAGGTTACGATAATTTCTTTCTCATTTACGTATACGCATGACTGATTTTACAGGTAAATTCACAGGTAAGCCAAATTCAGCAAAAAATTTTTTTTGTTGATTACCAATTCACCATTTTTGCATTATCGGCTGGTTACCTGCTGACAAAAATCAATATTGGAAAAACAGGTAACCAGAAACCCCCCTCAGGGGGGTTCTGGTTACCTGTATTTCCAATATTGATTTTTTAAAGCTGGGAACCAGCGGATAATGCAAAAAAGGTGAATAAAAAGTAAAACAATCCTGCATGGGTAATATTTTGTTTCAGTTTTGAAGCCAGTGTATAAGTTAATCAACTCAAAATATACCCATTTCTAAACATTTTTAACATTTGGATATCGATTTCCCTGTCGTGCCGATAACGCCGCTTATCCGCACGACGGTCGTGCCGATAAGCGGTGTTATCGGCACGACCGTCGTGCGGATAGCCAGTGTCGAACAAAATCAACCTCGGCTTACACTGGTATCGGGTCGTTTCGCCCGGTAGTCTTCTAAGGCTAACTATTTGCCGCAATGCGGAACGGAACGGAACGAAAGAGAACAATGTTTGTGGTGCAAAGTGGGGGTAAATATGAAAATAAGGATTTCCGTTGTTTTGGGGTGGTAGTATCATGGCATAAGAAAAGTTCAAACATTTTCGTGATTTAAGGATGTTCGCTGCCAATGAAAAAGTATTCAAACTTTTTTTCTAACCACTCTTTTTTGATTCCAAAATATAACACAAGACATTTGAAAACAAAATAAATATAGGGTAGTGTGCATTTTTTCAAGCTACAGGCCTCTGAATGAGACCTCTGAGCACCATGTTTTAAATTTGGTAAAATTAATTTAATTTTTAATTCTTTGAAACATACCTGTCTTGAACAAAAATACACCTAGAATGCTTTCAAAAGTCATAATATTTACGTAGCGCAGACAATTTTGGACCAAAAGCATAGAAAAATTTGCAACTTGGAGTGGATGACAAAATTTTACGATTCCTTTTCCAACCCTACCCCCACACTTGAAAAGTCGGAAAAAATCAATATTTTGAAATGTACCAAACCCATATTTGTTGATTCAAACTTTTTCTTGTATTTTCACACAACATAGAACTTGGCAATATTGTTCGAATAAAAGAAAGAAATATATAGGGTAGTGGGCATATAAGAGAGAACCAACAACTTGAAAATCACCATTTTCAGCCTTTTTTCGGCTGTTTTGTTTCTAAACGCCCATTTCATAAAACCACCTTAAATTTCAAATCCATCACACCAAAGACCCAAAGAATGACTTAGAAGACCATGTACACATATACTGCTGCTAAAATAAACATCGAACTAGTGCAATTAATTTTAAGATGTGTAATATTCAAGTTTAATCTACCCTACCCCCTAAATTTTACTGACAACTTAACTTTTCTGAAAAGTTGCAGAAGATGGGGTGATAAAATGAAGTTTCTTAGATTGACAATTTTCATGGCTCATTCAATGCATGGTATCAATATGCATTCAAATATAAAATATTAGGAAAATATCTGCAACCGTTTACGAGATATTCAAGAAAAGAAAAACCGGAAGTTCCGAAATGTCAAATGTTAGCAGCGAACATCCTTAAGTGAACAAAAAATTAAAGTGAAAGACAAGGTTGAAATACAATGTCACTTAAATGAAAGAACGTGATTTCCTTAACACTATGGTACATGTTTTATCAAAATCGGATGAAAATTAAGAAAGTTATGTTGGTTTGAATATTCACCAATGTTTGTTTATGGAGGCGGCCATCTTGGATATTCATGAGGCTTTATGACGTCATAAAGCCCTAATTAAATATGCATAATCAATATTAATGAAACCCTATTAATATTTTTCTGTTTGTTTGTTTGTTTGAATGTTTTCTACTATTGATTTACTATCAATTCTAGCCATATATCATCATAGAAGTTTTCAAATATGAATTTTATTAAAAAGTTTAGATTTTACAGTTTTCTAATTAAATATTCAAAATGGCCACCAAAAGTCACTTCGTTCCAAAATTTCAAATGTCAATATCTCACTTATTCCTTGACCGATATGAACAAAATTTGAGCCAAAAAGTTCTTTAGTTGAAAAGGTTTTGTTGTTGAATGTTGCGTTCTCCTTTAACTTCGAATTCGATAGGAATTATGTTTTTGTCCGTGCAGAAACTTTGTCCTTGTGCGGTATCATGGCATTAGAAAAGTTAAAATTTTCCTATGATTTACGTTTTTACATAATTGGGACTTGTTCCGTTTCGTTCTGCAAAGTATAGTTATCCACACTGGTAGTTATAAGCAACGGAACGAAACGGAACAAACTTTTGCAACACGGAAACATACTACTCAAACAATCTGTTGCAGTCCAGCAGAAGAAACATAGGTAACACCCGAGAACTTAAAGATATTTTTAGACTTACGTCCTTTTCAAGATTATTTCAGCTCTTATGAGACGGGCCAATCAGTATATATAGGTGGGGCGATAACTGGAGAACCCCGAGAAAAAACACATGCCAACACACACGCAAACAGAACTTGGCTTGTCTCACATTTGGCCAGTGCGGGGCTCGAACCCACACCAGACACAGCGGTGAGACGATGAAAGAATGCATTTTGAGCAATTGAACATACGTATTTTAAGCACTTATTATCTTAAATGTACTGTTTGTTTCGATAAAAATTGAATGCTATCCCGACAAACCATGAGCGTTGTGCTGTTCATGAGCATACATCGAATAATGTAAAGTGAAGGTCTTAGTCTTAGAATAATTCTTGTTTTATGTAATGGTGCTTTGTTCCGTTTCGTTCCGCAAAGTATAGTTATCCAAACTGGTATTTATAAACAACGGAACGAAACGGAACAAACATTTTATAGTAAAACGAACTTCAAGACTATGTTCGAGCTCCGAAGAAAATAACCACAATAGTTTGATTTATTATTATTATTATTATTATTATTATTATTATTACAGATGTTCGGTGAACGCGAATCTAAAAAATCCAATCCAATCCGATACGATTTGGGCCCGTATTTGTTAAATTTGAGTGTGTTGTGCTGACAACCAGTAAAAATCGATACTAGGGATCCTCCATTATTTATAGAAAGGCGCAAAACATTAATATTTCTTTAAGTTTTATTTAAGTATCATTTTGATATACCGGCAGAATTAGAGGTTTCCCTAGCCTATTGGTCAGAGCTATAGAATTCTGTGCAAGCGATTCGAGTTCAAGACCCGCCTGCCTTTTTTTTATGAAATAAATCGATAAAAGAAAATGAATACCCACATTTTATGTTTTCGTCCGCAAATAAGAAAATTATTGGCGCTTGACATTCTGAAGTGATGAGTAGTAGGTAAATGGAAAATGCCGAGGTAATGTAAAAAGTTATATTTTCAATATTGAAAAATATAACTTTTTTCTATTTTTCAATCGTGAAAATATAACTTTTTCAAATATATAATTTGGATAAATAATTCTCTCTATCTTATGACTTAGTTTATAATAACAAGCTATGTTATCATGCACAAATTGCACAGAGGTTAAAATGTGCACCCAGAAGCAAATCTGTTGGTTGATTTGGGGTTTTACGTCCCACTCAACAGCTAAGGTCATCGGTTTATAGTCTCATCCGAAAGACTGGAGAAGCCCGGGATCGAACTCACGACCCCTGGTTTACAAGGCCAGTAGGTTAACCACTAGGCCACGGAGGCTTCTAAGAAGCAAATCTGGACCTGGGTACAAATTTGCTTACCCTGTGTAGCGTTCATATTCGAATTGATTCTGTTCATACGGGCATGGATTTTAGATTTAAATGGAACCAGTTACTCATGTTTCTGTAATAATTGGCGGTAATACTAAAGTACAGAAGGTACCACTTTAGTTGGGTGAAAGAAGCCGTCCAGTGATGCAACTTGGGCACCTGTCATTTGAACCCAAACGGGGACTGTAATAGCGTGGGAATAGCCACTTTACTTAAAATGTAACACTGAAACAAAAAACAAAGTACGGAAAGAAAGGCAATTAAATTAACGAAACAAGCAAACCAATCATGAAATGACAATTAAAATGGCGTATATGCACAGCAGAAAAGCCAAAACTAAACCAAACATTCAACGTAAAGAATCTAAGCAGAAAAGCCTTTGAATTATCAGAAAAAATATTCAGGTCTTAAACCGATTTAAAAGGTCAAGAACCTCGACCTTACTCTGTCTTGATTCAATAAAAACAACAAAATATCACCCAGGTTTGATTCAAAGCCCTAAATGTGACAATACACATGAAGAGCAAGATGACTAGCTCTTTCCCATGAAGGTAGCCATCCGGCCTGCTTCAACCAAAACAAGAATAAGCGTATACAAAAGAAGCTGATAGACCAAACATTAAACGTAAAAAAATCACAGCAGAACCGCCTTGGAACGGTCAGTAAAGTATATACTGGAGGGCTTAAAACGTTTTTTACTGGTAGACACTAGACCCACTTTGTCATAAATTTTGTTGTTACATTTTGGATCGACGTGTAACAAATTTCTCAAAATGTACCTTTTGTTACATTGTTACATTTTGGGTTGATAGGCACCCTTTCGACACAAAAAGTAACAAAAATTTTGGTTAAATTTTGGTTACATTTTGGGTCGACGTTGCCAGCCCAAAATGTAACAAACTGCCTAAAATGTAATGCTTGTTACATTTTGGGTTGTAACAGTGCGTTTAAGTCTCACAGCACTAAGCGATTAATGAGAGTTGGCTTGATCTTCGCACCTTTCTTTCAAAGTATTCAAGTTTCAAGTTCATTCGAGTTCCAAGGTTATACATTTCATATAAGAACATAAGATGCGATACAAAAAGCAACATACTATAGATTTCATGGCGAAAAACAGAGAAGAAATGAAAGGAAGACGTGAAAAAATAGAAGAAAAAAAAACATTAAAGAACGAAAAAAATGAAAAGAAGAGAAGAGGACAACAACAGTAATTATAAAAATTCGCCAGTTGTACTAACAAAGGGAAGATACTGCATCACGACTGTTTCACTTTTAGTGTAGTTATGCCTTCCCCTTCCCTTCGTTTATTAATATCTCCAGGTCGGCTCGTAATCGAGGTCTGTGTTCTTGTGTAAGGTCGAGTAGCGATCGGGTACACTCGAGCAGCGAGTAGTGATCGTGTACGATCAGGTATCGATCGAGTAAAATGGAAATGATCATATATGGATGTGGGAGCGATCGGGCACGGTCGTATATAGATCGCCTTGGTCTGGACTTATTAACGGCAAATATTTCTATCCCAATATATCTAGGTAGATCGCTTCACGATCGTTGCTCGTCTGCCTTTTCTAAAATGATTCTCCATTCATTCTGCATCGCTTGCCGAGCGTTTTCAAGAAGATCTGTACTTGAATAATTTTAACTTGTAAAACAATTCTCGGGAAGCGCGAGTCATGCAGACCAATGAAAAGGTACAAGTAGGCAAAGATCAGGAAAAGGCGCAATCAGAAAGAGATTCCCACTCCAAAAACCGAGGTGGGAAAAAACCAAACTAACAATCAGGTACTTATACCATGAAACATATCGTATAGTCCGGCACGAATATGGCATATTTTCGATGGACCTAGAAGTCGGGTATAAAGTTTTTGTCTTGATGGATTCTTGTAGCTAAGACATTGCCATTCAAGATTCTGGATGATGACAGCCTGTCATCATTGAGCGTTTTGAGAAATTCAAGATGGCGTCCAAGATGTCTAAAATGATGAAAATACATATAGTTTACTATACATTTTGTCCATTAAATGAATGAAAATGCTATGTTGCCTCACAACTTTATAAGGTATTAACTCGTCTGTCTTCAGTTAATGCTTTCTGGTTTAAAAAACAAAGATGGCATCCAAGATGGCTGTCAAAATAAAACTTTATTTAAGATTTTTAATGTTTTACCATATATTTCTACGGTATACACATTTGAGCTTTTTTCTGGATAAGACACTGGCATTATAGAATCAAAATAATGAACTCGAGACATCATTGAGCCTTGTAAGAAATTCAAGATTGCATCCAAAAAGTCAACCAGATACAGATTTCCAACTATAGAGTGAAATTCACTGATTTGAAAGTGAATGTTTGTTTGAATGTTTGTTTGCATTTTGATCAAATCTTGAAGAGAAGTTAAAGGACTGGTGAAGCTTATATATTTTGCAAGCTGTAAAATTAATATATTTAAAATGGCATCCAAAATGGCCACCATAAAATAAAACACACTTTCTTCTCTTCTTATATAATATTGGTGTAAAATTGACACAAAAATACCACACGGTTCATCTAAACAAAGCCTTGTATATATTAGGAATTATAAGGGCTTTGAATTATCTTTGAAGCTATAAAAAGTACACATTTAACATAATGCAGTACACATTTAACATAATGCAGCACCATTATTCCATTGATGTAATTTCAGTTTATTTTTATGAATAGGATCCATAATAAATGGTCACAATGTAAAAAGATAATGCAACTAGCATTATTATTCATTCATAGATTCATCAGCAGCATGATAAAATTATCAAATTGGCATTTATAAGATAAGTTTTAATGACAGTTTTGCTTGAATTGAATATCATCAATACATGTATATATGAATGCATTTCCTCCACACAAGTGAAGCCAAGAAACTAGCTTACATATTAAGTACACAGTGGAGATGTTTTTTTTTCTTATTTATAATAAATAAAAATAAAACAAATACTTTAAGAGCAGCGAGCATATTAATGAGAAAGGGAAAGGGCCATACCGCGGTTTCGGCTACTTAAGCCTCTTCAGTGATCCTATAGATTTGGCAACATGGAGCCAATGAGAATTACTGGGAGTTATAAGTCTTGTTGGGTATGACTCATTCTATACTCCAGCTTAACCACTTTTAATTAAAGTTTATTGATTTATATAACCTCAGAACAAATGGACAGGGGTAATGGTGCTTCACTCAAAGGGTGTGCAAAGAGCCATTCATATCTAAGGATCTTTATCTACAGATAGAAACACAATTAAATGCGAAAATCTATATGTACATATTGTCGAACTCTAGGGAGCATACAATATAGATCAATGTCCAGGGAAAAATACTACTTACGGATTCAAGACAATCTATCTAATAAAGGTGTAGAAATACACACCTTAGTGCAAACCTTGACATAAGTATTGTCAAATAAAAATTAAAACTGAGATCCTTTAAGAGCAGTGAACACATTAATGAGAAAGGGGGTTTGGCCATACCGCGGCTTCGACTATTAAAGTCTCATCAGTGACCCTTTAAGTTTGGCAACATGGAGCCAAAGAGAATTACTGAAATTTTGCAACTTTTACCATGGTAGTCGATACAAAGACTAGTATTATCTAAATGGGACCAAATATATTAAACATTGGTAAGAAAATGAATCTTAACCGAAAATAAATTTCTGATTTCTCAGAATATCATCGCTGATCTCAAAGGACCAAAAAGAAAATATAACCTGCACTATGGATGATGTACGGGGAGACTTTTTAGGGCCGCCACACGGCACAACACCAGCTGCAGTAATAGCAAATAAAAATTAAAACTGAGATCCTTTAAGAGCAGTGAACACATTAATGAGAAAGGGGGTGGGCCATACCGCGAAGTCAACAGAGCATGAAAATCAGATCAATGATACAAGGTACATGCTTTAAAAGTATATCAATGACAATTGCATGTAACATGCATGGTTACACAATCCAAGTGTTACCGGTAACCTCGATATTGTCAACAACGCGGCATGAAATAATACATCAAGGGTTCCGAGTCTAAGAGTGTGCGTAAGAGTATTTCATAGACAGTTACACTTTCAGCCAGCTAAGTTATTTAACATCAATTTGGTCAGTGTATGAGGAGCATGAAATATATGTCGAGGGCACCAGCTGAAGGTGTGTGCTTGAAAAATACATATATGAAGGACAAATACTAATGAAAAATAAGCAAGGTTTCATAATTACTGCTACGTTACTGACACTCTTTAATGCTAAACATAGTTTGACAAAACACTGTCAAAGTAAACGGAACATACAAAATAGATCGAGGATACCTAGTCAATATGCATACTTGAAAGTATATCTAGCCTAGCAAAATTGTTGCATCCTAATAGTTGAGCTCTTATATCACCCTTATATTACCATGTGCTATAAGCGGATACAATAAAACTACAAATATGCAGCTAAGGACATAGTCTAAAAACCATTTGTCTCACATTTTTGTGTTATTATTTCCTACAAGACTAAGCTTGCTTTGTTGTAACCACAGCACTATGCGGCACTTTGCCTCTCATTTTCACTTCAAAATTGCAATTAAGTTGATTTAAGAAGGCGGTCTGGTGGTCATCAAGAGGTACAGTTAAAGGTGGAGGGGTAAAGTTGTCAGCCACCAAAATAACTATATGCAACATATATGGCAGATCTGATTTTAAAACATGCTGACAAATGGGCATATTTGATTGACATTTTCAGTTATTTAGGAAGTCAAAGTATGGAAGCATGCAATAGTAACCCATCCTTCTAGAGCATGAGGGTTAATTCAATCAGGTGTTAGTGCAGCATTCTTTTATACTTAGAACGTCATATTTATGTGTAGGACAGTTCTTGCGTTCAAACGATACCAGGAATTATGAGGTGTTGAGGTTTAAAGTAACAAGAACGTACACAATAGTCATCCGCAACATTTGAAACTCTTTTTGGATTTTCATAAAGTACAAAAGTGACTATCTGGTATACACGGATAATATCTGTCTGCATATAAGTGTGTTTATGTCAATATTTTCAATACATTTTTACAAATTTTGTTTGCTTATTTTGCTTGTATCAACTAGTTTATGGATAGCATTGCCTCTTTTATGAAATTCAGCATCCTGTATAAGCTGCTGTTTTTTCTCAGTATCAGAAAACCACAGTAAAATAGATATTGACCAGACAGACTGTGTGAGCGCCCTCTATACAGTGAAGTTCTTGTTATTTTTTCATAAGTATTCCTAAGAATTAAATGTCTTTAATTATACATTTAAATCAGAAATAGACAAAAGGTTCAAAAGCGTATGTATTAAGAAAATGTTTATAATATTTAAATGTTCTCACAGCCACCTTTGATTCCATATAGTACTCAAGCCTAGAAAAGGTAACTAATGTTTGATATGTGTATGTCAATATATACTAAACCTGGACCTGTTTATAACATGGTTCATAACAACACAGTTTTGGATATAACACTGGTCATTGTTGGACCCCAATTGGATTATTTTTGCTATATGTCTATATATTTTACTCTCGTTATAGCACGGATCGGATACCTAACACGGAAATTTGCTTGGACCCCATCAATAGCGTTATAAAGAGTTTGAGGTGTAGTAGGATAAAATAGCATTTTTCATTCTGTTAGAGACAAAATATAAAACAGTGCATGAAAATTATTTTCAGATGTCATCTTCATTTTCTTAAATTGATTAGCGCTGACAAGGTGTCAGAAGTTGGATTCTCTATTGACAATGTCTTGCATCCATGGATATATAAAGAAAACAAAACTTTATAGGTCATTTTCAGGCCTAACTGATCAAAATATGTATGCAGAAGAAGATCAAATATGTATATATTCTACAGACATTTGAAATTGTAAAGAAAGTTTATTTTGGTGGCCATTTTGGATGCCATTTTTTATTCTTAAACCAGGAAACAATAATATATGTCAGATATAATAACACCTGCTAAAGGTGTGAGGAAACATAGCATTTTTATTCAGTTTAAGGGGCACATTGTATAATAATACATTTATTTTCATTTTTTTCTGACATCTTGGACGCCATCTTGAATTTCTCAAAATGCTCAATGATGACAGGCTGTCATCATCCAGAATCTTTATTGGCAATGTCTAGCCTACAAGAATGTGTAAAGAAAAAAACTTTATACCACAATTCCAGGTCAAACTGATTTTGTGCCGGACTATGCCTAGGTGACCCAATTTAACCTTGCAGTCATCATTAACTGCATTTGTAGAGCTCATATCATGTTTCAGATCATGGATCCTATGGTTCTGAAGATAAATATTTTATAGGTATTTACAACATTTGAGCTTGGTTGCCATCTAGGTCATGTGACCTGAATCATTTAAGCTTTGTTTCCTCCTTCCACATGAGGATGCACATAAAATTTGATTGGTTTTGATTGGCCAAGCAGTTTCACTAAATTCAGGGAAAATCTTTGAAAATGTGAACGAGTAATTGATGGAAGGAGGACCTTGGGCATACTATAAGCTCACCTGGTGAGCCTTTGACTCAGATGAGCTAACAAGTAGCCCAGGGGCAATGATCGCTCACCTGGACAAAGTAGTTGGGGTTTTTACCATATATTGGTATGATTGCCATCTTGGTCATGTGACCTTGAAACCCTACTTACATCAGCAGAAGAGCTCTTGTCTGGATTGTGTATCCTCTTTTCTGCCATTTTTGTTCACTTGAAAAAAATCATCTAACAAGGATAGGGTCCTATAGTGACCCCCGGGGTTGGGCCATATTTGACCCCAGGGGCAAGATTGGCAGGATTCACATGACAATGTTGTATATCAAATATACAAGCTTTGTGTCATGCTGTTGCAGAGAAGATTTTTTCATATATTTCGATTATAAGTCTATGGTAGATAATGACATGCCTGGGGCATGGCCTGTATGGACCCCAGGGGCACCGTTGGCAGGATTTATAAAGAGGAACACTATACATTGCTACAAACAAAATATGAAAGCTCTGGGCCTTGTGGTTTCGGAGAAGAAGATTTTTTTATGTTTTTCCCATGACGCCCCCGGGGCGGGGCCCGTGTGGACCACAGGGGCACGGTTGGCAGGATTTATAAAGAGGATCGCTATATATTGCTACAAACAAAATATGAAAGCTCTGGGCCTTCTGGTTTCGGAGAAGAAGATTTTTTTATGTTTTACCCATGACGCCCCCCCCCCCCCGGGGCGGGGCCCGTATGGACTCCAGGGGCAGGGTTGGCAGGATTTATAAAGAGGACCACTATACATTGCTACTGACATAATATGAAAGCTCTGGGCCTTGTGGTTTTGGAGAAGAAGATTTTTTATGTTTTTCCCATTGTAAGTCTATGGGAGCTAATGACCCCTGGGGCGGGGCCATTTTTGACCCCAGGGGCATGATTGGCAGGATTTATATAGAGGACCACTAAACATAGCTACATACAAAATATGAAAGCTTTGGGCCATGTGGTTTTGGAGAAGAAGATTTTTTTATGTTTTTCCCATGACGCCCCCGGGGCGGGGCCCGTATGGACCCCAGGGGCACGGTAGGCAGGATTTATAAAGAGGACCATTATACATTGCTACACAAAAAATATGAAAGCTCTGGGCCTTGTGGTTTCGGAGAAGATTTTTTTGTTTTAACTGCGACCCCATCCCCCCCCCCCGGGCAGGGCCCGTATGGACCCCAGGGGCACGGTTGGCAGGATTTATAAAGAGGACCACTATACATTGCTACATACAAAATATGAAAGCTTTGGACCTTGAGGTTTCGGAGAAGAAGATTTTTTTTTAATGTTTTCCCATTGTAAGTCTATGGGAGCTAATGACCCCCGGGGCGGGGCCATTTTTTGCCCCAGGGGCATGATTGGCAGGATTTATATAGAGGACCACTAAACATTGCTACACACAAAATATGAAAGCTCTGGGCCTTGTGGTTTCAGAGAAGAAGATTTTTTTATATTTTCATCATGACGCCCCCGGGGCGAGGCCCGTATGGACCCCAGGGGCATGTATTGCAGGATTAATGAAGAGGACCACTAGACATTGCTAGACCTTTTTTTCCTTGGACCCCAAGGCACAGTAGGCAGGATGTATAAAGAGGACCATTATACATTGCTACACACAAAATATGAAAGCTCTGGGCCTTGTGGTTTCGGAGAAGAAGATTTCTTTATGTTTTTCCCATTGTAAGTCTATGAAAGCTAATGACCCCCGGGGCGGGGCCATTTTTGACCCCAGGGGCATGATTGGCAGGATTTATATAGAGGACCACTAAACATTGCTACACACAAAATATGAAAGCTCTGGGCCTTGTGGTTTCAGAGAAGAAGATTTTTAGCTCACCTGAGCCGAAGGCTCACAGGTGAGCTTATAGGATAGGCAGGCATCCGTCGTCCGTCGTCGTCGTCGGCGTCGTCCGTCGTCGTCGTCCGTCCACAATTTCAAAGAAGAATATTTCTGAATCTAGTAGGCCGATCTTGATCAAATTTAATGTGAACCATAATTGGATTGGGGGATTGATGGCATTAGGTTTTGGAGCAGATTGTATCAAAATTGTGGTTTCCATGGCAACAGATAGGTCCCATAGACTTACAATGGGAAAAACTAAAAAAATCTTCTTCTCTGAAACCACTAGGCCCACAGCTTTGATATTTGGTATGTAGCAATGGCTAATGGTCCTCTACATAAATTGTGCCATTCATGCCCCTGGGGTTAAATTTGGCCACGCGCCGGGGGTCGATAGTCTCCATAGACTTACTATGGGAAAAAATTAAAAAATCTTCTTCTCTGAAACCACAGGGCCCACAGCTTTGATATTTGGTATGTGGCAATGGCTAATGGTCCTCTACATAAATTGTGCCAGCCATGCCCATGGGGTCAAATTTGGCCACGCCCTGGGGGTCGATAGTCTCCATAGACTTACAATTGGAAAAACTAAAAAAATCTTCTTCTCTGAAACCACTAGGCCCACAGCTTTGATATTTGGTATGTAGCAATGGCTAATGGTCCTCTACATAAATTGTGCCATTCATGCCCCTGGGGTCAAATTTGGCCACCCCCCGGGGGTTGATAGTCTCCATAGACTTACTATGGGAAAAAAAAAAAAATCTTCTTCTCTGAAACCACAGGGCCCACAGCTTTGATATTTTGTACGTGGCAATGGCTAATGGTCCTCTGCATAAATTGTGCCAATCATGCCCCTGGGGTTAAATTTGGCCACGCCCCGGGGGTCGATAGTCTCCATAGACCTACAATAGGAAAAAAAAAACTAAAAAAATCTTCTTCTCTGAAACCACTAGGCCAACAGCTTTGATATCTGGTATGTAGCAATGGCTAATGGTCCTCTACATAAATTGTGCCATTCATGCCCCTGGGGTCAAATTTGGCCACGCACCGGGGGTTGATAGTCTCCATAGACTTACTGTGGGAAAAAAATTCAAAAATCTTCTTCTCTGAAATCACAGGGCCCACAGCTTTGATATTTTGTATGTGGCAATGGCTAATGGTCTTCTACATAAATTGTGCCAATCATGTCCCCGGGGTCAAATTTAGCCACGCCCCGGGGGTCGATAGTCTCCATAGACCTACAATAGGAAAAACTAAAAAAATCTTCTTCTCTGAAACCACTAGGCCCACAGCTTTGATATTTGGTATGTAGCAATGGCTAATGGTCCTCTACATAAATTGTGCCATTCATGCCCCTGGGGTCAAATTTGGCCAGGTCCCGGAGGTTGATAGTCTCAATAGACTTGCTATAGGAAAAAAAATCAAAAATCTTCTTCTCTGAAACCACAGGGCACACAGCTTTGATATTTTGTATGTGGCAATGGCTAATGGTCCTCTACATAAATTGTGCCAGCCATGCCCCTGGGGTCAAATTTGGCCACGCCCCGGGGGTAGATAGTCTCCATAGACTTACAATGGGAAAAACTAAAAAAAACTTCTTCTCTGAAACCAAAAAGCCCAGAGCTTCTATATTTTGTATGTAGCAATGTTTGGTAGTCCCCATTATAAATTGTGCCAGTCATGCCCCTGGGTCAAATTTGGCCATGCCCCGGGGGTCAATAGTGTCCATGCATAGACTTTCATTGGTCGATTCTCAATTAATTTAAATCTCATGAGCTTACAATGTGATAATCTCTCAGGTGAGCTACAGGACCAATGGTCCTCTAGTGTATGTATAAATGTTTGCTAGTCCCCATTATAAATTGTGCCAGTCATGCCCCTGGGTCAAATTTGGCCATGCCCCAGGGGTCAATAGTGTCCGTGCATAGACTTTCATTGGTCGATTCTCAATTAATTTAAATCTCATGAGCTTACAATGTGATAATCTCTCAGGTGAGCTACAGGACCAATGGTCCTCTAGTTTTATATTTTCATCATGATGCCCCTGGGGCGGGGCCCGTGTTGACCACAGGGGCACGGTTGGCAGGATTTATAAAGATGAACACCATATATTGCTACAAACAAAATATGAAAGCTCTGGGCCTTGTGGTTTCGGAGAAGATTTTTTTATGTTTTACCCATGACGCCCCCGGGGCGGGCCCGTATGGACCCCAGGGGCACGGTTGGCAGGATTTATAAAGAGGACCACTATACATTGCTACTGACATAATATGAAAGCTCTGGGCCTTGTGGTTTTGGAGAAGAAGATTTTTTATGTTTTTCCCATTGTAAGTCTATGGAAGCTAATGACCCCTGGGGCGGGGCCATTTTTGACCCCAGGGGCATGATTGGCAGGATTTATATAGAGGACCACTAAACATTGCTACACACAAAATATGAAAGCTCTGGGCCTTGTGGTTTCAGAGAAGAAGATTTTTTTATATTTTCATCATGATGCCCCTGGGGCGGGGCCCGTGTTGACCACAGGGGCACGGTAGGCAGGATTTATAAAGATGAACACCATATATTGCTACAAACAAAATATGAAAGCTCTGGGCCTTGTGGTTTCGGAGAAGATTTTTTTATGTTTTACCCATGACGCCCCCGGGGCGGGCCCGTATGGACCCCAGGGGCACGGTTGGCAGGATTTATAAAGAGGACCACTATACATTGCTATTGACAAAATATGAAAGCTCTGGGCCTTGTGGTTTCGGAGAAGAAGATTTTTTTTAATGTTTTTCCCATTGTAAGTCTATGGGAGCTAATGACCCCCGGGGCGGGGCCATTTTTTGCCCCAGGGGCATGATTGGCAGGATTTATATAGAGGACCACTAAACATTGCTACACACAAAATATGAAAGCTCTGGGCCTTGTAGTTTCAGAGAAGAAGATTTTTTTATATTTTCATCATGACGCCCCCGGGGCGAGGCCCGTATGGACCCCAGGGGCATGTATTGCAGGATTAATGAAGAGGACCACTAGACATTGCTAGACCTTTTTTTCCTTGGACCCCAAGGCACAGTAGGCAGGATGTATAAAGAGGACCATTATACATTGCTACACACAAAATATGAAAGCTCTGGGCCTTGTGGTTTCGGAGAAGAAGATTTCTTTATGTTTTTCCCATTGTAAGTCTATGAAAGCTAATGACCCCCGGGGCGGGGCCATTTTTGACCCCAGGGGCATGATTGGCAGGATTTATATAGAGGACCACTAAACATTGCTACACACAAAATATGAAAGCTCTGGGCCTTGTGGTTTCAGAGAAGAAGATTTTTAGCTCACCTGAGCCGAAGGCTCACAGGTGAGCTTATAGGATAGGCAGGCATCCGTCGTCCGTCGTCGTCGTCGGCGTCGTCCGTCGTCGTCGTCCGTCCACAATTTCAAAGAAGAATATTTCTGAATCTAGTAGGCCGATCTTGATCAAATTTAATGTGAACCATAATTGGATTGGGGGATTGATGGCATTAGGTTTTGGAGCAGATTGTATCAAAATTGTGGTTTCCATGGCAACAGATAGGTCCCATAGACTTACAATGGGAAAAACTAAAAAAATCTTCTTCTCTGAAACCACTAGGCCCACAGCTTTGATATTTGGTATGTAGCAATGGCTAATGGTCCTCTACATAAATTGTGCCATTCATGCCCCTGGGGTTAAATTTGGCCACGCGCCGGGGGTCGATAGTCTCCATAGACTTACTATGGGAAAAAATTAAAAAATCTTCTTCTCTGAAACCACAGGGCCCACAGCTTTGATATTTGGTATGTGGCAATGGCTAATGGTCCTCTACATAAATTGTGCCAGCCATGCCCATGGGGTCAAATTTGGCCACGCCCTGGGGGTCGATAGTCTCCATAGACTTACAATTGGAAAAACTAAAAAAATCTTCTTCTCTGAAACCACTAGGCCCACAGCTTTGATATTTGGTATGTAGCAATGGCTAATGGTCCTCTACATAAATTGTGCCATTCATGCCCCTGGGGTCAAATTTGGCCACCCCCCGGGGGTTGATAGTCTCCATAGACTTACTATGGGAAAAAAAAAAAAATCTTCTTCTCTGAAACCACAGGGCCCACAGCTTTGATATTTTGTACGTGGCAATGGCTAATGGTCCTCTGCATAAATTGTGCCAATCATGCCCCTGGGGTTAAATTTGGCCACGCCCCGGGGGTCGATAGTCTCCATAGACCTACAATAGGAAAAAAAAACTAAAAAAATCTTCTTCTCTGAAACCACTAGGCCAACAGCTTTGATATCTGGTATGTAGTAATGGCTAATGGTCCTCTACATAAATTGTGCCATTCATGCCCCTGGGGTCAAATTTGGCCACGCACCGGGGGTTGATAGTCTCCATAGACTTACTGTGGGAAAAAAATTCAAAAATCTTCTTCTCTGAAATCACAGGGCCCACAGCTTTGATATTTTGTATGTGGCAATGGCTAATGGTCTTCTACATAAATTGTGCCAATCATGTCCCCGGGGTCAAATTTAGCCACGCCCCGGGGGTCGATAGTCTCCATAGACCTACAATAGGAAAAACTAAAAAAATCTTCTTCTCTGAAACCACTAGGCCCACAGCTTTGATATTTGGTATGTAGCAATGGCTAATGGTCCTCTACATAAATTGTGCCATTCATGCCCCTGGGGTCAAATTTGGCCAGGTCCCGGAGGTTGATAGTCTCAATAGACTTGCTATAGGAAAAAAAATCAAAAATCTTCTTCTCTGAAACCACAGGGCACACAGCTTTGATATTTTGTATGTGGCAATGGCTAATGGTCCTCTACATAAATTGTGCCAGCCATGCCCCTGGGGTCAAATTTGGCCACGCCCCGGGGGTAGATAGTCTCCATAGACTTACAATGGGAAAAACTAAAAAAAACTTCTTCTCTGAAACCAAAAAGCCCAGAGCTTCTATATTTTGTATGTAGCAATGTTTGGTAGTCCCCATTATAAATTGTGCCAGTCATGCCCCTGGGTCAAATTTGGCCATGCCCCGGGGGTCAATAGTGTCCATGCATAGACTTTCATTGGTCGATTCTCAATTAATTTAAATCTCATGAGCTTACAATGTGATAATCTCTCAGGTGAGCTACAGGACCAATGGTCCTCTAGTGTATGTATAAATGTTTGCTAGTCCCCATTATAAATTGTGCCAGTCATGCCCCTGGGTCAAATTTGGCCATGCCCCAGGGGTCAATAGTGTCCGTGCATAGACTTTCATTGGTCGATTCTCAATTAATTTAAATCTCATGAGCTTACAATGTGATAATCTCTCAGGTGAGCTACAGGACCAATGGTCCTCTAGTTTTATATTTTCATCATGATGCCCCTGGGGCGGGGCCCGTGTTGACCACAGGGGCACGGTTGGCAGGATTTATAAAGATGAACACCATATATTGCTACAAACAAAATATGAAAGCTCTGGGCCTTGTGGTTTCGGAGAAGATTTTTTTATGTTTTACCCATGACGCCCCCGGGGCGGGCCCGTATGGACCCCAGGGGCACGGTTGGCAGGATTTATAAAGAGGACCACTATACATTGCTACTGACATAATATGAAAGCTCTGGGCCTTGTGGTTTTGGAGAAGAAGATTTTTTATGTTTTTCCCATTGTAAGTCTATGGAAGCTAATGACCCCTGGGGCGGGGCCATTTTTGACCCCAGGGGCATGATTGGCAGGATTTATATAGAGGACCACTAAACATTGCTACACACAAAATATGAAAGCTCTGGGCCTTGTGGTTTCAGAGAAGAAGATTTTTTTATATTTTCATCATGATGCCCCTGGGGCGGGGCCCGTGTTGACCACAGGGGCACGGTAGGCAGGATTTATAAAGATGAACACCATATATTGCTACAAACAAAATATGAAAGCTCTGGGCCTTGTGGTTTCGGAGATTTTTTTATGTTTTACCCATGACGCCCCCGGGGCGGGCCCGTATGGACCCCAGGGGCACGGTTGGCAGGATTTATAAAGAGGACCACTATACATTGCTATTGACAAAATATGAAAGCTCTGGGCCTTGTGGTTTCGGAGAAGAAGATTTTTTTTAATGTTTTTCCCATTGTAAGTCTATGGGAGCTAATGACCCCCGGGGCGGGGCCATTTTTTGCCCCAGGGGCATGATTGGCAGGATTTATATAGAGGACCACTAAACATTGCTACACACAAAATATGAAAGCTCTGGGCCTTGTAGTTTCAGAGAAGAAGATTTTTTTATATTTTCATCATGACGCCCCCGGGGCGAGGCCCGTATGGACCCCAGGGGCATGTATTGCAGGATTAATGAAGACACTAGACATTGCTACACACAAAATATGAAAGCTCTTGGCCTTGTGGTTTCAGAGAAGAAGATTTTTATATGTTTTTCCGATTGTAAGTCTATGGGAGCTATCCGTTGCCATGGAAACCAGAGTTCTGATCCGACCTGCCCCAAAACCTAATACAACCTTTCCCCCTCCTCAATGATGCTTTAGATAATATTTGGTTACAATTGGCCTTGTTGTCTTAGAGATATTAAAGTTTGAAGATGTGGACGGACGCAAGCACGGACGCCGGCTTGACTACTATACAATAAGCTCACCTTGTGAGCCTTCGGATCAGGTAAGCTAAAATGCCAATGTTGTCTACACTTTTTCTCCCCATGTTTGATCGGACCCTTTTCCATACTCACCTGTGACCATAAACAATGACATACACAAGAACTTGCATATCACAGAGTGTAGACTTAGCACCCTTAGGTACTTGATACCATATACATGACAGCAATCTTGGTCATTTTGAAAATTTGGCTTTGATTTGCCAAGTAGTTTCAACAAATACTTGAGCTCTGATAATGGTTAAGGGACAGATGATGATGGATTGCAGAGCATGGACATACATGTACTATAAGCCCACCTTGTAAGCCTGACAGCTCAAGTGTGCTAAAAATGCTTATCTGCATCTATGTCATGAAATGACCACAATGGTTGAAATGTGTGTAAAGCACCAAACAAAACTATTAAACAATTACCACATACCTTGAAATGTCAGACAGATGAGAATGGGCAATAAGTGCAGACCAAGATTAGACTAAACAAACTTGTATCTGCTACAGCAGTCTATTCAGGGTCTTGTCTTTTTACAAATCAATGCATGATGTACATCAGTACGGTTTTTATTTGGATTTGGATAGGATACATGAATGACCACCTTTTGAGAAACAGCTGCTCACATGCCACTGTTTATTATGATATGAGCCGCATCGTGAGAAAACCGGATTTTTGCCTATGCGAAAACAAAGGCGCAGATCAGCTTCGCAGTAACTGCGAAGCTGATCAGCGCCTTTGTTTTCGCTACTCGGATAGTACAATTCCTCTTGTACTTATAGCCAAAATTTCAAGCCTCTAGCCTGCTTCTGCGACTGAACAGGCCGGTTTGTGTCGGACCTGGTCGGAAACCCCGAAGACCGGTTTTCTCACGTCACGGCTCATATGATCTTTTGGTTCTTTACCTTTTTGTAATTGCAAGTATTTCCTAATTCAGTTAAAGAATATGAGCCGCCACATAAGAAAACCAACAACAACACGCATAAGCAAAAACACAGGTGCAGATCAGCTGTGCAATAACTGCTGATCAGAAACTGCACAGCTGATCAGCGCCTTTGTTTTCGCTTTATATCTCGTATAGCCCAATCCCTCTTCTAACTAAATATGAAAGTTCAAGCTTCTAGCCTGCTTCTGTGATTGTACAGGCCAGTTTGTGTCAGACCTCGTCAGAAACCCAAATTGCTGATAATCTCATCACTGTCATGTACATGATATCGTGTAGATTTTTTTTGGCACTAGTGTAGATCATACCAAGATGGCGGCCAGAAAAACTGGGAGATTGTAAGTAGCCTTTCATTTGTTAAAATACCAGGCATTTTACATGCCAGTGACCAGTCTGAGACACCCCCATGCTCAGAATAAATTAGATTTTACGATTTTGTTATTGCCTTTACACAGTCTGATCACTTTAGCAAGTATTTGGTCTAGAAGCATGGGTGAATTGCCGATTTTGTAATCAAAGCGGACATCAGCAGGGTTTTGGAGATATTTTGTCTTTAAATTAGCAAATATCGACCATTCTCTTCAAAATACTATTAGCCCGGTCTCAGAAACACCATCCCTAGCCCTGATAGCCCACAGAAACTGTCGTGGAAGAAAATACCAGAGTTTGAAATTTTCACTCGGGCAACTGTGTAGAGACCAGTGTGTTTTTGTCAGCAACCGTGTAGACACAGATGGATTTTGAGAAATTTGTAACTGTGTAGACACAGATTTTGGAAACCGTGTAGACACGGTTTGGCTCATTTAAACTGCCCATTACATTTGGCTAGTGATGATTTATCATGATCATCATCTATTAAATTTTAAGCCTATTAAAATTTACATGGTAATACGTCCAAACCATTTTCAAGTCAGAATATCAGTACCGATGTAACCCATAGCATATGAGAAATATTGCACTATGCCATCTTAACCTTTGGTATGAACTATAATACATACATCTCAAACCGGCCTCGGTAGCTCAGTAGATAAAGTGTCCGCTCCGAGATCGAGAGGTACCGGGTTCGATCCCTGCTTTGTACTCGGATTTTCGGATTAGTGCTAGGACTGGTCGCCCCGCTGTCAGTATAATGTGACTGGGGATAGTATCGGGCAAATTGTCTGGGATTTGCGACCAGTCCTAGCCCTAATCCGAAAATCCGAGTGCAAAGCAGGGATCGAACACTGTACCTCTCGATCTGGGAGCGGACACTCTATCTACTTAGCTACCGATGCCGGTTTGAGATGTACGGGGGATGATCCAAAATAACGTAGACTTTTGCCGTAGCTTCTATACATATAATTCTAATGTTTATGAAATAACATGAACATAAAACGGAATATGTCTACAATAACCTGTCAAAATATTAGGGAAAAATTATGACCCGTTAAAATTCTACAGAACTTTAAGGATGTTCGCTGCTAACATTTGACATTTCGGTTGCAGATACTTTCGGTTGCAGATACTTTCCGAATATTTATTATGTGGATACATATTGATGATATGCATTGAATGAACCATGAAAATTGTCAATCTAAGAAACTTCATTTTTCACCCCATTTTCTGCAACTTTTCAGAAAATTTTAGTTGTCAGTAAAATTTAGGGGGTGGGGTAGATTAAACTTGAATATTACACATCTTCAAATTAACTGCACTAGATCGATGGTTATTTTAGCTGCAGTATATGTGTACATGGTCTTCTAAGTCAGCTTTTGTGTTTTTGGTGTGCTGGTTTTAAAATTTTAGGTGATTTTATTAAAAGGGCTTTAAGAAACAAAACAGCCGAAAAAAGGCTGAAAATGGCGATTTTCAAGTTATTGGTTCTCTCTTATATGCACACTACCCTATATATTTCTTTTTTTTTATTCGAACAACAAAGCCAAGTTCTATGTTGTGTGAAAATACAAGAAAAAGTTTGAATCAACAAATATGGGTTTGGCACATTTTAAAATATTGAGTTTTTCCGACTTTTCAAGTATGGGGGTAGGGTTGGAAAAAGAATAGTAAAATTTTGTCATGCACTTCAAGTTGCAAATTTTTCTATGCTTTTGGTCCAAAATAGCCTGTGTTACGTAAATATTATGACTTTTGAAAGCATTCTAGGTGTATGTTTGTTCAAGACAGATATGTTTCAAAGAATTGAAAATTAAATTAATTGTACTAAATTTAAAACGTGGTGCTCAGAGGTCTCATTCAGAGGCCTGTAGCTTGAAAAAATGCACACTACCCTATATTTATTTTGTTTTCAAATGTCTTGTGTTGTATTTTGGAATCAAAAAAGAGTTGTTAGAAAGAAAGTTTGAATACTTTTTCATTGGCAGCGAACATCCTTAAAACAAAAAGGTCACTATGGTGCATGTCATCGTTAATTTCGTAACGTCGTTGATGCTTTTATTCATTTTGAAGGAAATTTCCGCTCAGCAAATATGGCTATCTATTCAACATGTACATTAGACAAAACTAGTTTTAGTATTTTGTGCTTCGGCCTCAGTAAATTTCTCATCAGTATCCAATACTCCAAACCAATCCCAATTTCATGTTTCTTAAAAAATCGCCTGAAGTCAGCCGTCTGCATGCGGGCGGCGCATTTCGCATTAACGTCAGCAGCGTCGCGCTTTATTTTTGTGTCTTTTTCCTTTTTCCTTTTTCTGTTATGTTATTTTATAGTCAGAACCACCACAACGAGGCTATTTGTACACAAATGATTGATTCATTGAATGTTCCTGTTTCGTCTACATTTAGTTATTTTGCGATAAACATTGCATTTTCAAAGATCCCGGTAATTTTAGAAATCCAACAGATTTAAGCCAGGGTTTGCCGACGACGTTCTTAACGTTAAATGCAGTGGAAAGCCCACAAATTACATGTACATGGATATTTCAAAAACGCTCACTCCAAATCATTTCAAATTTCTGCATAACATTCTCGTAACTATATGCTTCTACGGGGCTTATTTTGGCGTAATTCGCATGCGCATTTTACATTCTATCAAGACATATATGAAAAAGTACATTTCCGAAAATTCGTGTGCGCCGCCTATGCGTCACCATGGTTTTAAAATAGCACGGCGTGTTTACGATACTTGCAAAATCTGTAATTGTTTTACCTTATCTCGATAAGAAGATGTTCTGATGTATCGTTATATATTTTTCTTACATTGAACTACCCATGTTGAAGTGACAGCAAATGTCAACGTTATTTTGGATCTTCCCTCGTATGTATAATAGTTCATACCAAAGGTTAAGATGGCATAGTGCAATATTTCCCATATGCTATGGTACTGATATTCTGACTTGAAAATGGTTTGGACGTATTACCATGTAAATTTTAATAGGTTTAAGTATCAAAACTAATAATTTAATAAATGATGATAAATCATCACTAGCCAAATGTAATGGGCAGTTTAAATGAGCCAAACCGTATCTTTCCATAATATGTGTCTACAGTTACAAATTTCTCAAAATCCATCTGTGTCTACACGGTTGCTGACAAAAACACACTGGTCTCTACACAGTAACTGTTGCCCGAGTGAAAATTTCAAACTCTGGTATTTTCTTCCACGACAGTTTCTGTGGGCTATCAGGGCTAGGGATGGTGTTTCTGAGACTGGGCTAATAGTATTTTGAAGAGAATGGTCGATATTTGCTAATTTAAAGACAAAATATCTCCAAAACCCTGCTGATCTCCGCTTTGATTACAAAATCGGCAATTCACCCATGCTTCTAGGCCAAATACTTGCTAAAGTGATCAGACTGCGTAACGGCAATAACAAAATCGTAAAATCTAATTTATTCTGAGCATGGGGGTGTCTCAGACTGGTCACTGGCATGTAAAATGCCTGGTATTTTAACAAATGAAAGGCTACATACAATCTCCCAATTTTTCTGGCCGCCATCTTGGTATGATCTACACTAGTGCCAAAAAAATCTACACGATATCACGTACATGACAGTGCTCATGCAATGGCTCAATTCTGTGTCTTCTTCTGATTGTGCCATTCCTGGACATTGGCAACTTTCTAATGTAATCTAACACACCCGCAAAACATGTCCTTTTCATAGTAAAACTGGGTTAAACCTATTTTTCTTATCTTCTGTCCAAAACATAGATTGTGGGTACTCGTCAGAATTGCCTCAGCATGCATGCGCGGATCCAGAGAGGGGGACCGGGGGTCCGGACCCCCCCCCCCCTGGAATTTGAAAATTTTACCTAAAAAAAGGTAATTTCGAGATTTTTGGGGGGGGGGGGGGTTGGACCCCCCCTTCGTCTGTGACCAAAAATTACCATTTTTGTTGGACCCCCTCTCATGAAAATTTCTGGATCCGCGCATGAGCATGTCAGTTTAACGTGTATCCACTATCTATGTTTGGAGCTGTAATATTAAAAGTATCAGATTTTCATTTTTTACAGCTGAAAATACAGCATGGGCAAGTTTTCGTAATGAAAAACGAATTACTTGTTATTACTGTATACTATGAATTTTTCAGCTCAAAGTCGTTGCAAACCATGTGCAGCATATTATGATCAATAAGAATAAGAAAACATTCTGGTTTTAACATCTTTATACTGATCAACAAGACTGATGCACAAACATAACAATGTGTTACCGTTAAAATGTGTCTTGAACATTTGACATTAGAGCTGCATCACCAGAAAACCTTAGTTTTACTTCTGCGAAAGCAAAGACACCGAACAGCTGTGTAGTATAACTAAATACTAAATTTGAAGCATTCTGTGACTGAAGAGTCACGTTTGCATTGGACCTGGTCAGATTATCATTTTCTTGTGATGCAGCAAAAAATTAAAACAAACACAATTGTATTTGCAACCCCCTGGGAAAGAGACAGTGTTAGCTGCCCTATATCTTAGCTACAAGTCATGGCTGGCGCAAATATGATTTTGTTGTTTTTAATACTATGTTGCATGTCAAATGAGTAGCTAAATGAGTAAAAATGATGATACACTAACAAAATGTTCAAAGATCTATAATGAGAACCTTTAATAATAATCTGCAAAGGCAAAAATAAAGACGCAGATCAGCTTCGCGGTAACCGCGAAGCTGATCAGCAATTTGTTTTCGCTATTCGGATAGAACAATTCCTCTTTTACTTAAATCCGAAATTTCATGCTTCTAGCTCTTTCCTGTGCTTGTACAGGCCGGTTTGTGTCGGACCTGTTGGGAAACCACATTGTTGGTTTTCCCACGAGGCGGCTCATATTTTGATGTATAGTGTGTGCTGTATCAGGTGCTAAAAAGATATGAGCCGCGACGCGAGAAAACCGGTCTTGGGGTTTCCGACCAGGTCTGACACAAACTAGGCTGTACCGTCTCAGAAAAAGATTTCGGAATTAAGAAGAAGAGGCATTGTACTATCTGTATAGCGAAAACAAAGGCGCTGATCAGCTTCGCGATTTCGCGAAGCTGATCTGCGCCTTTGTTTTCGCATAGGCAAAGTTCCGGTTTTCTCACGATGCGGCTCATATGTGTATAATTTCAACAAATAAATGTACTTTAGCTGTTGATCTGTTAATATGACACAACAGCCGTGTCATGAGAAAATCAACATTTTTGCATATGTGAAAACAAAGGCACAGATCAGCTCCGTAGTAATTGCGAAACTGATCAGCGCCTTTGTTTTATCCACATGGATGATACAATTCCTCTACTTTCTAAATCTAAAATATCCAGCCACTGACAATCTTCTGTGCTTGTACAGCTTGGTTGTGTAGGACCTGTTCCGAAACCACATTGTTGGGTTTCTCATGACATGGCTCAAACGTAAGCTTAACTAATCATAAATGGAACAGAAAAATATGAGCAAAGGTGTTTATCAGCTGTGTGGCAAGTGTTCTTGAATCAGCACCTTTGCTTTCACAGTTGGCTGCTTCAGAAAATCAATACTCTATCTTCACAACAAGCTGAAAGCATCTTTCCATGACAGCCTGGTTTGGGTCAAATCTGGCAAGAAATACAATGGAAAGGTTTCCTTGTGACATAGCTCAAAATGTTTCTGTCATCACCAAATACATGTACATGTAAATGTTCTGATTTTATGATCAATAGAAGCAAGATACCAAACGTAACAACAAACTTAAAGAAGTTGTCACGCCTAAGCAAAAATCGCTTGACACAGACTTGCGTTTGATTGTGAAAAATAGTTTTGTATGATTGATTTATTGCTTTACATCCCAGTCAACAGCTATGGTCATGTCAGAATGTTAGATGTTGAAAGGGATGTAAAGCAAACAAACAAGAATCTCTTTCCAGATAAAAAACAAGTCTATGTCAAGGGGTTTTCTTAAAAGATGGTCTGTGCTGTCATTCTTATATACTCTAAATGTAGTATGATGTAAAATTTTAATGAGATGAGCCTGTGTTTTCAAGATGATTTAAAGACTTTAAAATCAAGACAATAACATATTACTTAAACAATATCAATCTAGACAAAACAATATTTTCAAAATGAGCATAAAAGCATTGTATCACTGGCACAGAAAAGGGAGCCTTCAGTTTAACACTAACAACTTCATAAATTCAAGTCTTACGCTTCAGATTTGTGTTTGCCCTAAACAGAACTCAAAGGCAGGTTCTTTCACAATCAGGCTCAGCAGACAGCCGACAGGCATTTCTCAAAAACATGTTATACCCTTATAAAAATTGTTTCTACTCAATATATTGTTCATAACCATTAATGATTAAATTTATGTACATGTAAATTTTCAAGTTATATGCAAAAAGAGCAAATTCAATAACAAAAGCAATATTATCAACAACTTTTTACATTACGCATGCCGTTGTGCGTATTGTGAGTATATGGTGGTAGGCCTATGCATGTTTCCAAGATTAATTTTTCAGCATATAATTGTATTGAATTACATACTATGCATATATTAAGTTCCTACCTTTCAAAATAGTGCTGCACAAGTGTTTGGTCAGTCAATAGTCAATACTTAGAAATTTGAGTCCTGCCGTCATAAAACCATGTGGCCATTCCGCCTAACTAAAGAACCGGACTATCTGATCATCTACCCAATCTGTATCCTGTCAAGTCATGTGACAGGATATAGATGTGCATTAAGTGGCTGCATGGCAAACATATCTGCTGATCACTGAGATTGGATGGATCAACAGGCTGATCTGAGTCTTTGCTCATTTCCAACTGATATTATCATTAACATGCTTCATGAACAACATCATCAAAAAAATCTCAAGCATTTCCATATTTCTTTCAGTGTCTGTCAATGCTGTAGTGAACACTCTATGTAGTAGGAAGATGGCAAAAAAGTTCTCCGTCTCTTATCCTCTTTCTGCTCTAGCACTGTTGAGAGATTTTTGTCAGTTCACTTATTAAATTTGACCTGTAAATTGTAAAAGGATGAACGAGTGGTATTCCTCCAAACATGTTAATTCTACACAAGCATTGTAGAAAACATTTATTCCACAATGACATTGTAGAAAGGTCCTTGGTCAAAACTGTTCAATTTCCACTTTCAACATGTTCAAATATTCATATTGATGTGAATTCTGAATATTGTAGAAGCAGCAATTGGAGCGGAGCATAAAGCTTCCAGAAAAATATTGACCATCATTATTGAAGATTTTTTCTGTACACAGAAATGTTCGTCCTACAGAGGCATCGTTGTAAGGTTCTTGTGTACAGAAAACATTCATTCAACACTAGCATTGGTATCACTGAAGTTATTTTCTGTGCAGAAATGTTAATTCTTTACTAACATTGCTGAAATGTTTTTCTGGACCTTCATTCAACACTGGCGTCATCCATATCATCTTCGTAGTCCGAATCATCTTGCTCTACAACTTCCACGGCCTCGTTAAACAGTTCTCGCCTTAATTCAACCACACGGGACGCCTTCTTGTTAGCATATTCATAATACATGTTCCTAAGTCCCTCAAC
The DNA here is from genome assembly GCA_964017185.1 of Rugalucina vietnamica. Lineage (NCBI taxonomy): Eukaryota > Metazoa > Mollusca > Bivalvia > Lucinida > Lucinidae > Rugalucina > Rugalucina vietnamica. The sequence continues at coordinate 35,563,661 of OZ024883.1, read as the reverse complement.
GACTGCAAGCCGAAGTCTCAGTTTGTATCGAAATACACGATGATTGTTCTTTTTAGCACAGTTGTATCGTTTGTGAATTGAGTCCATCTTTCTGTTCAGTAGGTTTATTTGATTACAAGCTTTTCTGAATCTAACTTCAGTCTGATGTAACTCAGATTTCATCTCAGCAGTTGAGTGAGTCTCATCTTTGTCTGTTCTTGCTGAACTTGCAGCTGAAGTACCGTTACTATTGTTCGCCAGAATAGCGGTCGAAGTTGACCTTGTAACACGTCGATTATTGTTCAAATTCCGTGTTTCATTCCTTCTGTTAGCCATCTTTCACTTTTACAGTTTAAAGTCCGTTATAATTCAGCTATGGCGACGTCTTTTCGGAATTCAAAGCACAAAATAAACGTAAAATCGCCCAAAGGCTTGGCTCTCTCCAACTGTAAATTGGTTTCAATTATCTTTCCCTATCGAATGGTACCACTCTCATAAAACGAAATTCGTGGTACACATAACATGCAGTCGGAAACCAGACAGATGGTCACGCTCGATTAATTGACTTGACACGAGGCGACTGAAGGGGCGCCTAAAGGGTAATTTAGATCGGCGCGATTATAGACATACCGTGTCTAACAGATTGAGCGATAACTCAACTGGAATTTACTTAGCCAAACAATGTGCCACTTTAATTGACTGAGTGATTAACAATAACAGCTTTAGCTCAAATTCTAACAGGTCATGCTCAAAAGGCAATTGGATAATTGATGTGTTTGTACTATTGAAAGTGCCGAAATTTTCTAATAGAGAAAAAAAATCCTTTCAGAAAAACTTCATGCCGTATGAAAAAAGTAGATCTAATTAAAAAAAAAATATAACAAAAAAAATAAATAAATAAATAAAATACACTATTTAGAATGAAACAGTAATAAAGTAACTACAAAGTTAATAGTAAAAATTTATTTATTTATTTATTTATTTATTTATTTATTTATTTATTTATTTATTTATTTATTTATTTATTTATTTATTTATTGCTGACTGACACGTTTTACTATTTTTGAATGAATGAATCGAGACTTATGATAAGTGCAGAGAGAGAGATCTAGAGAGAGAGAGAGAGAGAGAGAGAGAGAGAGAGAGAGATTAATTTTGAGAAAAATAACCTATACAAGTGCAAAAGATCAACTAACAGGACTGGAAGCTTCAGGAGCAGGCGGTCTTGGGTTCGCTCCCGGAACCCATACCAAAGTCACTTAAAATGGAATAAGTGCAGTGGCTATCTTGCATGTCGCAAAAAAAAAAAAAAAACAAAAAAAAAAACAAAAAAAAAACAAAAAAAAAAACGGCCAAACCTGTTGCTATAAAATGACAAACTAATAATGAGAAAAAGTAACTTAAATTGGGCCTTACAGTTGGAATTCTCAACTGCATTCCAACGTTATGGAAATAATTTCCAGAGTAGCTAGTCCAGGCATTGGTCAGACCGGTCCTCTTAATCCTACAATGGTGTTAATTTATCCGTTTCGGTAATAATTGCAATAATCTGAATATTAGATGGCCCATGATAACACTACAGATGCAACCGAGCTGCGTGTTTGATCTTAACTCGGCGGATGATAATCATTGAAGGCTTAGATTGATAATCTCTGACGATTGACTGATGAAAGAGTCCCCATTCGATTGATCAGTCTTTAAAACCATTAATACTCTATTGGTGAATCATTCGGCTTACGATATGTTTCATGGTATAAGTACCTGATTGTTAGTTTGGTTTTTTCCCACCTCGGTTTTTGGAGTGAGAATTTTTTTCTGATTGCGCCTTTTCCTGATCTTTGCCTACTTGTACCTTTTTTATAATCTTTTATCCCGAACAAAGACACATATAGAATCCTTGTCCTAAACACGACATTGCACTGTGTACAGAACTAGTTTGCATCGACCGTAGTGGTTCCCATAAACCACTGCCACTACTGGCACCATTTGTTGATGGCACTATCTTCTCGTGCATATGACATTACGAAAACACGCCCATGCAATTATACAGAAATGTTTAAAGTTGTGAAAAAAGAAAATTTTTATTAGAAAAATGTTGATATTTTTCTTATTATTGTTCAAAACATAGATTGTGGGTACACGTTAGAACCGCCTCGACAAGGCGGTTCTAACGAGTACCCACAATCTATGTTTTAGAGCAAAAATACGAAAAATAGGTATACCCCTGCATACCCCAGTTTTACTATATAAAAGTGGGGTATAAGGGGGTATACATTACACGGACATGTTTTCCTGATGAGAATGAGGTGTAAATGCACTGCTCACACTCTCGAGTTTCCGGTCGTCATGTCAAGCACGGTCGCACACCATGCGGGAGATGTATTGCATATTTAGCAAGAGCCGGGTATTGTGCTACCGTAAATCTGCAAAGCCGAGCACGGGTGCTGCAAAGCAGAGATAAGACTCAATAAAATATCCATTAAGTGTAGAGCCCGAAAATAGGCCTATATTATATAAAGACATGTAGCCATTTAATGTATCTTCTGTCAGGCTAAAAAGTTGAAATAAAAAGTAAACTGTGTCTGTTGGGCAGTACAGAGCGCACCGTTTTCGGTGTCAAAGCTTTTTTCAAACGCAACCGACAACAGCCCAAACTGTATCAATGACGGTCCACTCATGGCAGCACATTCATTTGCGCACATTTTTTAAAGAATGTGGTTCATATGTGCGCAACATTTTCCGAGGTAAACGTATTCATTTGCGCAAACAATTTCTCCAGGCAAATGTTACATTTGCGCACATCAGATTTGCTCAGGTAAATGGTGTGTTTGCACTCGTAAAACTGTATAGACAAACCTAACCCTCATTTCTCTTCAGTAATGTAACGACATTCCGTAATGCAATTAGCAAATTAAGAATGGCATCTAATCGTCTGGAAATTGAAGCTGGTAGGTGGGTGAGGGTTAATGAAAGGGTTCCGGTAAATGGAAGAAAATGTAGGTTATGTAATGTAATGGAAGACGAATATCATTTTGTAATAGAATGTAATAGATACAATGAGCTAGCCTAAGAAAGAAATATATTCCTAAATACTATTTTCAAAGGCCTAGTATGTATAAATTTGTTGAATTGGTTACTACTCATGAAGAAGTTTGGTTCTTTTGTATATCAAGCTTTTTAATTACGATCTGAAATGCTTTACGCATAATAAACATACATGTCATTTATCAGCTTCAAGTTCAAGTAAAACTATTTTTGGAATGCTATCCGGTGTAATTTATCAACGTCAAGTTTAAACCTATTTTCTGTAATGCTAATCAGCGTATTATTGTAGTTTATCGAACGTCGTACTCGTATTCCTGTATTTGTAATGTTTGACTAGTATTTTTTTGCATGTTTTATATTTGTATTTGTCACTTTATGCTTGTTAGCAGTATCCTTGCTGTATCAGCAATTAATCAAACTTATAAATGTCTAAACCTTGCTGTATCAGCAATTAATCAAAGTTATAAATGTCTAAACCTTGCTGTATCAGCAATTAATCAAAGTTATAAATGTCTAAACCTTGCTGTATCAGCAATTAATCAAAGTTATAAATGTCTAAACCTTGCTGTATCAGCAATTAATCAAAGTTATAAATGTCTAAACCTTGCTGTATCAGCAATTAATCAAAGTTATAAATGTCTAAACCTTGCTGTATCAGTAATTAATCAAACTTATAAATGTCTAAACCTTGCTGTATCAGCAATTAATCAAAGTTATAAATGTCTAAACCTTGCTGTATCAGCAATTTATCAAACTTATAAATGTCTATACCTTGCTGTATCAGCAATTAATCAAACTTATAAATGTCTAAACCTTGCTGTATCAGTAATTAATCAAACTTATAAATGCCTAAACCTTGCTGTATCAGCAATTAATCAAACTTATAAATGTCTAACATGAACATTACGTATGGAATATATTGTGTGTGTGTATAATGTAGAAATGTATACACCTCCGCAGATACTCTACCGTGGTCATAAAGAATCACATTATTATTATTATGCACGATTTTCGTTGTGACACGGCCATGTCACAGTCATGCCAGTTACATTTAGACTAGATATATGATGTTCATTCTAATAAACTTACATTATAGTCATGTCAAGTACATAAATTTGATATGCTTTTTTGATCCTGATATACTTTTCCACAGTCATGTCATATACGAGGTCTGTCCCGGGAAATCATAAAAATGTCTGATATTTCGTGAACGGTTCTTTGAAATTTAAAGATATGTTCATGCTTTCAAACTACATTTGTACTGAGCAATCTGTGAAAATATTAATTAAATCGCTTACAAATTGCAAAAGATATGGAGATTTATATGATGGTGTATCGGCGTATACGGAGCACGTTGAAAATAATTTTGCTACGTTTTTGTGGAGGGGTGGTTGAATGTTTTGTGTGCAGTCTCTTTACTAGAGCCGTAATGGTGATGAGTCTTGTCATCTAAGCATTGATTAAGTCTTCTTAGTTAAAATTATAGTCAATAATTTGAGTTATAAATGATAAGTAGAAAAAATAGCATGATCAGTTTCATTTTATTTGAGGGAATACTAATTTTATTTTAGACTGAAATAAAACAAAGAGATGTAGCTTGTTTAAAATGTCAACAAGAAACGAGCATTTAGGATATTTAAAGAAAACTGCATACAGAATCATCACAGGATTATTAATGACACAATAGAAGGTTGAATTTTTAAATTATTTTTGTTAAATATACCAGAGATATATCTCAGAATATACTTAACTGGAAAGAAAAGCTTGGGGAAGGTCTAATTTTGCGCCGCAAAACTTACATTACGTCACTATTTTCCAATAAAATAATTGCAGTAGGTTTAAGAAAATTTCTATAAAATCAACGCTGATGGTGGAAATTATTTCAAACTCTCAAAAACTAATGTTACATAAATAGTTAGAATTGTGTAATATCACCTCTTGAATTTCAAAACAGTGTTTGTGACGTGCGCCGTAGACACCTACCCCTCTTGGAATAAATGCATATAAATATGTTGTGTTAGGGGTGAATTCATCCATATTTGTAAAAAATGTTTATTAGATGTATGCAAACAGATCATATAAATTTCATGAAATTCTGCAGACACATTACTGTTTTATCACAAATGTCTACGTATTTCTGGGACAGACCCCGTACATACATATGATTTTTGATTATGATGATTATTATTTATGTCTATGTCACGATGTTGTCTGTTTACTGCACTGTCTTTGCCAATGTTGTAAATATTGTATCCTCATGGGCCTTACGGCTTTTTGGAATGTGAATAAACTTTTCTTCTTCTTTCTTCTTCATTTCTAGTCCAAGCTATACGTCTTTTTAGTCTTTCTTATCCAGGAATTTAATACGAAGACTTTAGATTCAGCAACTAAAGAGAATGTAAGACGGCATGTTTGTGGCGATGCGTAAAGAAAACTTGAAAGCCAGATGCAAAACTGATCTTAATGATAAGAGCTACAATGATTCTTGGAGGGAGATTCTAAATGACCTCTTGGAAGAAGAGGATTGAACAATGGAACGATGGACATTCAGACAGACTTGTATACAGAACCCAGCACCTGTCCCAGGAAAAGGTGCCAAAACTAATACTTAAACTGTGCACAAAATTTCTTGCGCAAATGAAAACCGTTGAGCGCAAACAAATTTGAAAAAAAAAAATGTGCGCAAATGTAATAGCACCCTCGAAAGATAGAACAAACAGAACACGGTATTCAAATCCATTGATTTGTTCTCGGTTAAATATGCAAGGTTAAATATGCAAATATTGCATTATCCATTAAGCCAGAAAAATGGGTTGGCTATGCTGGAAATCGCAATTCGTGAATGAATATTTGCGCTACGAAATAAACTTCAAATCCTAGGATGACTCCTTTAATTGGAGTATTGGGGACTAGCGACAACGACGTTCGTATGTCTACAGCGCAGTGCGTCTGTTTAAACTGCTACATGTATATTTTATTATGTAATAATTCATGAAATGAGCATTCATGTGCATTCGTCTTGTGTAAAAAGAGAAAGGAATGCTTTAAAAGGGAAGGAAGCGGCTATGTTTGCTTTCTGACTTTAAAAACCATCTTCTTCTTTAGGCTAGTGATCCCACGGTGAGTTTTTTTTTGTGACGCTGTCTGAAGATCTTACAAGTTTATGTTGATTAAGATGATGGTTTGTTTATTTTTTCAGTAACACACAGTGGTCATTATTTACTTTCAGCTCAGTTTCAATGCTCTCTAGTTTTAACTTCAGACAGGATTTTTCTTCTCTCCACATGCATCTTGCAGATGAAATTGCTGAAGAATAATTCCAATTCACTAAGTCTTGTCTGAGTTTTGGTTACAAGTAAGATCGATATCAGGTTGACTTGAACCCAACAGTAGCTGAGTGCATCTCTAGCTGGGTCGTCTAGTAGACTGTTAATGTTGTCACTTGAAGGTTCAAACAGATATCTTGTTTTTACTGAGATGCACTGGCCTTGTTCTGAAGGGTTTCACAACAGGTTGAGAAATGTTCTATTGTTTCAGCATTTTTATTACAAAGCTGGCATGTTGGACTACCATTATACATTATATGTATTGATTGAATTTTGTCCTATTAGATTGCAATGTGTATGTCCCAGTCAGTAACCTTGCCTTAATTTCGGCACGTCTAGAACATCGTGTACGGCATGTGCACCGCTCAGGATAACTTCAGCAAGAATAAAAGACACTTTATACAACTATGAAGTTCTTATTTCTTAAAATAAATTATTTTTTTGTAACAGGGCCTCAAACACACTCAATTAACTCTTTTTTCTGAGTATAGAGAGAAGTAGCAGCACCCGATTCCACGAAACGAAACCTCCACAAATCGGCGGGGTATGAAAGCCCATCCGAAACATTACGGTTTTGCATGCACACCGAGAATTATTTTCTCATTGTAATAACTTAAATTTTGGTTTAAATGATCTAAAATTCTTTAAAACATTTAAAATGATTTTATTGATCGGATTGACGGAAGTTTTTGTTTCTTCAAACTAAAGCATGTTTAATTAGTTGCTTGAATATTGAACATTGGTGTGGTAATTGTCAATTTGACGTAAACTTTCACCAGTAAACTATTCTGATTCTGATAGAAAGTCTCACAATCTGTACCAGACGGGAAGAAAAATGCCTTCGATGTTCGTTTTTATAGTAATCATGGCGAAAACAATTGCAACATATATTCGGTAAACAATTGCAACATATATTCGGTAACACCGGGTTATAATATCTAGGCCCCGGAGGGGGTACTCCCATATTAAAGCAGTGCGGGTATGTGACGCGGTAAAGCCCCCCTTTTTGAGTTTTATTACCTCTGAATGCACCTACTTTTTCAGTTCGATTAGCTTTTAAAGCACCGACTTTTTCTGAATGCACCCATTTTACCCAGTTCGATCAGCTCTAAAGGTACAACTTTTACCGTTCTTTCAGCTCTGAAAGCACCCACTTTTTCAGTTTGTTTAGCTTCGTAAGTCCCCTGCTTTTTAACAACATAGGGCGGTACCCAATTTATATATGAGTACCCCCCCCCTCCCCCCCGGATCTAAGCCTATATTTCAGAAAACATAGGTTCACGGTCTGGGCTTAGACTGCTCTACTGCGCATGTGTGTCATGTGTCATGTGTCGGATTTTAAGATCCAATGACACAAGCGGACAGCTGCACGCCAATGTTTACATCCAAGGATTCGTGGATGTACTTGTATGAACTCAGAGTGCATTGACTGACTCATGAACATAAACACTTTTCTATTGGCTGGAACCATGACAACAAAGAATAAACAAGTTGGTGGGTGGCTGGCGTGTGATTGATAATGAACTCGCCAGAACGAAGCAGGCTAGGTCTGGGCTTTCATACCCGACCCCCACATATTCACCAAATCCACATTAGTTTGCTGGTTCTCAGTTTTCCAATAATCAATATTAGAAATCCAGGTAACCAGTAAAACCCCCTCAGTTAGCCATTGGTCAATATTGGACACACCTTCAAATATTGACCAATGACTAGCTGAGGGGGTTTTACTGGTTACCTGTTCATTCCAATATTGATTGTTTGTAAGCTGGAAACCAGCAATTATAATGTAGATATGGTCAATCCATTCGGATCGAATCAAGACGTTCTGGACCAACTAATTAAGCGCATGCGTAGTGTTTTGTTATTGTTTTGAGGAAATGGACTTTTTCGACGTAGCAGATGGTAAATTCGTTTCAAACACAATATTTATGGATCTTAGACATAGAATGAATATGCAGTTTTATGCACCCGCATTAGGGAAATTACTGACTGCGATTTAATTACGTATACTGCCCAGACTGATGTCACATGACGTAGTTTGTTTGAGCTGTCAAATGTGACAAGTAAAAGCTTTTAACAAAAGCTACATGACAAGCTAACAGACCGATTTAATATTTTAGAGGCTGTAACAGCACCCTCATTTCTTGGTATTTATTATGCACAAAGAGAACACTGTATTTTACTGTTTATCTTTACGTATGGCGTCTACATGTATTCATTTTAATTGTAATTCAATTAATTGGCTGATTGGCTGAGGCTATCCACACGACGGTCGTGCCGATAAGCGGCGTTATCCGCATGACAGTCGTGCCGATAAGCAGCGTTATCGGCCCGACTGTCGTGCGGATAGCCAATGCTACAGGTATTGGCTATCGGCACGATAGGAGTATAAGATTTTCTAACAAGCTTATGTATGCATAAACTTTTAATTTGTCATTGAATAAATTAATTATGTGTTTAGCTATTGAAATACATCCAAAATTAACATTTTTGTTAATTATGAATAAGAAAACTAGTTTGACTTGATTAATCCAGCTGATATAAACTGAATCACAGTAGATTTACAAGTAACAGCGGATAAAAATATAATCATTGCATTTTTTAGATTGTGTTACTGAAATGTTTCATACTCCTTTGTTAAAATCAAAGGCTGTTTATTCTTTTGGATTACAACATTATTTTATTAATCTTAATTTGCCACAAGTATTACAGATTTTATACCTGGAATTGAAGAAATGATAACAATCTTAAGATATATACAAAGCTGTTACGACAAATGTAATTTTCTTTTCATAAGTATTTTGAATTCAGTATAGTCATGGCGTTAAGCACCAAGTAGGTCACCTTATACGAATGACTGATGACGTCATTACGACTGGATCAATCACCTCCGATTTTATTGTTTTTTCCATACTCTGTATGCGCCATGGTTTTAAAATGCACATAATACTTGTGAGAGGGTATTGCAGTATATGAAGGTAGAAAAGGACCTTAGTGATTATACACTAAAAAGTCATGTACTGTTTGCTTTATTTTATATGAGCTTGTCATGAGAAAATCAGATTTTTGCCTATGCGAAAAAGTCGCAGATCAGCTTCACAGTAACTGCGAAGCTGATCAGCACCTTTGTTTTCGCTACACAGTAAGATTCCTCTTCTTCATAAATCTGAAATTTCAAGCTTCTAGCCATCTTCTTTGCTTGCACAGGCTGGTTTGTGTCAGACCTGGTCGGAAACCCTGAAGACCGGTTTTCATGTGTCACGGCTCATAAGGCCTCCAGGCTTGTCAAATAGAATTACAAAATCTAAAAAAAAACATTCAAACATATATTAGATTATGATTTGATTGACAGAGTCTGTCATTTATAGCTGTGACTGTTACAGCGACCTTGACCTATGAAGCGGGTCCTCTGACGTATGATGACTTCCCACAGACACAAGAGCCTGTGTATATTTTAGGACAACAGTACAGTGTTCTGTATGGTAAGTGCCATTAGACATTATGAAAACAAGCCCTTGCAAATGAACCGCCTTGTGGAAAAACCAACAATGTGGTTTATGAACAGGTCCAACACAAACCGCCCTGTACAAGCACAGAAAAGAGCTAGAAACTTGAAATTTTGGATTTAAGTAAAAGAGTAATTGTACTATCTGAGTAGCGAAAACAAAGGCGCTGATCAGCTTCGCAGTTTCTGAGTAGCGAAAACAAAGGCGCTGATCAGCTTCGCAGTTAATGCGAAGCTGATCTGCGCCTTTGTTTTTTGCCTAGGCAGATTGTTGGTTTTCCAACTGATGGCAGCTCAAATATAGTCTGACTTTGAGCCAGCCATCAAAATGAAAGTGTCATACCCAATGGATCATTTTGGTCAAAATGGTAAACAATCGGGTATTAAAAATTCATTTTGACGGCTGACCTGTCAGACTATTAAAAATTTACACATTTTTCCTAAGTTGTAAAAACAGTTGTCAAATACTTTAAAGATAAAAGGAGAAAGAATATCCATAAAACCTTAAATTACTTTTAATCTTCTGGAATGTACATGTATATATGCTAAGAAGAACTGATTACTTAAATGCAATGCATATCATCTCAAATTGGATAAACTGGACATGAAAGCTTCATTGTTAGCTTGTTTGGTTCATATTGAAGCAGGAACCACAACTGATTCTCATGTCCAGTACATTTCTTTTACGAAGAGCTGGTCAGACATACGTTAAACATATTTTTATGTACATTCTTCCAAAAAGGCATCAGTTGATGGTAAGGAAGTTACATGCACTTAGTACTGGTAATCTGCCACTATGACCATGAATTGAGCCTGTGTGTGAGAAAACCAACAATTTGGGTTCTGACCAGGTCTGACACAAACCGGACTGTACAGTCTTAGAAGATGGTTAGAGGCTGGAAATTTTGGATTTAGAAAGTAGAGGAATTGTACTATCTGTGTAGCGAAAACAAAGGCGCTGATCAGCTTTGCAGTTACTGCAAAGCTGATCTGCGCCTTTGGTTTCGCATATGCAGATTGTTGGTTTTCTGGTGCAGCAACTTTATCTACATTCTTCCAAAACGGCAATTGTCAGTTAATGGAAAAGAGGTTACATGCACTTAGTACTGGCAATCAGCCACTATGACAATATGAATTTTAGTTGTTTACATGTATTACAGACTTAGATGAGATAAGAGCTGACGTGAAAAGTAGACTATGGTTCACATACAGAAAAGGCTTTCCTTCAATAGGTAAAACATCCTTAAATCCAAATAAACTTTTTATCCCACTGATGGGTTTTTTCATGGAGTTGAAAGGTATCACAGAATGAGATATGATGCATTTTCACTTTGTGCAAAAGCTCAGATTCAGAATGAAGCAGATTCATCCAAGTCCAACCCCTAGGTTTAAGTAGTCACTTAGAAGGCATACAGACATCATGGATTTATAGATGGCTTAGTCTTTGAAGACAAAAATGTAAATATGAAAATTGTCTTGTTTGATGAAATACAATGTTTCAGCTGAAAGATCTTTGAATATATACTAAATGAATAAAGAAACACAACAAACACTTTGGGTCACTAAAACATGCTTTTTAATGCAAGTATGTGGCGTCACTGAACCATGATCAGTAAATGTCAAATTTGAAACCAAAATCAATATTTTGTTTCCAAAACCCTTAAAAGTGATTGCACATTACGGAAACATCTCCGTTTGCAAAAAGTGTTCTATGATTCTGCTGATTTTGATTGTAATTTTGCATTTATTACTCTTGCTACCCATAAAATTGTGCATTTCGAGAATCTATTATGATCACCCAATCAATTAGATGATAACAGATACCCACAATATATGATTTTATGGACTTATGTTAAAAATCAATTTCATACCAACCCCTGATTTCCCCCATTTTTACTATATATATAAGGTGCAAATCTGGGGTAGCTTTCATACGGAGATGTTTCCATGATGAGATGTAACCATTGCTCAGTTTGTAACATTTGATTATGTTATGGGACGTTTAATGTCACCAACATCAATTGAAAAATTGAGTCAAAAGCCAATAAAATTTCTTTCGGCATGCGTTATATTCAATAAAATGATTATTTATGTAAACATTATGACCTTTGAACTGCAGACATCCATGAAACGTCCATAATAACGTCAAAATCCAACACCCTGCATTTTAAAGACTCTCATTATGTTTTTTTTTTTCAAATTTTCTGATTGAAAAATGATCAATTGCCAAACATTTGATTACAGTGAGTAAATCGAGTGTTTACTCAAAGCATATACATGTATACTCAAAGCATATACATGTAATCCATTTTGCTCCTTTACATAAGGTCATATTCTGTTTAACGAACGTCAAAACAAACGCTCTGTTGACCCATTTCTACGGTACCTGTGATGTCACTGTTGATTCGATATACACCGTTTAGGTACAAATGACCAAAATCGAATAATTGAAATGACGTTTATTACTCATTCTTTGTTATTGTTAACTTCAGCATTCCATTAGTAAGCTTTATCGCAACATGGGATGGCACCTAAGTATACAATGATGCTGGTCTTTATTGCATATTATCGAGTCGACATCACGTAACCCACATGCAAAGAATTTGGCATTTTCACCTTTGCCCTGACGTTAATGTCGCAATTTGCGTTTTTCATAGTTATTGACATTTTGTCTTTTTTTAAAAAAATAAAATGACGTTTTTAGCTCACCTGAGTTGAAGGCTCACAGGTGAGCTTATAGTATACCCATGCTCCGGCGTCCGTCCGTCCATCGTCGTCCACAATTTCAAAGATCTTCTCCTCTGAAACCGCTTGGCCAATCAAAGCCAAACTTCATGTGGAGCATCCTTAGGAAGGGGGGGACGAAAGTTTATATAAATGGTCCAGGTCACATGACCAAGATGGCCGCCATGGCTTTAAATAGCAAAAACCTTTAAAAATCTTCTTCTCCAGAACCAGTGGGCCGATTTCCACGAAACTTAATATGTAGCATCGGGGATGCGGGCCCATCATAGTTGATATAAATCATGACCCTAGGATGACCTTGACCTATTTTACGGCAAGGTCAACTTAGGGTCGCCAATGCATTTGAATGGGAAAAATGGTAAAATGCTATTTAATGGGAATAGGCAAATGTACAGAAGATTAATGTTAATGGAAAATTTTAGCCCCTGGGGTTGTCTGCCCCTGCCCCGGGGCTATATACATGAATATATCCATAATAATGAAACATCTTCTCCCCTGAAACCGCTTGGCCAATCAAAGCCAAACTTCATATGGATCATCCTTGGGAAGGGGTAAAGAAAGTTTATATAAATGGTCAAGGTCACATGACCAAGATGGCTGCCATGGCTATAAATAGAAGAAACCTTTAAAAATCTTCTTCTCCAGAACCAGAAGGCCAATGATTTTGAAACTTGGTTTGAAGCATCAGTGACTGGAGCTCTACAAAGTTTATATAAATCATAACCCTGGGATGACCTTCACCTATTTTACAGCAAGGTCACCATAGGGCCCTCATGCATTTGAATGGGGAAAAGTGTTAAAATACCATTTGTAGGGAAAAACTTGCAGGAAATGGGCAAATGGACTTAAGATTTATGATTCTGAAAAAATTTGGACCCCAGGGGTCTGTCTGCTCACACCCCGGGGCAATATACATGTATAATAGTACAGTGATATTCAAAGATCTTCTTCTCTGAAACTGCTTCGCCAATCAAAGCCAAACTTTATGAGGAGCATTGTTAGGAAGTGGGAATGAAAGTATATATAAATGGTCAAGGTCACATGACCAAGATGGCCACCATGGCTATAAATACCAAAAACCTCCAAAAATCCTCTTCTTTAGAACCAGAGGGCCTATGATTTTGAAACTTGACATGAAGCATCGGGGCAAGGAGTTCTATAAAGTTTATATAAATCATGACCATGGGATGACCTTGACCTATTTTACTGCAAGGTCAACATAGGTCAGCCATGCATTTGAATGGAGAAAAGTGTTAAAATGTCATTTGAAGGGCAAAACTTGCAGGAAATTGGCAAAGGGACTGAAGTTTTATGATTTGAAAAAGAAATTGACTCCAGGGGTTGCTCTGACCCAGCCCTGGGGTTATATACATGTATATTACCATTCTAGTCAAACAAGTTTATTGGTATATATCTCAGGTTTCAGGTGAGCGTTTACAGGACCGTTGGTCCTCTGGTTTCATTTCATCACATGCAAAAAGCAGTCAGTAGGTCATTTCATAAAAGGATTTTATCAAAACGTCAGATACATACGTAAAAATTGAAATTTAATGTGTTGCATATTTTTATTCTTTAAGTATGGGACAGACACACCTTTATCCAACTTCAGATATTTTTGCTAGACATTAGAGCTCTAAAAAGCCATGATTTAAAGCTCTTTGTTCAAGGCCCAGTTGTTCAAAACTTTGTTAGCTTGACGTCCTTGTTAAGACCTCAACTTTTTAGCTCACCTGAGCCGAAGGCTCACAAGGTGAGCTTATAGGATGGCCATGATCCGGCGTCCGTCCGTCGTCGTCGTCCACAATTTCAAAGATCTTCTTCTCTGAAACCACTTGGCCGATCTAGTTGAAATTTTATGTGGAGCCTCCTTGGGTAGTGGCATTGTAATTTTGCTCGTGATATCTTGGTCACATGACCAAGATGGCTGCCACGCCCATATATGGTAAAAACTACTCAAAAATCTTCTTCTCCAGAACCGGTGGGCCGATTTCCACGAAACTTGGTATGTAGCATCAGGGACTTCAGCCCATTATAGTTTGATAAAATGATGACCATAGGTTGACCTTGACCTATTTTACGGCAAGGTCAATTTTGGAAACATAGGCTTTTACATGGGAAAAAGTGAAAACTATGGATTTTTTTAAATCTATTGCAGCCTTAGGCCTGAAAAGTGGTAGATGCAAACAACTAATGGAGTAGATGAAGGTATGTGATTAATTTAGGTCAAGGTCATCTCTTGACCTTGGCCAGTCTGTCCTCCATACACACTTTTCAAAAATCTTCTCTGAAACTGCTGGGCCAATCAAGTTGAAATTTTATGTGGAGCGTCCATGGGTAGGGGAGACGAAAGTTTGATCGCACAATCCAGGTCACATGACCAAGATGGCCGCCACGCACATATATGGTAAAAACTACTCAAAAATCTTTTTCTCCAGAACCGGTGGGCCGATTTTCGCAAAACTTGGTATGTAGCATTTGGGACTCCAGCCCATCATAGTTTGTTGAAATGATGACCCTAGGATGACCTTGACCTATTTTATGGCAAGGTCAATTTTGGAAACATTGGCTTTTACATGGGAAAAGGCGAAAACAATGGATATTTTGGACACTCTTGCAGTCTAAGACCTGAAAGTTGCTAGATGCAGACAACCAATGGAGTCAATGAAGGTAAGTAATTAATGAGGGCCAAGATCATTTCTTGACCTTGACCCAAGGTCATTTAAATATCAAAATTAGAATTATGGTTTTCTCCGAAATCACTGGGTTTGGAAACTATTGCAGCATGAGACCTGAAACTTTGCAGATGCAGACAACTTATGAATTCAATAAAGGTGTGTGAGTATTCAAGGTCAAGGTCATTTCATGATGACTTAATACATGTACTCCAGGATCAGGCTTCAGGTGAGCATTCTCAGGACCAATGGTCCTCTGGTTAGCTCACCTGAGCCAAAGGCTCACAGGTGAGCTTAAAGTATACCCATGCTCCTGCGTCCGTCCGTCTGTCGTCCGTCATCCACAATTTCAAAGATCTTCTCCTCTGAAACCGCTTGGCCAATCAAAGCCAAACTTCATGTGGAGCATCCCTAGGAAGGGGGAACGAAAGTTTATATAAATGGTCCAGGTCACATGACCAAGATGGCCGCCATGGCTATAAATAGCAAAAACCTTTAAAAATCTTCTTCTCCAGAACCAGTGGGCCGATTTCCACGAAACTTGGTATGTAGCATTGGGGACGCGGGCCCATCATAATTTATATAAATCATGACCCTAGGATGACCTTGATGTATTTTACGGCAAGGTTAACTTAGGTCGCCAATGCATTTGAATGGGAAAATATGGTAAAATGCTATTTAATGGGTAAAACTTACTGGGAATAGGCAAATGGACAGAAGATTAATGTTAATGGAAAATTTTAGCCCCTGGGGGTTGTCTGCCCCTGCCCCGGGGCTATATACATGTATATTTCCATAATAATGAAACACTTCCCCTGAAACTGCTTGGCCAATCAAACCCAAACATCATATGGAGCATCCTCGGGAAGGGGGAAAGAAAGTTCATATAAATGGTCAAGGTCACATGACCAAGATGGCTGCCATGGCTATAAATAGAAAAAACCTTTAAAAATCTTCTTCTCCAGAACCAGAAGGCCAATGATTTTGAAACTTGGTGTGAAGCATCAGTGACTGGAGCTCTGCAAAATTTATATAAATCATGACCCTGGGATGACCTTGACCTATTTTACGGCAAGGTTAACATAGGTCGCCAATGCATTTGAATGGCGAAAACTTTTTAAATGTCATTTAAAGTGAAAGTCTTGCAGGAAATGAGCAGTAGGGCTGAATATTAATTATTCCGAAAAAAATTGGACCCCAGGGGCTCATCTGCCCCCACTCCGGGGCATTATACATGTATATTACCATAATATTCAAACATCTTATCCTCTGAAAATGCTTGGCCAACCGAAGCCAAATTTTATGTGAAGCATCTATAGAATGGGGGAATCAATGTATATATAAATAATCCAGGTCACATGACCAAGATGGCCGCCATGCCCATATATGGTAAAAACCCTTCAAAAATCTTCTTCTCCGGAACCGGTGGACTGATTTCAAAGAAACTTGGCGTGAAGCATCAATGGCTAAAGTACTAATAATGTGTATATAAATCATGAACCTGTGGTGACCTTGACCTATTTTACGACAAGGTCAACATAGGTTGCTAATGCATTTGAATGGAGAAACCTTTTTAAAAAGTCATTTGAGGTAAAAATCTTGCAGGAAATGGGTAGTAGGACTGAATGTTAATGATTCTGAAAGCAAATTGGACCCAAGGGCTCATATGCCCCCACCCAGGGGCAATATACATATTACCATAATATTCAAACATCTTCACCTCTGAAACCGCTTGGCCAATTAAAGCCAAATTTTATGTGAAGCATCTATAGGATGGGGGAACCAATGTGTATATTTATAATCTAGGTCAAGTGACCAAGATGGCCGCCATGCCCATATATGGTAAAAACCCTTCAAAAATCTTCTCTGGAACCGGTGGACCGATTTCAAAGAAACTTGGCATGAAGCATTGATGGCTGAAGTACTACAATGTATATATAAATCATGATGCTGTGGTGACCTTGACCTATTTTAAGACAAGGTCAACATAGGTTGCTAATGCATTTGAATGGGGAAAACTTTTAAAAAGTCATTTGAGGTACAAATCTTGCAGGAAATGGGTAGTAGGACTAAATATTAATGATTCTGAAACAAATTTGACCCAAGGGCTCATATGCCCCCCACCCAGGGGCAATTTACATGCATATTACCATAGTATTCAAACATCTTCACCTCTGAAACCACTTGGCCAATTAAAGCCAAATTTATCTATATAATGGGGGGGGGGGGGGGAACAAATGTGTATATTTATAATCTAGGTCACATGACCAAGATGGCCGCTATGCCCATATATGGTAAAAACCCTTAAAAAATCTTCTTCTCTGAAACCAATAGACTGATTTTAATGAAACTTTGCGTGAAGCATCGATGGCTAAAGTACTACAATTTGTATATAAATCATGACCCTGTGATGACCTTGACCCAGTTTATGGCAAGGTCAGCATGGGTTGCCCATGCATTGGAATGGGGAAACTGTTAAAATGTCATTTGAAGGGAAAAGCAAGCAGGAAATTGGCAAATGGACAGAATATTGATTATTCTGAAAAAAGAAAATCTCCCAAGGGCTTCATCTGCCCCTGCACTGGGGTTAAATACCATAATATTCAAACATGTTTATTGGTATATGCAGCAGATCTCAGGTGAGCGTTTACAGGACCATTGGTCCTCTGGTTTAGTAAATGCCGACTACACAAGCAAATACCCTGTTATTTTTTGTTGATAAAATGTGAGAATCCTTTGCAATGCAATGCAAAGGATTCTCACATTTTATCAACAAAAAGTAACAGGGTATTTGTTATATCCATGTTTGAAATTTTAATGAATCGTTAACTAACTAAATGTCGTTAATTTTGAACAACTGGGCCCAGATTTATAAGAGTAATAAACTCGCTTTTAATTGAAAATAAAGATTTGTTTCTTATATCTTTCACTTATATGAATATTTTAGCTGAGTCATGAGAAAATGAACAATCTGCATATGCGAAAACAAAGATGCAGATCAGCTTCGCAGTAAACGCAAAGCTGATCAGTGCCTTTGTTTTCACTACACGGATTGTACAATTCTTCTACTTTCTTAATCCAAAATTTCAAGCTTCCAGCCGTCTTCTGTGATGGTACAAACCCGTTTGTGTCCGACCTGTTCGAAAACCACAATTGGTTTTCTCATGACTTTGCTCACTTTGTTTTAGGTGGAACAGGTCCATCATCGGACAATGGTTGGGGCTGTATGTTAAGGTGTGGACAGATGATGTTGGCACAGGCCTTGGTCATGAGGCATCTAGGCAGAAGTAAGATAGAAATGATATTAGTTCTTCAAGCCCACAAACATTATGAAAAGGCTTGGTACACTTTTCAATTCCACTGTACAAGTTTTGTGCTGAAGCAGTGTGGCAAGGATAAATGGTCTTAACTGTTTATCGATGACATTGAGCATTATTCAAGCAAAATATTATCTGGTAGCATAACAGATGCTGATTTGAGGTATATTTTTTTGTTCAGATACGCCTCTTTGAAGTTTCTTATTTATCAGAAATATTTGAGCCACCTCATGGGAAAACCAACAATCTGCATATGCGAAACCAAAGACGCAGATCAGCTTCGCAGTAACTGCGAAGCTGACCAGCGCCTTTGTTTTCGCTACACGGATAGTAAAATTCCTCTTCTTCTTAAATCCGAAATTTCAAGCATCTAGCCTGCTTCTTTGACTGTGCAGCCTGATTTGTGTCAGACCTGTTCGGAAACCACAGTTTTCCGACGAGGCAGCTCATTTTATGTCCATTCTTCTTTACGTGAATGGGTTCCTTTGTCAGGAACAGCCACTTTTACAACTTTTTATCACCAGATAAATATGTTGTCCACATTTCTGCCTTTTTGGCGCTCAAGTAATGTGACTGATGCGATAAATGTGGCTGACACGTACATAACCCAGATTTCAATACATGTATTTTGAAATATGAATGTATTATGGGGCTGTAAATAACAAATATGATTATGTGATCTTTTGTAGGTTGGAGATGGCCATCAACAGATGAGAAATACAGAAATATTCTGGAAATGTTTTTAGACAAGAAAAATTCATATTACTCTATACATCAGATAGGTAAAGAAAAGTTCATATTACTCTACACATCAGATAGGTAAAGAAAAGTTCATATTACTCTATACAGCAGATAGGTAAATATGAGATCAAATGAGCCTCTGCATGAGAAAACAATTTGTGCTTCCGACAAGTTCTGACACAAACCGGCCTGTAAAGTCACAGAAGCAGGTGAGAAGATGTAAGTAGAAGAGTGGTTATACTATCTGTATACTGAAAAAAGACACTGATCAGCTGTGCAGTTACTGTTTTTTCACGAGTGAAAACTCTCTAATAATTTGGAAATCTAAAATTCACGAACTTGTAGTAAGATAAGTGTTTTGTTTGATATACTATTTGTGCACAGTGATTTTTGTTCTATTACAGCGTCAATGGGTGTGTCAGAAGGCAAGAATGTAGGTCAGTGGTTCGGTCCAAACACTGTAGCTCAGGTTCTTAAGTAAGTCCAGTACTTGTCTAAATTATACCATGAAGTTTCATAATTGTAGCATAAAGTTTTCTATAAACTACTTGCTTTTGATACCTTTGATACCTGTGTATGCACCAGTCATATGTACCATGGTCTTTGTGAACATTTTTTTGCAGTTACTTGTATAACTTACTAATTATACATGTATCTTTCTAGATATTAAGATCACTATAACAGTCTTCGCGAAAACTTCGAAACAGCTGCTGGACAGCTGTCCGACAGACTGAAAATTTTTGCTGGTCAGAAAAAAAATTTGTCGGACAGAAAAAATGACCAAAAATAAAAAAAAAAAAGCTTCATAAGCTTGTTGTTTTCCACGAATGAGCAAAAGAATTCATACGCTTATTCTCCTTTTCGAGAGTACCAAAATCTGCCTTACGTTTACTCATGTTGCCTTAATGATTGAATGAAGATCGAATTTTATTGCAAAGATTATATTTATATATGCTTTCGATCGGCACTTCAAAAACACCAAATATTTGAGTTGCAGAAATAAATTTATTTCTGTACATGCATCGCTTTTGTTTTTTAAAGTCAGTAATTTTAATTACACACAAACTGACAAGAAGATCAAAGAGGTGTTGAAATGAAGTATTCAATGTGTAATTAAAGTCGGCGAAAACAAATATTACTAACCGCTTTTGATAGCGAAATCCTATGATTAAAGACATAATGTGAGTAAAATCAATTAGTCGTCCATGTTTTTGTGTTGAACCTTGACCCGGCATAATTGTTCACGTGTTTCAATGATGGGTAAATTTCCGTGACGTCAACCGAAGCGATTCTCAATACTGGTCTCCATTGGTAGCTAGCGATCACGTGTAATGAATATTTAATAGAAAGGCTGGACCAAATGACCATGTGGGCGGTACTATCGTGCAAGATAGCGCGCGTCATATATTTGTTTTCAATAAACTCCATCGGCTACCGTCTTTTGATATCGATAATTAAGGTGTTACATGACCATTAGACAAGCACGAATCTCAACAAACTGCAGAAAACAATCGGAACAAAGTTGATTTATTTTATCATTCGACGCTGAAAAGGCGAGATGACAATTTTATAGTATGAAATGGCCTTTTTCTCGTCGGACGGATTGACCGGGAACATGACAGAAATAGCCGGTCAGTTTCAAAATTTGTCGGAAATGACCGACAGACCGACACTTTTCGTGAAGACTGCTATAAATGAATAACATTTTACATGTATTCTACATTACAGGAAACTAGCAGTATATGATGACTGGAGTTCACTGGTGGTACATGTTGCCATGGACAACACTATAATACAGGACGATATTAGTAAGTGACAGAACACTTATTTTAAGTTGTACATGTATGCATTGTTCATAATTTAAATGTTTAAATGTTGACAGTCACTGTCAGAGCGATAGATGACTAGGTTTAATGAATTTTACAAGTCAGAAAATTCTATACCATCACATAAACATGTCCATGCTATATTTATCACCATAAACCCCACTTTTATATAGTAAAACTGTGGTTTACAGGGGTATACCTATTTTTGATCCAAAACGGATTAATCATTATGGGTACTTGTTAGAACTGCCTCGGCGAGGCAGTTATAAAGTGTACCCACAATCAATGTTTTGAGCAAAAATAAAAAAATATCAAAAGTTTTCCAGTGAAAAGTTTCCATTTTTTCTTTGTAAAAACTCTGTGTATTGCATGGGCATGTTTTTGTAATGCATTTTTGGCAGTTTCACAAGCTCTTTTCAAGCTCAGCAGATTAAAGCAAGGCTTCAGGGTAATTTCTATTGGAATTTATGTTTTTGGTGCTTTCCTAGACTGATTTTATTTATCAGTTTGGTCAGGGTTCCAGAAAGACTGTATTGCTCCACTTGGACACACTAAACAGCAACTAAATTATTGTTGAATGAAAACTTCTGCATATCAACAGCATGATTTTGTATTGTAAGTTTTTCATTACATGTTACTGTTTATTGTTACAGGGAAATTGTCTTTCATATGAGCCGCCTCGTGGGAAAAAACCAACAATGTGGTTTCCGAACAGGTCCGACACAAACCGGCCTGTACAAGCACAGAAAAGAGCTAGAAGCTTCAAATTTCGGATTTAAGTAGAAGAGGAATTGTACTATCCAAGTAGCGAAAACAAAGGCGCTGATCAGCTTCGCGGTTACCGCGAAGCTGATCTGCGTCTTTGTTTTTGCCTATGCAGATTGTTGGTTTTCCCATGAGGCGGCTCATATATAAACTTTCCGATATGGGTCAGTTATCACAAATTCATTTTTCCCCCATTTCAGAATGTTTGTGCAAATGTAAACATGGAGAGGATTTAGAAAAATGTGATATTAGAGGACATTTAAAAACAAAAACAAACCAAAGACGGAGTGCTGACTTTATAAACTATAGTTCAACTGCTTCCCCACCCAAACCAAAGGACAGTAACTCTGATGTTGATAGTTCTATATGGAAGCCATTGTTGTTAATTATTCCCCTTAGATTAGGATTAACAGAAACTAATGTTGTATATGTGGAAAGTTTAAAGGTTTGTCTGTTGATTTTATTCTTTCATCACAATCATGTGCACTTAGTGCTGACAGTCTTCCTCTAGGAGGCTTGAATGGTGTGAAGAAAACCTTAAAATTGGTAGAAGGCTGTTGGTTCTTACTGTAAAATTTATTAATGGAATGGCGTTTAAATGCATACTCCATTAAATACTTAAAATAAAAGGCTTAGATATTGATATGTGAGAAAAATTCTTAAATTTCTCCAAGGAATTGTATTAAATGCATAAGTTTCAATTTATGAATTAAAGGCTGAGAGGCTGACTTATACATTATACATGTATGAGCCGCATCATGAGAAAACCAGATATTTGCTATGCGAAAACAAAGAAGCAGATCAGTTAACTGCACAGCTGATCAGCGCCTTTATTTCACTACACAGATAACACAATCCCTCTTCTTATTAAATTTGAAGTTTCAAGCTTCTGGCCTTTTTCTGAAACTGTGCAGGTTGGTTTATGTCGGACCAGGTCGGAAATTCCTAAGGCCGGTTTTCTCTCATTGCGGCTTATATAATAATATCACTGATTTTGTAAAATTTGACATTTGTCATCCAGCTATGACATGGCAAGGGGCAGTATCTCATTTCACTTCTCAGAAAACCATATCAGATTATTTTCATATCATTAAATTTTGATTTGGATTATGTTTCAGAAATGTTTAAGTTTTAAACAGAGTGTAGGAATGATAGGTGGGAAACCAAACCATGCTCACTGGTTTATAGGATATGTAGGTATGAAGACTTGGTTTACTTGATATTTTATCACTAATTGTCTGAACTGAACACTTACTGTATTTGTTTTGTTCTATTTTATGATTGAAGATATTTAGGACTTTGTTCACTTTGATCAAATTACACAATATCAGACACTCTGCATAAAATACAGGTTCCACAAAATAAGCAGTATTTGTTTGTATTGAGGTTTAATGTCCCAGTCAACAATTTTTCAGTCATGTCAGGATGGAGCCATCGCTTCCTGGATATAATGCGGTTGTGTGTTGAGATAATGTGTGTAGTTCAAGGATGCAACACAGTGCCACAAGTGGGGATCAAACACAGGACCTCTTGATTTTGAGTCTGATGCTGGACCACTAAGCCACGGCACTCCCCAAAATAAGAAATATGAATGGCAAGCAAGATGACTGGTTATTTCTTAGCAAGATGGTCATCTGGCTAGCATCAGCTAAAATTTTCTTACATACCTCTATCATAAAGATAGAAAAATTCCGGTATTTAAGTGGTGGTAGATATTAAAATCGATCTTACACTGCTGGCTTGGTTGCTCATACAAGATAAGAAAAGCACGCAACTAAATTCAATCGTTTCTAGCCCAAAGCAGCTGCTTGCAGCAATAATGTTCAACAAAACTAGACTAAATTGGTGTGAATTCATTGGGTATAATCTTGATTCACGCTCGTTTTCAACGAAAAACATATCAAAACTGCATCTCTTTTGACTTTGACAACAATTTATTTACATTTGACGTCATATCCGTAATAAACACTACGTTATCAGAGTTAAAGCACGGTACCAGGTTACTTTACCGGTAAAATGAATTTAGATCTAATCGGGGTATGTTTACAAGAAAAAGAATCCATCAGTGGTGTTCAGTGGAGAAAGGAAAATCTCAACCCTCGGGTCCTTCATTCCAGTGGGAAACTCGGCGAGCCTCATTTCCCACTGGAACGGATGGACCCTCGGGTTGTGATTTTCCTATCTCCACTGACCACCCATGATGGATTCTATTTATATTATCAGCTCAACAGAGATAGACCAATTTTTATAGGTGAATTGTTTGTTTGAATTGATGCTTTACGTCCCAGTCAACAGCAATGGTCATGTTGGGAAGTTGCCTCCATTTTATGAGACTTTTACCCAACATTAGGATGTCATGAACATTAGGATGTCATTACACTCAAAATGTGCTTCATAAATATAACCACCCAACTAAGCCAATAAGGCTTATATGTATGGATAGGTGGAGTAGCTGTTCAGAAAATTCAAAAATTCCATTTTATGTCTCTAAATACGACTTTCCCATCTTTTCAGGTGAAGAGTTGGTATATTTAGATCCCCACACTACACAACTTGCTGTAGATTTCACCAGTAGAGATGACAGTGATGAAAGTTTTCACTGTGCTCATTCCAGTAGGATGAAAATACTCGACCTGGACCCTTCTATTGCATTGGTAAGAGCTTATCCCTGACTTTACCAGAGGATGTCTAAATCTATTTGAGCATTTGCATGAGAAAAACTTTGGGTGACATAAAGTGGGCTGTACAGTCACAAAAGCACACTAGAAGCTTGAAATTTCAGATTTTAGAAGAGAGATTGTAGTATCTGTGTAGCGAAAACAAAAGCTCTGATCAGCTATGCAGTTCCTGATCTGCGCCTGTTTGCATATGCAGATTGTTGGCTTTCTTATGCAGCCTCTCATTTATAACTTTGCCTAGTATAAGTAGAATCATTTGTATTTTTCATGTGTATTTGTTTGGAGACCACTGTAGACTCTGATCAGTGGCCTGTTTTTACTGCCTTGATTAAAGGTCAAAAGTTATGACTGTTGTATTTTTCATATTAAAAATACTCTCATGGTTATGGTACTAACAATTTTACAGTGTTTAAGAAAATTAATGCTGACTAGTAAATAACGGATCCCAACATGGTCTCTGAATTTCTATAATTGTACAGCATGTCACAGCACAGTTGATGTTTATTGTGGTCAGAAACCATGAAGGCAAATTTTCCTATGACACATCTTGTATTCTCTTGTCTATTCTTTTGACCAATGTCAAATTTTCCAGGGTTTTTACTGTGGTACAGAAGCTGAGTTTGATGAGCTGTGTTCCAATATGTCTCGGTTTATTACCAACCGACGAAGTTCAGCCATGTTTGAACTACATAAGGAAAGACCTGAACATTGGCCACCGTATGAGCCTTACATTGGCAGTGTGAATATAAGAACATCAGGTAACGAATTGCTTTATAATAGAGAATTTTACCAATTAGCTCAACATTTGAGCCGTGTCACAAGAAATCAAACATTGTGGTTTTTGAACAGCTCTGACATAAACTGGTCTGTACCTTCTCAGAAGATGGCTAGAAGCTTGAAATTTTGGATTTAGAAAGTAGAGGAGTTGTACTATCTGTGTAGTGAAAACAAAGGTGCTGATCAGTTTCGCAGTTACTGTGAAGCTGATCTGCGCCTTTGTTTTCTCATATGCAGATTATTGTTTTTCTCATGATGCGACTCATTTGTCAATGTAGATGCCATAAAAGCAAAACAGACACATTTCAGCCATGTTTGAGCTACACAAGAAGTGGCCGGAACATTACTGGTGTGAATGAACATTAAGGTCTTACTTTAAAAGAGAGAATTTTTAAAAGAGGGAATAATACCTATTAAACAGGTGAAGATTTATATTTCACAAATTTTCTACTTCTGAATTAATTTTTGAATTCAGGGAAGAGGATTCTGAATAAGTATAAAACAAGAATAAGTATAAAACAAGGTATTTTCAGGTTAAGTAAGAATTTGTGTGAGGCAACCAATTCTTTTAATTGGCAAGGCAATGACCTTCAGCGAAAATTAAGTTCTCACAAACGTTTGAAAAGAACAATAGGTAAAATTTAAATTACTTCATGACGCAAATACGCCCATACAATATACAAGAAATTTTTTGGTTGTAAAAAAATGAAAATTTTCACAGGAAAAAATTTGATATTTTTCATATTTTAGCTCCAAACATAGATTGTGGCACACGTTAGAACCGCCTCGGTGAGGCGGTTCTAACCAGTACCCACAATCCATGTTTTGGAGCAAATATAAGAAAAATAGGTATACCCCAGTTTTGCTGTTGAAAAGTGGGGTTTCAGGGGGTATACATTATATGGACATGTTTTCCTGATGTGTACCTCCTACATTAAAACTGTTTTGTTGTTTGTTGTTTTCAGAGTTCGATGTGGTAGAGAAACATGACAGCGATGATGATTTTGAACTTGTCGGTTGACGTCATTATGTTGTATGCAGAAGACTTGAAAGGGAAAATATTTGAGTCGTGAAACTGAGATTACCAGTCTTCCTTGTTTCCATCCAGGTCCTGAGGTTATAAAACTTTTTTCAAGCTCAGCTCAGCTGAGCATGAAATATCAACTGCTCATAAATGCTGAAATAACCCAAATAAATGGAAATTTCAGGTTTAGATAAATAAAGCCTGTGATTTATCCTAATAATAAATCTTAAAATGCCAACAATTGTTGATATTTTAACATTTATGAGCAGGATAAATTTAAGTCTCAGCTGAGTTGAGCATGAAAAAAGTTTTATAACCTCGGGGCCAGGTCTGACAAAAAATCTGTCTGTACAGCCACAGGAGATGGTTAGAAGCGTCAAGAAGAAGAGGGGCTATCTGTCGAGTGAAATAAAACACACTGATCAGCTGTGCAGTTACTGTGCAGCTGGTCTGTGCCTTTATTTTCACTTCATAGATAGACCAATTTTCTATAAATGAACTTCTGAAACCCAAAATTTCAAATCCCTGTATTCCTTCAATGGGTTGTGAAGAAACTGGTTGTATACATGTACCTCAAAGACAGGTTTTCTCTTGATTCAGCTCATTTGTTCAATAAAGCTGTGATATGAAAATAGAACTGAATTACACTTTTGGAGATTCCTTTTGGAGATATTCGTATATAAGGATTTAGTGGATTACTGCTTAAGTGTTTTCTGTACAAGACAGTGCCATTAGTTTAGTATGTTAAAAAAAGAACCAGTCACATTCAAGAGTTTAGTGGCCTAGTGGTAGAGTTAGAGTCCCTTAGTTCAAGACCTATATCAGATGTGAAGGACCATTTGAGCGGCATCGTGAGAAAACCGGATTTTTGCCTATGCAAAAACAAAGGCGCAGATCAGCTTCGCAGTAACTGCGAAGCTGATCAGCGCCTTTGTTTTCGCAATTTCTCTACTTCTTAAATCCGAAATTTCAAGCTTCTAGCCTGCTTGTGTGACTGTACAGGTCGGTTTGTGTCAGACCTGGTCGGAAACCCCGAACACCGGTTTTCTCGCGTCGCGGCTCATTTAGCAAGACACTCCCCATTGTATTGGTTGATACCCAGAAAGCGATAGCTCTCTGCCCCAACATGATAAAAATTGTTGACTCTGATGTTAAGCCATAACCAAACTCATCACCTTCATCATTTTTGCACTGAACAAAAACTTGATTGCCCTGATCTGCACCTGAAATTGATGTGTTTTTGTTTAATTTCCAAGGTTGTTAAACGGTTTGGTAATACAAGGTTGTCCAACAAGTTATAAATAGCTTAAAAAGTTTTGTTTGTTGGTTTGTTTGTATTGACATTTAACGTCCCGGTCAATAATTTTTCAGTCATGTCAGGATGAAGCCATCGCTTCCTGGGTTTTAACCAGTACTCTAGGGAGTTAATGCGTCTTGCTCTACCACTAGGCAACCATGCTCCCTAAATAGCTTCAAATGGGGTTTTGCAGGCCATGAACTCAGTTGCACTAGTTTAATTTTTGGATTTTTGCAAACTACATGCGACATTCGAAAAGAAATGTAATATTGATTATAATTTTGTGTTTAAGCACCTTATTAAAGTTTGTTATATGTTTCCTGAAACATAAATTCAATTTGCTTTCTGGGAGACAGTTAAACAGCTAGTCACATGTTTTATATTTTCTGTTGCGTAGCAACCACAGAACACTGGTAAACGCTAAAATGCCACGGCTCTGAAAGCGGTTGTCATGGCAATAGGAAAGCAAAATTAAACATTCACTTTCTTGTTTCACGTCAAACTCAAAACTGTTTTGTGAAGTATTCAAGATAATGAAATCTGATTGTTATTTTTAAAATGACACCCAATGAAAGGCATGACGAAAACTTGCACATGCAATAAACAGAGAATTTTTGACCTTTAAAAAATTGAAAATTTTCACCTGAAAAATTTTGATATTTTTTCTTATTTTTGCTCAAAACATAGATCGTGGGTACACGTTATAACCGCCTCGCCTCTAACGAGTACCCACAGTCTATGTTTTGGAGCAAAAATAAGAAAAATAGGTATACCCCTCCAAACCCCAGTTTTGCTATATAAAAGTGGGGTTCAAGGGGGTATTCATTAAATGGACATGTTTTCGTGATGGGGGAAAAATGACCAATATTTATCGATTGAAGGGTGGAAAATGGCGTCAGATATTACAATTTCTGCTACAATTTGACCTACAGTTTTGTTTAATCGATAGTTTCTATGTTTTGTACAGTACTTTGCAACAAAATTCATCTCGGATATCATAATTTGTTGCCTAGCTAGCCAGGTCTATGGAAAATACATAAAACCAAAAATGCATATATTTTGGCATTGCTAAGCAACAGTTAACACAGGGATCTATGAACACATTCCAGTTACATGGAAAGTTATTGCTAAGGTGACATTACACAAACATGTAAATAGATGGCTATTTAAAACACCATCAAAGAATTTGAAAGAAGTAACAAAGCCTTTTGGTTATTTATTTGATTTTTGAAAAGAGGTTTTTGTGGCCATGGCACCTTTGCTGCCATTTTATGGTCCGATTTATACTGAGAGGAATTAGAAACTTAAGTTTTCAACATTACTCATTGCTTTCTAATTTTCAGATTGATTTTGAATAATACCAGTTTGTATATTTTGATTGTGGCAGTGTGTAATTTGTACTTCACATTGAGCATTTAAAATTTTGGATTCCGTCAAATGTAACAGAGTTACGTCATTTTGACGTTTTTACCCAAAAATCATTAAAGTCCATGATAAGTGCCGTTTTTGCTAAATGCAAAATAACGAGTGTATACGTCCGTGATCAAGGTGTGAGAACACGCCCGAAATATTGTTAGGGTTAGATTTTATCCTTCAAAACGTGAAGTTTTATTTTTGACGTCAAACATGAAAGTGTACATTCGACGTTTTCTCACCCCAGGAAAAGACTTTCATGATAAATGACAAAAGTTGTTGTCTATTGGAACGCAGACGAGGCATTTGTGTTTTTGAATTTGAATTTCGATACCCGTTTTCGGTGTTTGTACTGTTTAACTTTTAATTGTTAGCGTCACGTCAACGTCAGGAATGGAGGTCCCATTTTTTTTATAAACACGTGTTTTAATGGAATCAGTAAATGATGAGTCCATTTGTTTAAAATGATTAATTAATTACACACCTTTTACTTGAAAACAAGAGTCACCGACATTTCAAACGTCAATGTGACGTAACGCACGACTGATCGGTTTTTGTTCATGCTAAAACTGCTTGCAGTGCAGAAATCGATACCATATCAAGATTTCAAAAGCAAATCAAAAAAAAATTCTGCAAACACGCAAACATGCAAAAAGAATGGTCATGTTAATGACATTTTTGATTGGCCACGTTGATGACGTTTATTCAATCTTAAGTGTGATTTTCGACGCATGACGTTTTCTGTGGACAATTGTGTTAAGCTACAGTGGATAGAGCCATAAATTTTATAGAGGTTTATGGTTCTTTAGGGCATCATGCACCAAAACCTTCGATTTGATAAATAAACTTGAACACTCAGATTTTGACCATGGCATCAAAAATTGACCATAGACAGTCCCCTAAGCAAATTTATTATTTTTTGACGAACCAACATTGAAACAGAAATGTTGTTGTAAGCAAATTTTATAACAAGAAACAAAACTTTTGCTTTTGTTCAAAGCAGGAACTTTCTAAAGACAAGACTTAAGTTTCTAGTTCCTCTCAGTATAGTTGACACATATTTTCCTGAATTCAGATTGAATCAAACTTTCAGAAATTAAAAATGTTACCTTTGTCACAAAAATCGCTAAGCGGCCCTCGTGGCAGAGCTGTTAAGAATGCTGTTTCTTAATCACTCGATCATTTCACCGCTGTGTCTGGTGAGGGTTTGAGCCCCGCTCTGGCCACATATGAGACAAACCAAGTTCTGCTTGCGGGTGTGCTAGGTGGTTTTTCTTTGGGCCCACCGACTGATTGGCCCGTCTCATATGAGCTGAAATAATCTTGAGATGGACGTAAAACTGAATTTAAAAAAAAATGTGCTACATATATAATTGCATCTGATCACATTGTACCACCATACTGTAAATTCGGAAATTTTCGCGTGACTTTTATTTCGCGAATTTTCTATTTCCGAATTATTAGCGAGTTCTTGAATTCGCGAGTGAGTGTCAATGTATTCTATAAAATTAATAGTGACTCTTTATTAGCGAGAACTTTGAATTCGCGAGGCAACTAATTCGCGAATATTAGCGAAAATTAAGTTCTCGCGAATATTTCCGGATCTACAGTATTTCACGCATGTGCCATGGCGCAGCAACACCCATTTGCTGATTTCACAACAGCATCTGATCTTTTAGACAATTGTCTGAGGTTGTTGGATGCAAGTGTAACAAAGATACCCACTTCAAGGTTCAATAAGGCAAGCTTTTAATACAGGTAGATGGCTTCAGTTTTACAAGAGACATGATCTCTGCCGGAGTTTAATAATATAAAACAACAAATGAAATTCAGGGTTCTTCTTAACTCCAATATTAGGGTTTTAAACTCCAACTTTTTGATTCTGACTCCAACTTTTTGGAAAGTCCCAAAAGTAAAGTATAGGAAGAATCCAATATTTTTGGAAATACCTCATTTTTACTCCAATTTTCAAAATCCTCGTGAGAACTCTGAAAATCAAAAGTTGTCCCCACTCATACAGCTGTGAGAAATGGTTGGACTGCTAGGTGTCTATCATTAGTACTGCTAAATGGCTGACAACCTGAGTTCTGGTTAATCATTTAGATGACCTGCCCAGGAAATAACTGTTAAGAAACTCTTTACATACATATGAGCCGCCTCGTGGGAAAACCAACAATGTGGTTTCCGAACAGCTCCGACACAAACCGGGCTGTACAAGCACAGAAAAGAGCTAGAAGCTTGAAATTTCGGATTTAAGTAGAAGAGAAACTGTACTATCCCAGTAGCGAAAACAAAGGCGCTGATCAGCTTCGCGGTTACCGCGAAGCTGATCTGCGTCTTTGTTTTCGCCTATGCAGATTGTTGGTTTTCCCATGAGGCGGCTCATGTACATGTAAGCTTTAAATGTTTTATTGGCTATTGTAATGGCTGATTGACCAAAGCAAAATACACAAGAAAGTTGACAGTCCTACAATGGAAAAAAATAATATACTGAGTTACAATTGATATAAATAAAATATTCATCCACTGACAGAGTTTATTTGTTTTTCTTCCTGCATAAATTGTCTTTCGTACTTTATCTGTGTGTAATACTTTTTGTTTCCTTAATACATATCCGTTGAAAAGATATTGGATAGATGTACACTAACATTTTTATATCTTAAAAAGTATCAAGTTCTTCTCTTTTTTATTCAGCATATATTATTGGCCAAAACACTGACGATAGTGTCGATATTTTGTGACTGACATCGTTCTTTAAAATGATCTACATACAGAATAACAAATGATGATTTACTGAAACGCCATCAGTTCACAGAAATTTATGTCTTTACTGTAGAATGAAAGACTATATGACCATTAATCTGCATATTGAAGCTGTACACTCGCAATATTGGTCTGCTACGATGATCAAGGTTTCCACAATTGAATAAACAGTTTTGTCCATATTGTTAAGGCACAATAATGTTTGTAACCAAGGCATGTGTTCTTTTATGGCAGCTGAAATCTTCTGCAATTTCCTCCTTGTGACTGTTGAATAGTATTTGGTCTCATTGCAAAAAATATAAACAAAATTAGAAATTACCATAGTTATTTATATAGACAGGTACAATATTATTGTTTACATTATTTGACCTTGACCTCGATGACGTAGTGCGCGTTGCATTGTGGTTAAAACTTTCACTTCCGGGTGGCAAAAACATTTCCGGTTCCATGTTGTTTACATAGATTACTGAGTTTAAATTAAAGTAAAATGTGTGCCGCCATCCCAATCAGGGAACAACGATGACATTTAAATACAAAATAACAAATAATTTTTTGCCTTTGGCTCTTTTATAAAGAATTTAATTTCTCACACCTTGGGCAAACAATGTTGGATCCGCGCGCGAACGAAAATATGTATTACTTAGATAAGACTTATAATTAAATAACAATTTGCGTCATTATGCGGCCACGTCTGCAATCAGACTAAAAATTCATAATGGAAAAATAAATAAATGAAAAAATAAATAAATAAATGAAAATAGGTAATTAATAAACAATTAAATAATTAGTTCTTGTTCCCTTTTCCGACCTTGTTTGTACCGAGCCTTACATCAATAAAAGTGCGTTTATCTTAGCGCTTTTTATGAAGAATTTTTGTTCCTTTTTCTCCATCTTTTTCATTCTTAAGAATATATTAATTAATTAATTATATTTGAATAATCAAATTGAAATATAACTAAGTCCAGTTTAAATAATAACTATTCAAAGGCTATACATATATTGATTGATAATCATAATCAATTTGAAAGAAACGCGGTTTCAGCTACTGAAGACAGTTTTATGACACCTCAAATTACGATGCCCATAATCATGATAGTCGGCTTCTTTAATTATTATTTATTACACCCTCTTCAAAGAAATGACACATTCTTGGGGTACTATATGAATGAAAGGGATTAATGAGTCCCCGGGGCAGCCGGCGTGTGTGTTCAGTCGGCCGAAATGTCATAACAGGTGTTGATATCGCATGGATTAGATCTAGAAAAAGATAATTATGATTCCAGTGTCGTAAATAAAAATGGATACACTTCAAAAAGTTATTATAACTTGTGGATAAATTATATTTATTCCACGGACTGAAAAAAGTGTTAGTGTTTTTATTATTTCACCGCATGCAAGACATAATTAAATCGTGTGCTCTTGAGAGAGAGAGAGAGAGAGAGAGAGAGCACCCAATTTCTAACGCTTATTTTTTTTTTTTTTTTTTTTCCATAAAACTCGTTTTTCATAAAACTTAAACTTGCTTCAAACACGGCTCAAACATGGAAATTATTCAATGTTGATATCTGATTTCTACCGTATAAAAAACAAACTTTTGATTGACTGAGATGCAAACCTTTTTAATCCCGCACGGGAAGTAAACGCTAAATACTTATAATACTAAACTAGAAACACACATCAATTAATGCGCTAAAATATTTGGAAAAGTAATTTGTTATGAACAAGTAATATTTTGACATTATTTTACATTTGTAATACATCAAAACATTACAATTTATTACACATTCATTGAACTGGGGTCGCTTTTTTTTTGCCACCCGGAAGTGGAAAGAAGTCACGTGAAAGTCACCTGACTTACCTGGATAATATAGACCACGTGGGTTGTGACGTATTGTTTGTATCTGTGTATAGGCTATTGACATTTTCTCAGAAGTTTCCATTTTTTCTCACAAAATTTGAATGAGATTTAATATTGTAGCTGGAATAAGTACAGCTTGAACTTATAGCTACCAATAAGAATTGTATTATTGACATCATTGTAGCATATACAGTTGGGTTGGTAATCTAGTTCTGGTTTCAACAGACACTGAGCTTGCGAACCATCAGATTTGAGAACTGTTATATTTCCAGACGAATCTAGAACTAGTAGATTTCCTTCTGTATCAAGCACCATTGATGTCGGTTGTACTGAACAAGAATGCTTATACAACTCCTTGCCTTCTTTAGAAACGCATTTTACATATTTGCTTTCGAAAAATACAATATCACCATTTTTGTCAGGGCAGAAGCATGAGGGTTCTTGTAATAGCTGAACGGATTGTAACAAGTCGCCATTCGGAGCCATGATTTCGACTCCCGCACATTTAATAGAAGATGATTTACCAAGGTCAGGTGTATAAATATATATTTTATTGTCAAAACAAGCTATCCTCTCACATCTATATCGCAGATGTATTTCATGTCCAAGTGAAATGTTTGGAATTAGTTTCACTAGTTGAATCGTATCAACTGTTTCTGCATATTCCTTGTCACGTCTTTTCCTACTCCCTGATACTGCTGTTGCAATGTGTTTGGTGTCAAATTGAGCGTAGTCCAATGAATCTATCCTGATATCCTCAAAATAGTATGTATTTTTAAAAAATAGTTCAAGTTTTATTACTCTGGTCATGTCTTTATCAAGTATGTTCAACTCTTTAGTGCCGCTGTGGTATATTATTCGACCATCCTGAAGCATGCAAACCTTTGACGGTTTAGTGGACACCTT
Organism: Rugalucina vietnamica; assembly: GCA_964017185.1. Lineage (NCBI taxonomy): Eukaryota > Metazoa > Mollusca > Bivalvia > Lucinida > Lucinidae > Rugalucina > Rugalucina vietnamica. The sequence continues at coordinate 35,529,024 of OZ024883.1, read as the reverse complement.
AACATCTCTTAATCTCTGGCATGACTTAATACTTAGAAACGACTTTGTTCCAATATTATTAAAACCCTGTTCCAATTCCAGCTCAGAGCTACCGTGTTCTGCTTCATCTAACTGACCTTTCGGATGTTCTCCTTCAGCTGATGTCATAGTTTCACCAGCCGCAGACCCCTCCTCGCAGAAATCGATGGTATCATGAGATGATGGATCGGTTTGGCAATACTTGTCCTCTTTTGATTTGCCAAGGTCTTCATGTTGGGAAATTTCAAAAAGTCCATCACTCTTGCTTACTAGTATTTCTTTGAGACCTTCAATCATCGTCGGTAGCCTTTCATCCTGCACTACGAATGTATATGAGTCGGACAGTTCGTCCTCCATTTCCATTAGTTGCTCCTTTAATTTTTTATAAATTTGTTTTAGTTCAACAGCTGAATAAAATAATATTTCGCGATTATTCTCAGTCTTTTCCATGTCATGAAATTTTGATAAACTGGTACGAATCTGTTCTAAGAAGCTTGAATACGACTGCATATTAGCATTGGCAGTTTCAAGAGCCGTTTCTTCCCTCTCGTCTAAAGTATTTTCAAAGGCTTCCAGGACCCCGTTAAGTCCCTTTTTCAATGACGGCAGCTTCGATTTCATTTCACTTTTATGTTTAGGAATGGCACTAAGTTTAGCTTGGTTTTCATCTCGTTTCTCTGCCATTTGATCTTGTAACTGGGTTAAACTTTCGGTGACTGATGCAAATTCTGCTTCAACATTATCTGTCAACGCCTCTGCTACCGTTTTCACGTAGCATCGTTTGTGTTTTATACGTCGGCAAAATTTGCAGAATACGCACCCATGGTCTTCACAATATAGTTCAACTATTTCGTCCCTGTGAACGTCACAAAAGCGCGCACTTAGATTTACTTTACCTAAATCTGTAATAAGATTATGGTCCGGTAAAAATTTTGCATGCGTCTTCCGACATGAGTCGCAAACATATTTGGCACAGTTTCCACAGTATCCAACAGCATTTTTCCTTAGACCGTCTTCGCCACAAAATGTACAAAAAGTTCCTTTCTCCTTTACATTTATTTCATTTCCTTCTAAAGTCGCCATTTCGTCCTTTATACGGCTTTCGTCCTTGAGAGAAGCACGTAAATTGTTATCAAAGTAAAGTCGATATACACGTTTATACTATTATATATTTATTCGATACTCAATTCAACATACAAACATAATGACAAATACAAATCATATGATCATACGGAAGCCGATGGGGGCGGACATTTCACTTCTTCCGTAGTATTATACTAATCTGTCAATTGTTAATACACTTTGGAAACGCACCACGTACTTTATTTTTCGAGATTTCTTCTCAGGTGCTAGATTTTTATGAGGCGCCAATTTCAGATTTTACTACATAATCAGTGTTTTTGATATCAAAAAATCTATTTTTGAGGCCTTAACAGGCGGGGGTCTTTGCTCCCTGCTCCCTGAAAAAAATGACCCTTCTCCCCAGCTCCCTGATTTGTTTTTCCCCAGCTCCCTGAAAGTTTTCTTCTTTTGCTCCCTTAACCCCCAAATTTATTTCAGCTGCTCCCCAAATCCCCAAAAATATAAGCATGCTCTCCCTAAAATGTATTTGTCTTCCAATGACCAATTTCACATATTTAAAAACTATGAGATATGACTAATATCCAAACCTATGCATATGCTTAAATAAAGCAATACAGGACTTAGTATTGGGTTATTTACTTGTTTCACTATTTTTGCATTATCTGCTGGTTCCCACCTGAAAACTTAATCAATATTGAAAATACAGGTAATCAGAAACCCAAAGGTCTGGGGGGGGGGGGTCTGGTTACCTGTATTTCAAATATTGATTTTTGTAAGCTGGAAACCAGCCAATAATGCAAAAGTTACATTGTATACAAATAAGAAATTTCAGGACTTGTCAAATTACAGCTTGATGGATTTTGACTGATGGATCCATATCTTTTCCATTGTGGTTATTGATGGCCTCATGGAAGATTGCCTCATAGAAGTAGTCCCGGTAAAGATAAAACCCCATATTTTTCTTTTCTTGGAGAAATACATAGTGACAAATGTAGAAATTTCTGGGAAAAATTTTGCTTGTAGACATTTATTTTGCAAATTTCCCCCATACAAGTGATATCTCCCTCTTAAATTTGCAGGGATCTCCTTTTTTACTTTTTTACTTTTTTCATTTTTACAGCTGAGAATAAAAGTGGTATTTGCATAGGCTTGTTCTCAATTACATATGAAATGTATAGAACTTGGACTTAATAATGCCAGGTGGACTATTTGTACAAGTGTACAGAATCTTAGCAATTAGTGTTTTAGTCATTTCATATGAAATTCATCACAGCCTTCACAGGCTTGTTTCATTGTTCTTTTCTGAAATTATCATGCACGATCCCCTTCCTCTGGCACTATTTGTGAAAATGCTGTTGATTCATGCACTAGTTTTGTAACCATGGCCCTACGCTTGCGACTGGCATTTCGCCTGAATGTGCAGCTTTTGGATGGTATGTTCAACTATGTTGCATATGATCTGTCTCATAAGAAAACAAATGTTGTGGTTTTCGACCAGGTCCGACATAAACCGGGCTGTACAGCCATATTAAGTAAGTAGACGAATTCTACTATCCCTGTAGTGAAAACAAAGGCGCTGATCAGCTTTGCTGTTACCGCGAAGCTGATCTGCGCCTTTGTTTTCGCATATGCAAATTGTTGGTTTTCCCACGAGGCGGCCTATATGTTGAGCAAAATCATCATTAATCTATGCTATCAGGAAAACATGTCTGTTAAATGTATACCCGGCTAAACCCCATTTTTTATATAGTAAAACAGGATTTACAGGGATATATAATCTATTTTTCTTACTTTTGCTCCAAAACATAGATTGTAGGTACTCGTTAGAACCGCCTCGCCAAGGTGGTTCTAACATGTGCCCACAATCTACATGAATGTTTAGAGCAAACGTAAGAAAAATATTTAAATTTTATCACATGAAATTTTCATCTTCTACAGTTGAAAAAAGTTGTATATTGCATGGGTGCGTTTTTAGCTCACCTGAGCCGAAGGCTCACAGGTGAACTTATAGTATACCCATGCTCCGGCGTCCGTCCGTCGTCGTCCGTCCGTCGTCCACAATTTCAAAGATCTTCTCCTCTTAAACCGCTTGGCCAATCAAAGCCAAACTTCATGTGGAGCATCCTTAGGAAAGGGGAACGAAAGTTTATATAAATGGTCCAGGTCACATGACCAAGATGGCCGCCATGGCTATAAATAGCAAAACTTTTTAAAAATCTTTTTCTCCAGAATCAGTGGGCCGATTTCCACGAAACTTGGTATGTAGCATTGGGGACGCGGGCCAATCATAGTTTATATAAATCATGACCCTAGGATGACCTTGACCTATTTTAAGGCAAAGTCAACTTAGGTCGCCAATGCATTTGAATGGGGAAAAATGGTAAAATGCTATTTAATGGGTAAAACTTACTGGGAATAGGCAAATGGACAGAAGATTAATGTTAATGGAAAATTTTAGCCCCTGGGGGGTTGTCTGCCCCTGTCCCGGGGCTATATACATGTATATGACCATAATATTCAAACATCGTCTCTGAAACCGCTAGGCCAATCAAAGCCAAACTTCATGTGGAGCATCCTTGGGAAGGGGGAATGAAAGTTTATATAAATGGTCAAGTCACATGACCAAGATGGCCGCCATGGCTATAAATAGCAAAAACGTTTAGAAATCTTCTTCAGAACCAGAAGGCCTATGATTTTGAAACTTGGTGTGAAGCATCTGGGAATGTAGCTCTACAATGTTTATATAAATCATGACCCTGGGATGACCTTAACCTATTTTACGGCAAGGTCAACTTAGGTTTCCCATGCACTGGAATTGGAAAAAATAGGAAAATGTAATTAAATGGCAGAAAACTTGCTAGAAATGAGCAAATGGACAGAAGATTTATGTTTAAGAAAATATTTTGGGCCCAGGGGGTTGTCTGCCCCTGCCCCGGGGCTATATACATGTATATGACAATAATATTGAAACATCTTCTCTGAAACCGCTAGGCCAATCAAAGCCAAACTTTTTGTGGAGCATCCTTAGGAAGAGGGAATGAAAGTTTGTATAAATAGTCAAGGTCACATGACCAAGATGGCCGCCATGGCTATAAATAGCAAAAACGTTTTAAAATCTTCTTCTTCAGAACCAGAAGGCCTATGATTTTGAAACTTGGTAAGAAGCATCTGGGAATGGAGCTCTACAAAGGTTATATAAATCATGACCCTGGGATGACCTTGACCTGTTTTACGGCAAGGTCAACTTAGGTCGCCCATGGATTTGAATGGAAAAATAGGAAAATGTCATGTAATGGCAGAAAACTTGCTAGGAATGAGCAAATGGACAGAAGATTTATGCTTATGAAAATATTTTAGGCCCAGGGGTTGTTTGCCCCTGCCCCGGAGCTATATACATGTAGATGACCATAATATTCAAACAGCTTTTTCTCAGAAACTGCTTAGCCAATTAAAGCCAAACTTTATGCGGAGCATCCTTAGGAAGAGTAAATGAAAGTTTATATACATGTAAATTGTCAAGGTCACTTGACCAAGATGGCCGCCATGGCTATAAATAGCACTTTTTTTTAAATCTTCTTCAGAACCAGAAGGCCTATAGTTTTGAAACTTGGCATGAAGCATAAAGGAACGGAAGTCTACAAAATTTGTATAAATCATGACACTGGGATGACCTTGACCTATTTCACGGCAAGGTCAACTTAGGTCGCCCATGTATTTGAATGGAGAAAATTGTCAAAATGTCATTTGAAGGACAAAACTTGCAGTTAATTGGCACATGGACTGAATTTTTATGATTTGAAAAAGACATTGACTCCAGGAATTATTCTGACCCTGCCATAGGGTTATATACATGCATTGTACCATTCTATTCTAACAAGTTTATTGGTACATGTGTATATCTCAGGTCTCAGGTGAGCGTTTACAGGACCATTGGTCCTCTGGTTTTATAATGCTTTGTTAAACAGCAGTCACATATTAGCGTATAATCCAAACGCGCGTCGGGCGTGTTGACAAAAATGTAAAATTCAACATACGCCAGGAGGACGTCGGAGACACGTTAGAAGCCGTTGTACACGCGCGTTTTGTACGCATGTGTACGCTTGATGCACGTTGATAAACGTCACTGTAAGTCGCTGCGCGCTCCAGGCGCGTTTAGGCTCAAAATGTTTTTAAACATTTAAACATGCTTAAAATTTTCTAGAAGCTCGGCGTGTCCCGGGCTTGTGTCTTATACGCCTGTAGCGCGTGCATATCGCGTTTGGGACGTAACACAAATGTACTCCAAAACTTTCAGATTTTTTACACGTCCGGCACATGCCTCAGTCACGCGCTACCGTGTTTGACTGTTAAAGCGAGTTAAAGGAACAAATTGTCCATTATACTGTACGTCCAAAATCTTCAGCGTGTTGAGATTTTTCATACGTCCGACGCGTGTTTGGGTTGTACGCTACAGTGTGACTGCTGTTTCTAGGATATTGATATCACTTTTTAGGAATGACTTTCCTTTTTATGCTCCCAGCTAAAAAAATACTCAGATGGGGTCCAAACTCCCAGGAGCCAGGAGGGTATGAAGAAAAAATTAATATTACAAATATAAATTATCTAAGAAACCAAGGGGGTCTTTCTGGGTGGTGGTAGGGGGGGGGGGGAGCTGTGGTTACAAATTTCTTTAGATCAATGTCAGATGAAAGCTTTACATTGATCAATTAACGCCTTTCTCACTGAAATGTAAGTACTTGATGGATAAAGATCTGTCATTAAACCAGCATGGACAGATCGTCACCTTAGCGCAAAAACAGTGTAACTGACATTTTGGCCAAAATCACTTTTTTTCATAAATGGATCCCTATCATCAAGATACATTACCTGGAGAAGTATTACAACTAGATTTAATCTAAATCTGATGAAGTTATTTCAATTTTTGGAAAAAAAAATCCCATGTTAAATTCTTTTTTAAATTTGAGCGCAAAAACCTTGTAAGTGCACTTACAAGGTTTTTGCGCTAAGAAAATACTTCAGTGCTTAAATGTTGTAAATGCAACCTTTGAAAAAAAAATCATCAAAAATATTTGTTTTCGGTATTTTCATAAGATTAATCTGTAAAATACTCTTAAAGCAATAAATAAGTTCTGCAGTACAATAGCTCAAGTGGTAGAGCGTCCGCTTCGGGATCGGGAGGTCGCAGGTTTCGATCCTCGGCCGCGCCATACCAAAGGCGTAAAAAATGGTACTGGTAGCTCCCTTGCTGACGCTCGCAATAAAAGGGTAGTTCCAGGAAGATACAAGAAGGCAGGTAAGTATCTGTTAAGGATATTTGTTATGTTGCATAATAGCTCATGAGCTAATGTTGTCTGTTAAAAACGCGACGTTAAATAAAGCTTCTTTATCTTTATCTTTATCTTATCTATAGTGTTAAAAATTCTCAAATACCTTAGCGCAAAAACAGTGTAAGTGCACTTACAAGGTTTTTGCGCAAACTTATTCAGTACTAAAATGTTGTATCTGAAAATAAAAAATGCTATAAAAATTTTTGTTGACCATTCTTTAACTAACTTACTTTTCACATAGATGAGACCAATAAGTAAGATACACTCAAGCTGCTTTTTGATGTGACTATATGTGAAACACTCAAAAAGTTTTTTGTCTCTCCTGAAAAGTAAGCATTTGGCAGTTACGTTGTTTTTGCGCTAAGGTGACGAGATACTGGCTGAGACGGCGGAAAATGTGGCAATGAGCAGGATTTATTACAATTTAAGAATGCCCTAGCCAAAAAATTACAGAGAAATAAAACTTTTTTTTGCGATTTATTTTGATTTTTTTTTCTCTTCACTTTTATTTTTGACATTTTTCACAGTGCTCCCTAAATCACCAAAAGTTTTTGATTGCTCCCCAGATCCCTTAAAATATTTGCTAGTGCTCCCCAGCTCCCTGAAAATAAATGGCCCTTATCTTTAAATAGCCTATATTGGCTAGGGATATGGGCCCGTGTCTCTAGCCACTGCCAATAAAATGTTACTTACCGCGTCCAGCTGGTTTCCCACACTACCATTAATGGAAATGCGTAAGGTGGTTCGATCTCTCGTCTGGGGGAGCCGGAGCTGCAACCTTCAACGTTGGTATAGAGGTGTAGAATGAATTCGATAGCTCATGACGTAGCATATTGGTGGTGACAGCGCGTGCACATCGTAGAGTCCGTGATATTTGTTGAGTACTCTTCACAAGGTTGCGTTCGGGTGCCAACTTGACGCAGTTTCACATCATAATCTATTTCACTGCTAAGCGATTAACTTTGTCCGAAACGACTCTAATTCATGCGATGGAACATTTGGCTTATCTAAAGACATACGGGCCATTAAAAAAACATTCGGATATTTCGAAATGTCAAAATAAAATGAAAAAAAATAAGAAAAAAAACGATAAAACCGAAGAATTATCGTCAGTATATGATACATTTACTTTCAAAAGACAGAGAACAATGTGTTCTAATGTACATTCTAACAATTCCAAGCTTCTTGAATAACATACGATAGAAAAAAGCGTCAAACCTGAACGAAATCCTTTAACCTGTACAACTTAACAAGTAAAGACTTTTTAAAACATTTTTTGACAATCTGGATTTTTGAAAACGTGTCTTACGTGTGAAACTCGAACTAATGTCACAGATGGAAGCTGTAAATAAGAATTATTGGTATAATGTTATTTGTGGATCAAAACATAAAATGAAATAAAAGATATGGTGCAGTTAAGTTTGCTAAAACTGTGCATACAAATAGATTCATTTCAGGATACTGCCTATCCGGAGGACGGATAATCGCCTTATATTACTATACAAAGGTCTGAAGGGTAAAGCCAGAATACCTACAGATGACCTTATCCCAAAGACTAGGCGTTGTAGAAATAGCCACTCCAAGGCATTTCAGCTTCCATCTGCTAGTATAGAGGCATATAAATGTAGTTTCTTTCCCCAGACTATCAGGGACTGGAATGACCTCCCTGACTCTCTGTTTTCTACTGCTGAAATGTCAGATGATTGTGTGTCCAAGTTCGCTTCACTCATGCGTTCAAGGGACTAATTTCTCTCCCATCCAAACCCCGTGGTGAAATAATGTCATTTGGCATGTCACCAGTAAACTATTCAGATTCAGATCCGCACAAGGGTCATTTTGATAATGCAGATTATCGTCATGACCTTGGTGCGGATAAGCTGTATTATCTACACGACAGGGAAAACGATATTCAGCTGTTTTAGAAATGTATAGAAATGGACATATTTTTACAGGGCTTTTTCCCTATACAAAACTGGGTCCAGTTTCCGGTGCCAAATTTTTTCCCAATTGGCTGAAAAAATTCCCAATTGACCTTGAACATTCCCAATTAGCTGAAAAATACGAATTTAAATGGTTAACTTTCCCAATTTTGTTAAAAATTGCACTATTTTTTCCCAAAATTGTCATATTATTTCCCAAAATCACACAATTTTTTCCCAATTTCATCGATACCAAAAATTTCCCAAAAGGTCAGAAAAAGCCCTGTTTAAATTTATTTTTAAGCTGATAAATATTATGAATTGGTTTCATAACTGAAACAGAATGTCATCTTAAATGTGACATTCTCTGCAATTTTTGGTCCTGTGGAGGTCACTTGCAATGTTGATGTCACATAAATGCCTGCAGGATTATTTGTATTTTTGGTGCTTGACTAGGTCACTATTTTCAAAATGCCATCTAATGAGAAACATTGAAAATTTCTTAAAAGAATTTCAAATTCCTAATTCTGTAATGCTCAGCTTAATCAATCATCAGTGCATCAAGACAATTTTTTTTCCACAATCTATCAATTTTTTATCAATTACTAAAAACCTAAGCAGCAAATTGAGGACCAGGCCTGCTTTGTCTGTTTGGCGCTATTGATTTATAAATGCGTTTCAAAGTCCATTTTAAACATAATTCATATACATGTATAGCGATATATAGATGTTATAATAACCTGATAAAAATGTTAAAATCTAAATTTTCAACTTTTAACTCGATAAGACCCAAAATGTCAGATACTGTCGCAAATATGGATTTTATTATAATGCATATTTCTTCTTCATTAACAGGTTTCATAAACAGCCAGAAGTTCCAATGTTGAGGAAAAATTTTTTGTGACACTGTGAGAATATGGTGTCGCATCTGCAGTTGCAGTTATACAAACACAACTATGGACTGGTGTGTATGACAGGGCTTCTGGGCTGCAGATGGCATAGGTACAAGCAGTCCACAAAAGAGAATAGAAAGGTATAAGTTTTTGCAAATAAATTATATGGCATAGTATAGTATCAGTCATATACTGAATGTGCAGTTGCAGTTATACAAACATGACTATGGCTCGGTGAGCATGACAGGGGTTCTGGCTGCAGATGGCATAGGTACAAGCAGTCCACAAAAAAGAATAGAAAAGTATAACAGGGATATTGTTGGCTTGAAAATGTAAGGGGCCATTTTGCGGATAATGCTCCGCTAGAATCAGTATCTCCTTACATTATAAAACTGGCCGCTATTTCAAAATGAAGGGGCCATTTTAAAAATTAAAGGGCAATTTTGCCCAAGCCCCCTTCCAAAAATTAACCCTGGACTATATGAATTTGCTAATAATTTATATGGCACAGTATAGTATCAGTAAAATACACAATGTGCAGTGTCAGTTATACAAACACATCTATAGCTTGGGTGTGCATGACAGAGCTTCTGAGTTGTAGGTGGCATAGATACAAACTGTTCACAAAAGAAAAAAAAATGTGTTTGGTTTTGCAGTTGCATTTTATGCAACTTTATATGGATCAGTAGTTAGTTGCAGTTATAAACTTGATTGTGATATCAGATTGGTGCAGTTGCAGTTATTACATTCCAAAACCTTGAGAAGTAAAAATTTATTGATAAACCAATTAAATGAAGTAGTCATAGCGCCATATTTTACTTTGCAGATGTGGCTGTCACTTGATGAGCTCAGTTTTGATTTGATTCTGGTCTTCAAGTCTTATAATTGACTAACTTCTATGCTGTTTCTACTTTCAGAGGGATATAATACTATTTATTCTGGTGTTACTGACATCACTGTTTGTGATATTCTGGTTTTATTTCTTCCTAATTGCCATTAACGATGAAGATAGTCTAAATTGGTAAGTTATGCATGGAGACTTAATCTCATTTTCTGTAACCCTGCATCTTATGTCTAATTTTTGCATCCTTTTTATCATTTGCAGACTTAACATTCTGAAGTAAAATCTTTGTGAATTCAGATAGACTAGATCAGTACCAAGGCTGATGATTTATGAGCCATGTCATGAGAAAACGGGATTTTTGCCTATGGGAAAACAAAGAGGCAGATCAGCTGTGCAGTAACTGCACAGCTGATCAGCGCCTTTGTTTTTGCTACTTGGATAGTACAGTTTCTCCTCTTCCTCTACCCAAAATTTCAAGTCTAACTTTCTTCTGAGACTGTACAGACCAGTTTGTGTCAGACCTGGTCGGAAACCCTGAAGACTGGTTTTCTTGCGTCAAGACTCATATAATTTTGTTTTGTTTGCTTTTGTGTGCAGTCTGAAACAAAAATTTAAAATATATTCTTGTAGAGCCTGCAAATTCTGCTTGGTTTTAGTGTGATGGCCTAGTGGTAAGTGTATCTGATCACCATTACGAAGACACACCCATGTAATATACAAATTTTTCTTAGGTTGTTAAAATTGAAAACTTTCAGTAGAAATTTTTTGATATTTTTTCTTATTTTTGCTCAAAACATAGCTTGTGGCTACATGTTAAAACCATGTTGGTGAGGCGGTTCTAACAAGTACCCACAATCTATGTTTTGGAGCAAAAATAAGAAAAACAGGTATACCTCTCCGTACCCCAGTTTTCCTATATAGAAGTGGGGATCAAGGGGATATTCATGTCACAGACATGTTATCCTGATAACAGATCGAGATCAGAGATTCAAACTTCACTGGCAATGGGTTGTGTCCCTGGACAAGGCACATTAAGTCACAAAAGTACTAGTTAATACCCAGGAAGCAGCTGCGGCCCTCTGACACGACTGAAAAAATGTTGACTGATATGTTGAACAAGAAAATAAATAAAGTTATTCCTGCAAATGTGACATATGCTTCTGTTTGATTTGTCCTGATGAAACGGTGTAAAATGCTTTTGTCATTTCCAGGTTTCTGTTTATGCAGACACAACAGAAATGGGTGCCATGGTTTACATATGGTCTCGCTGTGATCTCTACAATCTTTGCTTACATTCTTATTATTTTGGTAAGTTAATAATCAATTCAAAAAGTGGTCTTGGACCCTAACAATACTTAGTGTTGTAAAAATAGTTGTGGTGTACTTTGTGCAGTTCTACATGAAATGAGACCAGGTCTGTCACAAACCGGCCTGTACAAGCACAGACGCAGGCTAGAACCTTGAAATTTTGGATTTAAAAAGAAGAGGAATTGTACTATACATGTAGTGAAAACAAAGGTGCTCATCAGCTTTGCCATTACTGCTAGGCTGATCTCCGCCTTTGTTTTTGCATATGCAAAATGTTTGTTTTCTCATGATGCGGCTGAAATTATGCGGCTGAAATTATGCTTTAAAGATGAGATGGAGAATTCTTTTTTTTAGCGCAAAAATACAAACATATCACAGATAATTTGGTCCAAAATTTGTCAATCTTTACATCCATCATTGTATGTATAAAAATGCATTACAAAACCTTATTTGAGCTGTGACGCGAGAAAACCGGTCTTCGGGGTTTCTGACCAGGTCTGACACAGCACAGCCTGTACAGTCACAGAAGCAGGCTGGAAGCTTGAAATTTTGGATTTAAGAAAAAGAGTGATTGTACTATCCGTGTAGCGAAAACAAAGGCGCTGATCAGCTTTGCAGTTAGTGCGAAGCTGATCAGCGCCTTTGTTTTCGCATAGGCAAAAAATCCGGTTTTCTCACCATGCGGCTCATTTTTCATGCCAAGTTTCTTATCTATTTCAGTTACTTAATTTGTGTCATATTATACATGGTCATCAGTTATTCATAAATCCAGTGCATGTGGTAGTGATTGGGCTGATTCTTGCTGCGTGTTGTGTGTTATCCTGGGCCGTCAACAAGTTCTGGCAAGCAGAATGGACTCTCTTATATCTTTCTCTGTTGGTAAGTGTACTCAAGGGACCACTAAGATATGATGCGAAAAGCAGGTCTTCGGGAGTTCCTACTAGGGTCTTAGGTAAAAAACTTTTTTAATGCTCAACTCAGCTGAGACTAAAATTTATCCTGCTCATAAATGTTAAAATTGTGAGCATTTTAACATATATGAGCAGGATGTTCTAAACCTTCAAATTCAATATATTTGGGTTATTTAGGTATTTGTGAGCAGTTTAAATTTGATGCTCAGCTGAGTTGAGCATGAAATTTTTCGATAACCTTCGGGCCAACACAAACTTGTCTGCACAGACACAGAAGAAAGCTAGAAGCTTGAAAATTCAGATTAAGAAACAAGAGGCATTGTAATATCTTTGAAGCGAAAAACAAAGGGGCTTATCAGCTGTGCAGTTGCAATCATTCATTACATGGCATAAGAAATAGAAAATGCACAATGAAAAGTCTGGGTTAGACGAACAAAGTACATGTACACTTCAGCCTCATTATAATGCACCTCATTGTAATGCAGTTTTTAATATAACAGGGCCATGACATGACTCCCAAGTTGTTTGCTATATATGCATGTAGTAGGTAACCTCATTATAACACAGTTTCATGTATAACATGGTCCATTTCCATGGACCCCAAAGATAGCCTTATTTTGAGGTTGGCCTGTGTTTAATCTAATTTATTTTTTGTCACAGGTGTTTGGTCCATTTTTACAATTGGGCTGTGTTGTAATTATGACCACCCTAACCTGGGTTATATCATACAGATACTATAGGATAGTACATAATGGTATGTATAGTAGTTATACTGTGTATGTTTGAGTATTTACCTAGATCTTTATTTTGCTAATTTATTTTTATTCTGTACTCAAATTTTGAGAACATTCTATTGACTTGAATTAGTATCCTAAAGACAGCTGGGGATAATTTTCAAAAATGGAGACATGACATTGAATAGAATCTAATGCATTTTAGTGGACATGTCCTGCCAACTGGTTTTAACATATGCTGTTTTGTAGTAAAATGTGCAGGCTATTTTCAACATTGTCTCCTAAATTGGAGACAGTCCCCCAATATGGAGATTATATCCATATTTGAGAATTATTCCCAGCTGAAAAAGAGGTACTTTCAATATAAGCAAGAGCTTAAAGGGGCACTTGTGCTGCAGGTCGGCAAGAATTTTATTACTTGTTGAGATTTTAGTGGACATGGCCTAACTACTGGTCCATGCAATTTTAAGCCTATCTGAATACCTGTAATATTTAACCTGCTGATAAGACCTGTCAAAGGTCTACAGGTAACTTTTCTCCCTGAAGCAATATCCAATCAGAATTGATTAGAGCTAGTGTTGTATGAGCCGCCTCATGGGAAAACCAACAATCTGCATAGGCGAAAACAAAGACGCAGATCAGCTTCGCGGTAACCGCGAAGCTGATCAGCGCCTTTGTTTTCGCTACTCGGATAGTGCAATTCCTCTTCTACTTAAATCCGAAATTTCAAGCTTCTAGCTTTTTTCTGCTCTTGTACAGGCCGGTTTGTGTCGGACTTGTTCGGAAACCACATTGTTGGTTTTCCCACGAGGCGGCTCGTATATTGGAGAGCTCAGATATGTTGACAGGTTGTTGTCTAAGCAAAAACTGAGATTAGACATCTAATTCATCCTTTTATAGTCCAGGTGCCCCTTTAACAAAAGAATACTTTCCAAATTGGTGGATGTTTGTGCAAGACAAGCACTTGATGATTAATTGTTTGGTTAGTTAAAATGGCATCATTTACTGGCTTATTGTAAAACATGGCTGTGTGACAAGCTTGCAAATCATACGGAACACCACATGCTTAACACATGTCTTTATTAGGCAATTTATCCAGTTAAACAAAGTCCAGAAAGATTAATACATGTTCATAAAAACTTTATTTCTCCATCAGTCTATCGGATTAGTCCTAAAACTGAGGCCCTGTCTCCATATGACCTTAGCTGTTGAGCAAAAGGTAAAACACACATCAGGAACACATGTCCATGTAAAGTATACTCCCTCAAACCCCACTTTTATATAGCAAAACTGGGGTATACAGGTGTATACCGTTTTTCTTATTTTTGATCCAAAACATAGATTGTGGGTACTCGTTAGAACCGCCTCTAAGAGGCGGTTATGAGGCAACTCTAAGAGGCGGTTATGAGGCTGTTCTAACATGCTCCTACAATATTTTGAGCATAAATATTAAAAATATCAAAATTTTTCCAATGAAATTTTCAATCTTCACATTTGAAAAAAAATCTTTGTATATTGCATAGACGAGTCTTCGTAATGAAATCAACCAATTATTTCTCTCTTTCAGTGTCGAGATTGGTGTGTTTGTGTGTATATTTCATTGTGATGTCAGGCTTGTATATTTCACCACTATTTATAAAATCGCCGTGTGTGATGGATGCTGAATATCTTCCTCAAAAACCAAAGATCTTTGCACATAGAGGTGCTTCCGGGGTAAGAGCTTTGATTTTTGTGTTGTTTATGCCCCCTTGTCTGAATAGAATCAGATATGAATGTAATGTGTGTAGGATACAATTCTTCGGGGAATGTGGAGAGTTGTTATTGTAATCCATCAGGAAAACAATTCTAAGAAATGTATACCCCCGTATACCCCACTTTTAATAAATCTGGGTCTGAAGGGGTATACCTATTTCTCTTGTTTTTGACCCAAAACATAGATTGTGGGTACTCATTAGAACCACCTCGCCGAGGCGATTCTAATGTGTACCGACAATCTATGTTTTGAGCAAAAAAACTAAAAATATCAAAATATTTCTACTGAAAAAATTGGACTTTCAAAGCTCTAAGAAGTGCTGTACATATATTGCACGGGGGTGTTTTCTGAATGAATACTGTTATGCCCCATTGTATCTGAATACATTCGAGATTATCTTCCGTGGTTGGAAGGTCGGGTTGGTAGATCAAATAATGGGTAGCTTCTATAAATAGTACAGCTATTCGATACAATGTACATGTATCTGATAAGTACAATCTCTGACATACTGCGTCAGGGGGCAACTCTTTGGCTCAGTGGTTAGAGCATTGAATTTCTACCACGGCAATCCGGGTTCGAATCCCATCAGGGACGTGGGGTCTTCTTAAACTATGCATCATCTCTTGGTTACGAATTTTCATATCCGTAAGAATATCAATGTTGGAAGTTTAAAACTCATGCATGTAGTTGCTTGCTTGAAAATCCATGAGCTCCTTTCATAAGCTTAAAAAATTCTTGAATGGATATTGGGTCTTAAAGTCTTTGGTAAAAATAAAGTCAACATTTTATTTTTACCAAAGACTTTAAGACCCAATATCACTTTTAAATATTGCTCAGTTTATACCGTATACCCAGTGAACAGTCAGTTAAATATAATTTTCCCTTGCATGAACATACATGTAGTTGTATTCTTCTTTCAGGTATCCCCAGAAAATACTGTGATATCATTCAAGATTGCCATAGATAGCCATGCCTTTGGAATAGAAACTGACGTTAGAATTAGGTAGGTCTATATACAGTATACAATATGACAGATTTAATGCTGTCTTTTTAAGTTAATTATAGTTAATGGTCCCTTAGACACATGGACAATGGGATGGGAGAATAGGGAGATATGTTGTTTTGTAGGAAAACAAGACAATCTCTATTTTTAAATGAAGTCTCTGTATCTTAGTGATTAAGATACTTCCCAAACAGGGGTCATGGGTTCAATAACAGGCTTATCTAGTCTTTCAGATCAGATTTTAAACCGAGTTCCTGTATGCCATAATTGTTGAGTGGGATGCGAGAACATTGAAGTAACCAACCAACTTCATCATATTTAACATTTCTTTCTTATAGCTGATTTTGTATTCTGTTTCAGTTTTGATGGTGTACCATTTCTGTTCCATGACAATACACTTCTGAGAACAACGAATGTGTCGTCGGTGTTCCCTGATCTTATAGATAAGGAACCTTCATATTTTAACATATCACAGCTTAAGATGCTCAGTGCTGGGGATTGGTTTATACAAGTAAGTTCTGAATGTTTGTTTTGAAATTTAACTTTCCAGTGAACAATTTTGAGGTCATGACGAGACAGAACCATGGCTTCTTGGGTATTAACCAGTACTTTTGGGAATTAATGTGCCTTGCTCAAGGACACAACACGATGCCCCGAGTCGGAATCAAACCCAGGACTTCTCGCTTCAGAGTATGATGTTCTAACACCCAAGTAAGATCTGTGTTTTAACTCATTTAAGCCTGGCATCCCTTTAATGTGACATAGGCAAACATAATAGTCCCATCTGGGGCTATTTTGTTTGCTTAGAGGAATTTCATCGAAAAATGGAATAAAAAATTAAAATCATACCAGAAGCCCCTTAAAGTTATGGACTCATCCAAATGATAATGATGGGGAATCCATTCATCATATATGGTTTAAAATGTGTGGTGACTTCAATAAAAATGTGTGAAGAGGTGGCACAGCCACTTAAGATTGCTTTCTGTAAATTGACCTTTCAATTGAGTCTGTTAATAAAAAGTAAGATCAGAAGCTATAAAGAGGTTTGAATTACAAAATCTACTACAATGACCCAAAGTAGATTTTGTGTTTCTTTTTTCCTGAAGTATATTACAAATGGGTGTTAATCACATTTCAGACTGATCCTAGGCACACAGTTGGAAGTCTTTCAGAAGAGGAAGTAAAATTATACGGAAATCAAAGCATTCCGACCCTATACGAAGTTCTCACAGACGTGAAGCTGCATAATACAGTAGTTATATTAACCATATCAAGGCCGCCATCTTGGCATCCGTTCCATGAATCGATGCTAGACAAGGTTTTGAAAGTTATAGATGATTCTGGAATCTCACATTCTCAGGTTTGTATCACCCTATACCCTTGATTTGAAATATGATACTGTGCAGGTTTATGCACCATCACGCAGCATGAGAGCCGCGACACGAGAAAATCGGTCTTCAGGGTTTCCGACCAGGTCTGACGCAAACCGGCCAGTGCAGCCACAGACAATGGCTAGACATTCGAAATTTGGGATTTAGGAAGAAGAGAAATTGTACTATCCATGTAGTGAAAACAAAGGCGCTGATCAGCTGTGCAGCTACTGCACAGCTGATCTGTGCCATTGTTTACACATAGGCAAAAGTCCGGTTTTCTCATTACGCAGCTCATGTGACAGAATGTAGAGCGATGATTGGAGGCCTGGTTAATTGGGTTTCAACCTAAAGCAAGGAGATCACTGCCTCTCTAGAGGTATTTGCAAAATGGATATTGCTTTGCTGTATGTTGGTGCCCTATCGAAC
Organism: Rugalucina vietnamica; assembly: GCA_964017185.1. Classification (NCBI taxonomy): domain Eukaryota; kingdom Metazoa; phylum Mollusca; class Bivalvia; order Lucinida; family Lucinidae; genus Rugalucina; species Rugalucina vietnamica. The sequence goes on along the minus strand of OZ024883.1, from coordinate 35,511,432 downwards.
AGGCGTAATGCAAAAGTTTTTCTATGTTACTAAAATACACAGTTTACTAATAATATGGTCTGATTCTGTGGTATAGCGTTAAAATGAGGTTAACCTGTACAAAAAATTATTTCAATATTTTATAAACTCTCTAACTCTTACAGATTTGGTTAGTGACTGACACTAGACACAACAACTCTTTTAAAGATATTAAATATCTTTCACCAACTGCAGTGAGTCTAAAAGATCTGAGGTCACAGAATATGACTGGACTGAATCTCAAATATGATCAGATAGATCTGGATAAAATTAGGTGAGTAGTATTGTTTGTTAACGAGCCTCGTTACGAGAAAATCAGATTTTTTGCCTATGCAAAAACAAAGGCGCAGATCAGCTGTGCAGTAACTACTGCACAGCTGATCAGCGCCTTTGTTTTCGCTACATGGATAGTACATTTCCTCTTCTTCCTAAATCCGAAATTTCAAGCTTCTTGCTTGCTTTTGTGACTGTACAAGCTGGTTTGTGTCAGACCTGGTCGGTGACACCGAAGACTGGTTTTCTAGCATTGCGGCTCTAATATCTTTTGTTGAATAACTTTGTGTGGGCATTTAACTTGTAAGCCACATCCAGAAGATTTGTCAAGCGACAGTGTGTTTAACCCATGAAAGCAAGCATGTGGGACATAGGCAAAAACAGTATATAGACCAAGATGTGAAGCCACAGAATGTGGCATCCCATCTGAGGCTATTCTGTTTGCTTAAAGGATATCAAAAAATGAAAATGAGCAAGACATATTTATTACCCACAGTCCTCGGGAAGCGGTTTACAACCTTACATGACTCCAGGACTAGGTGTGTTATGTTGCATCTATACTCGAGCCGCCACATGAGAAAACCAACAATCTGCATATGCGAAAACAAAGGCGCAGATCAGCTTGGCGGTAACTGCGAAGCTGATCAGTGCCTTTGTTTTTATTCAGATAGTACAGTTCCTCTTCTACTTAAATCCGCCATTTCAAGCTTCTAGCTCTCTTCTGTGATAGTATAGGTCGGTTTGTGTAGAACCTCGTCGGAAACCTCATTGTTGGTTTTTCCACAAGGTGGCTCATTTGTTGACATAAGTATCTTTTTTAATTTTTCTTGAATATGATGCATTACACTTGAAGAAAATCTAAGTTTTTCTCCAATTGATCTTTGTATTGCATCACAATTATTGCATCTCAATTTTTTTCTCATTTTCAGTTATTTTTCAAACAACAATATAACAACAGTTATCCGCACCGTTAACTCGAACTGGTTATTTTCTCTATACTGGTGTGTTGGAGCGAGTGCTGTCTCCACAGATTTTTGTCAGTTACTAAATGAACAAGAATCTCCAATCTGGCAATTGGTAAGTCCTATATGTATTTTTGAACAGAATTAGCACCAAATATTTCATTTTCGTGGGGAAATTTATGAAAAAGCAGTTTTAATGTTGAAACTGGTCCCCCTGAAACACACACACCTTGATGCATTTGAACCTTTCTTCCGAAAATTCTTGATCCGCCCATGAATTGAGTCTACTTAGTCGAGCTTGAATAAATGAGCCTGTGGGCTGTACAATCTCAGGAGCAGGCTAGTACCTTGAAATTTTGGATTTATGAAGAAGAGGTATTGCACTATCTAAGGAGAGAAAACAAAGGGGCTGATCTGCCGTGCAGTCGAAATGGGACCAAAGCGCTATTTCAGCACAATCTGTGATTATTATCTTTATAGTGCAAATTGTTATGGTTTAAGTGTTGGAGATATACCATAATTGTTATTATTTCTTTCAGTCTCCAAAGAGTTATATGATATTGTGGGTGTCAGTGGATGCTATTTCCGCTCTAGCTGTGATCATCATCTTTATAGTACATAGGTAAATAGGATCAACTGAATATAAATGAGTTGTTTTATATTTTACAAGTGACTTGAAATAAAAAAAAACAAATCTTAAAGAAAATCTTTGGATACAAAAAAATTTGCTCACCTTTTTGCAATTTTTTGTTAAATGATGCGTATCCATTGTAACTGGTGGAGAGAAATGCCATACTGGAGCCAGATGCTGGGAGTTGAAGTTTACCTTCACCATATAGTTTTCTTCAATAAATTATCAAGTTTTAAGCTCTTCATGGTGCTTGTTAAGTAACCAGAACATTGTGACTCAATCATTTAACGAATGAAAAATCATTGAATAAAACCAAAGCAGACTGTGATAACTTGCCTATTTCACAATCAATTGGCCACATAAAATCTCAAAATGCACCACCCATTATAACGTGATATATGTTATAACATGTTATAACTTTCGATATTTTTCAGAATGCGTTACATTGGCAAGAAATACATTCCAGAGCAAGTCTCTCTAAACTCCCATTCCAGCGGCCATCATTTATCTCGTAACTATCACACTAGACGCTCCATGAAGGAGAAATTAATTATGAATGACGTACATTCGGACATCTTTGATTTCGATGACGAGCCTGATGACATGATGGGATTTGAATGTGGCGGGTATGAATCAACGATAAATGCTTCTGATGGACAGATTTTAGCTCAGAACTTCCATGGGAGTAGAACACAATACCAGGCTTAAGTTGATATTACATGACAAACACTCCTTTAGGAAAACATGCCCGTGCAATATACAGATTGTAAAAATTGAAATTTTTTTTAGTGAATGAACTTTGGATTTTTTTCTTGTTTTGGCTTAAAACACAGATCATGGGTATGCATTAGAACGGCCTCAGTTAGTCAGTTCTAATGAGTACCCACAATCTATGTTTTGGATCAAAAATAAGAAAAATTGATTACCCCTGTACACCCCTGTTTTATTATATAAAATGGGGTTCAATTCATGGACATGTTTTCCTGATAATAGGGTTTATGAGATTAGGATGATTATCATTTCTCGCCTTTGGTAAAGCTTGGCACATAGTTGCTCATTAGGTGTGTTAGACCTAGAAAGTGGTGCTTAGGTCGTCTACCATTTGCTGAATATTTTTCTATGAAGAAGTTATTTAGCTTAAAAGCTGCTAAGCATATCACAGGGTTCATGAGATTAGGATGATTATCATTATTTGTCTTTGGATAATAGTGGCACACAGTTGCTCATTAGGTCTATATTGCCTGAAAAGTGACGCTGAGGTCATCTTCCTCTTTGGCATATTCTTCTATGAAGAATTTAGCTTAAAAGCTGCTTAGCATATTTCAGCTGCTTTTCTTCCAATTCTGCTGATTCCAATCAGTTGACAATGGAAGAATGATCAGTCAGTATTGGCCAACCAGTGGTATAATTTAATGGGGTTCAGGTGTTTTGCTTGCAGTGCAACAATTTAAGTAAAGAAGCTTTAGCAAATCCTTGAAAACCCCTGTGTTTGCATTTGCAAAATAAAAGACACAGATTACTGAAGATCAGCATGGCAGTAGCAACAATCATTGTCAAACTGAGCCTTGAGAGCATGATGGCCTTTTGGTTTATTGTGCATCACACCAAGGGTCGAGAGGTCAGGGGTTTAACCCATATTTTACGAATGAATTCACCCATCATGAAAAGTCAACTTTCATTTTTAGGGGCGTTAGGAGTGATTTTCAAGTTTTATCTCATTTTTTGATCAAATTTCTCTATGTAAACAGGATAGCTTCAGATGGGACGCTGAGTTCTGTGGCGTCTCATCTGGAGCTATGCTGTTTGCCTATGTGCCAACATAGGATGCTAGGAAAAAAAGGACACCAGGCTTAAATGAGTTAATTCAAGCTGTGTTCTTGAGCAATGCACATTAATTGTACTGTTTAATACCTAGAATTGGTAGCTTCATCCCCACATGACTGAAAAATTGTTGACTGGGATGTTACACATAAAGAACATTCTTTGTTTGTGCTATTATGAACATTTTATTACATATTGTTTAATAGCTTTTCTCCTAAAATCTGATATTTGAAGCCTCTAGCCATCTGCAACATATCGCCCATGGGCTATTATGTTACAGTTGTGCCTGTTGAAAAAGAAGTGGTTTTCTCATGATGTCTTGTATGTGTCCTTTTGATTTATATTTATCCTTATCTTTATTCACAAATGAGCCACAACGCGAGAAATCCAGTCGTCAGGTTTCCGACCACGTTCGACAAAAACCGGGCTGTGCAGCCACAGAAGAAAGATAAAATCTTGAAATTTTAAATAATAATAAGAGGAGTAATTGTACTATCCATGTAGCGAAAACAAAGGCTCTGATCAGCTGTGCACTTACTGCACAGCTGATCTGCGCCTTTGTTTTTGCATAAGTAAAAATCCCGTTTTCTCTTGATGTGGCTCTGACAAATGATGTCTGATCTTCATGTGTTTGTTTGATTCATTCTTTATTGTCCCAGTTAACAATTTTCAGTCATTTTGGGATAGAGCATCAACTTTCTGAACAATTACACATAGATTATGGGTATTGTACAGAAATGCACTATTCTTGTTTGAGATGCTTAGTTATGTCTATGTTACCATGATGAACAACAGAAAGGATTCATGCCCATTGGGGCTGTGAGAAATAGATGGTTAGCTTTTCAACGTTAATTAATAACTGATGACTACATGTTGGTGTTTAACTGTTACAGTTCTGAGCCTGCTTAGGAAAACCATCCATACATATAAACCTTAGTTGTTTATTTTGGTGGTTATGATTGACACACATTTCAGTGTTGGGTAGAAGTCCCATAAAATGGAGGCAACATCCCGACATTACCATAGCTGTTGACTGGGAAGTTGAGCATCATGTCAAACAAATAATTAAATAAAAACAGTAATATTGCTTGTTAATTATTCAATGATACCACTTCCAGTTACTGATAAATTTATCAGGGTTTTGCATTTGAATATTGTGAAAAAAATATTTTTTGTTAATATTTTGCTTACATCAAGTTGTTATATTTTAATTACATATTTATTCAAGAAAATGTTTTATATTGTTTTAAGCGCATTGTAAAATTAATGCTTGTTGGTAAGTTCATTAAAATACATTTGCATGAAACAAATTCCTTTTGACTTTATTTGCCACTCCATTTTGAGGTACTTGTATGAAAACCTGCATATGTGGAATTTTCATTTCTTCTACATTGTCATTTACGTTTACAAAACATTATCATTACAAGAATTTGCCTATGCGATATACAGAGAATTTTTTTCAGCTGTAAAAATTTAAAATTTTGGACAATTTTAGATATTTTCAACATTTTTACTCAAAACATAGACTGTGGGTATCCACAGTCTATGTTTTGGAGCAAAAATAAAAACAAAACAACTGGTATACCCCTGTAAACCCCAGTTTTACTATTTAAAAGTGGGATATGAGGGGCATACATTTCACAGACATTTTATCTTGATGTCTTTATACAGTACTTGTACAATAAACTTTAGTCAAAGTGTGGGTTGGCTCTCTATCATTTGTCAACCAATTTGCAAACGTCATTTCCTCTGAAATGCCTTAATAGATTTCGAAGACAAATATTATGTTGGCTACAAAACTAGAAAATGATATTTTGGAAGATATGGCATATTTTCTGTATGGACCCTAGAGACATCATCCTGCAAAATGACAATATATGTAATGCAATTTAGAAGTGTTGATAAAAGTTCATGCAAAATTTGCTTAAATTATCTTAAGCATTGGCAGGAACATACAAAACAAAAGTGCTTCACCCTTTATACATGCAATTACAATTTACAATCTCTGTTTTTACATTTTGCATTCTCTGGCGTTTACAATTTATATTCTCTGGTTTTACAATTTACTTTCTGTGGTTTTACGATTCACCATGCCTATGTTTTACAATTAACATTCTCTCTGGTTTTACAATTTACATTATCTGGTTTAACATTTTGCATTATCTGGTTTTTACAAGTTTATATTCTCTGGTTTTTACAGTTGATATTCTCTGGTTTTACAATTTACATTCTCTGATTTTACAATTTACATTCTCTGGTTTTACCTTCTCTGGTTTTACTTTCTCTGCTTTTACTATTTTTTTCTCTGGTCTTACAATTTGCATTCTCTGGCTTTATAATTAGCATTTACAATGTTGAACAATTTTCATTCTCTTGATTTACAATTTACCTTCTCTGGTTTTTTAACTAAGATATTCTGGTTTTATAATTTACATTCTCTGATTTACATCCTCTGATTTTACAATTTAGCTTCTCTGGTTTTAAATTTTATATTCTCTGGTTTTACAGTTTACATTTTCTGGTTGTACGACTTGCATTCTCTGGCTGGTTTGCAATTTACGTTCTCTGGTTTTATGATTTGCATTCTCTGGTTTTACAATTGACATTCTCTGGTTTTTCAATTTACCTTCTCTGGATTCTTGGCTTGGTCACTTTAAATGTAAAATAAAAAAAAAATCAAGTCTTTAATGCATTGTTACATTAAAAGCAATGCATATAAGCAATGCATAACTGGCAGTTTCAACAGCATCATGTTTCATAAAACGTTGAATTTACAGCTTTAGCTTTGAGTTTTCTGGAATATAGCAAAAACAAAAATTCCTCTATACGCGTTTCATGCACACCCTGTACACCAATGATTTTACAGTACAGATTGATGCAACATTTCACTACACGTAAAATGCAGCGCGGGGATTAAAAGCCAGGTTGATTTTGCTTCAACCTACACAAAGTCCATCGCTACGCCTTATGTATTTGCAAAATCGATATGACTTTGCTGTACGTTGCAGCCAAATCAACCCGTTTTCCAATCACCGCACTCCATATTGTCACGTGTCGTGAAATGTTGCATGGATCGGCGCTGTAAGAAATTTGGTTACACCATGGTTACACAGGATGCTGTTTGGTCGTCACGTCGACACCAGTAGTCCACCATCCATTATTCATCACGAAAACATGTCCGTGTAATGTATACCCCCTTGAACCCCACTTTTATATAGCAAAACTGGGGTATGCAGGGGTATACCTATTTTTCTTATTTTTGCTCCAAAACATAGATTGTGGGTACTCGTTAGAACCGCCTCGCCGAGGCGGTTCTAACGTGTACCCACAATCTATGTTTTGAGCAAAAATAAGAAAAATATCCAAAAAATTCCTCTGAAAATTATCGATTTTTGACCTGAAAAAAATTACTGTATATCATATGGGCACGTTTTCGTAATGTTGGTCATATTTTGGCTCTACTTGCACCGGTTACTGGTCTTGCTTACATTTTATTTAACATTAAGCATCAGGGCACGGGTGGTAAACATGGGAACGAGCTCCAAAAATAGCAAACGTAATTTTGTTCCAATGGTTCATCCGGGAACTCTAGAGGTCGTGCCAATGGTGAAAAACAAAGTAATGGAAGGTAGGTTCCGGTGGATTTTATATGGATAATTTGAATTTATTAGCGAAAGATGGAAAATATCGCAATGCTGTTCAGCGTAAAGATAATTTCTCCGTGCATACGGCTCGAAAATTCGGCTGAAATCGAATGAATCTACGCTTTATTTTATTAGAAAAGTCGAAGTCGATGTCATTATGCCCACAACTTTGAAAAAGTTGGAAGGGCATATTGCTTTCGGCTTGTCTGTCTGTCTGTCTGTCTGTCTGTCTGTGTGTGTGTGTGTGCGTGTGTACGTCTGTTAACTTTTGAATGGTGAATGTTACGGATTTGAAATTTCATGTGTGTATTCCTCATGAAAAAATAGTTGACCCGTATTTTTTTTCTTGTCCGAGTTATGCCCCTTTTCTGAGTTATTTCCCTTTGAAAACAAAATTTGAAAATCTTGTGTGCAAGATATCTCGAAAAGTGTTTAAGCTAGAGCCTTCATATTTGGTATACTGGTTGGGGCTGATGATTAGATGACCTGATTAACTTTTGAGAACTTTACATCAAATTTTGACAAAAATACGGAATTTTCAAATTTTGATGGATTTTTCCACTTTTCGGTGAAATTTGAAACTTTTGAACGGTGAATGCTAGGGTTTTGAAATTTCATATACAGATTCCTCATGAAAAAATAGTTGACCCATATTTTTTTTTCTTGTCCAAGTTATGCCCCTTTTCTGAGTTATGTCCCTTTGAAAACAAAATTTGAAAATATTGTGTGCAAGATATCTAAAAAAGTATTTGAGCTAGAGCCTTCATATTTGGTATACTGGTTGGGGCTGATGAGTAGATGACCTGATTAACTTTTGAGAACTTTCTGTCAAATTTTGACAAAAATACGGAATTTTGAAATTTTGATTAAATTTTCCACTTTTCGGTGAAATTTGAAACTTTTGAACGGTGAATGTTAGGGTTTTGAAATTTTATATACAAATTCCCCATGAAAAAATAGTTGACCCATAATTTTTTTCATGTTCAAGTTATGTGTCTTTTTGGAGTTATGCCCCTTTTAAAACAAAATCTGAAAATCTTGTGTGCAAGATATCTCAAAAAGTATTTAAGCTAGAGCCTTCATATTTGGTATACTGGTTTGGGCTGAGAAGAAGATCACCTGATTAACTTTTTAGGACTTTCCGTCAAATTTTGACAAAATAACTCCATTTTGAAATTTTTACTCCATTTCTAATTTGTCTGCAAAAAGCTTACATTCTGTTTCTGGATCGAGGTCAAAAACAAGGGCAACCCAACAGCTTCTTTTGGAAATTAAATTTCACTTCATTCAAATGAAATAAATGAATCATACAAGCTGCCAGTTTAGGGACAAGCATACAGTTGGGGGCATAGTGTTTTACAAACACGCATTTCTAGTTTTACAGTATTTTGCCAGCAAAGGCACTTTTGGGCAAATATTGTTGTTTTGCATGAAGAATACAGCACCCATACGCTCATAATAGAGAAATGAGCACCCAGTATTACATTTCATGCCATAAACGAAAACATGAAGCATTGTTGACACAAAAATGATTGAGAAAATCCATTGCGAGACCATCCCAATGGTTTAGAGCTTGTTCCAATATGATTGAGATCATTCCAAGTGCTTTTACTTATAATGATCCGAATGTAAACACATTAGGCGCGAATGAACTAAACCAACGACTTGCATAGGCGTAGATCAGCTTCTTGATAACCGTTATCACGAAGCTGAACTGCGTCTTTGTTTTCGCCATATTGATCGTACAATTTGCTATTCTTTGTGTCTGTACAGCCCTGTTTATGTTAGATATGGTCTGAAACCACAACGCTGTTTAATTTCTCCTCTGATGATGCGGCTAATATGTAATACCAGGCATATCAAACTCAGACAAATTCAGACAAAGTAGGTGGGGTCTGAAAGATGGAAGTTAATGCAAATCTTGCTTGGTTTTGGGGACTGCCTTTCCCAGTCTCTCTCTCTCTCTCTCTCTCTCTCTCTCTCTCTCTCTCTCTCTCTCTCTCTCTCTCTCTCTCTCTCTCTCTCTCTCTCTCTCTCTCTCTCTCTCTCTCTCTCTCTCTCTCTCTCTCTCTTTCTTGTCCATGGTTGGATGACCATCTTGCCGAGAAATAGCTGGCCATCCTGCTCTCCCTTTTTATTTCACGCTTTGTCCTGTTTTGTATTGACCTTTTCTTTCCTACCTAGCGCCTTGGTTGGGATTTTAAATCATGTGTATGGGAAGTAAACATTCAGCAAATTACAATTATTTAAGAATTTTAACGGGCCACTGGGATCAAGCCAGTTAAGATAAGCCACCTTGGCGTTTGTTGTCTGGTCCGATTTGGCCGACAAAAAAGAGCAATGGGAACGATCTCATTCCGATTGGAACAAGCTCCTTGCCCTTGGGACGAGCTCGCATCTATTTTTTTGCAATCATTTGTTTTAGCAATGCGCTCCGCTGCTTTTTTTTATTTGATAAAGATAAAAGGATGCTGGTTTCATTGGGGATATCGTATCAGGTCCGCCGGAATTTGTGTAAATTTTAAAAACAAGATATTATGAAAAAGGGTGTCTTGGATAACACGATTTTGTAAAATGACAACATCGACTAGACTTCGACTTTTTGAATAAAATCAAGTGTATGTACGGAGAAATTATCTTTACACTGAACGGCAGTTGCGATATTTTCCATCTTTCGATAAATAATTAAAATCCACCGGCACCTACATTCGTTTACTTTGTTTTTCACCACTGGCACGACCTCTAGAGTTCCCGGATGAATTTCGCTTACTTTTTTTTTGGAGCTCTTTCCCATATTTACCACCAGGAGGATATTTATATTAAACTTTTAAGTGTGATAGTGCTCAATAGCAAGAGGCGATCTCGCGTTTTGCCTTTTTCGGCCGCGTTTGACAGTATCCACCTTTGTATCCGCAGATTAAATTAAAAGACACAAAATAAATCTAGAGTGCGCGACTGCTTAATCGTCCTTAAATAATCATTATAAATTATAAATGATAGAAAATCATGACGGACATGTGGACAGGACAGAAACTAACAGCACTGGCACTTTGGGGGATATATAATGTGGCGTCTCAGTATATTTCACTATGATATGTTGTTTTATTATTCCTTGTACAACAAGATTGTGGTAATTGGCCTATAGACACGTGTTTTGGCACTAGGAATGATAATAAATCATATTTCAAGAATTCCGAATGACGGCCCATAAAATGTATCATTATCGCAAAACTAAAAAAAATACTCTCGCGCTGTAAACAGGTAGAAAAATGAGCCTGTGCATGAGAAAACCGGTCTTCGGGGTTTCCGACCAGGTCTGACATAAATCGGCCTGTACAGTTACAGAAGCAGGCTAGAAGCTTGAAATTTTGGATTTAAGCAGAGGAGGGATTGTACTATCCGTGTAGCGAAAATAAAGGCGCTGATCAGCTTCGCGGTTACCGCGAAGCTGATCTGCGCCTTTGTTTTCGCATATGCAAATTGTTGGTTTTCTCATGCACAGGCTCAAATAATGTTGTTATGGCTGAACAATGATGATAGAATAAAAAAAAATCCTTGCACTCTCACTGGGTGCTTCCTTCGTCCCGATATAAAAAGGTTTTGTTTGACTTTTTCTATAGGTCCCGATAGGATTTGGCTTTGTTTGATTCCGGTATCAGATTTTTTTCTACAATAATTCCTAGAATTTGGTCAAAGATTTGATTTGATTCTTATTTATGACGTCATTGAAAGAATTTCAAATCACAATATAGTGCTTTGAATGCAATTTTATAGTAAGATTCCATTTGATTCGTTAAAAATGAAGTAATTTAAGCAATTTATGTTATGATGCTGTATAGATAAACATACGGCATCTCAAAAGGACTATAGAATTATGTTAGTTTTAAAAATGCGGCATGTAGTGCATTCGAGCTTCGACCCAAAGGGATTTTTGTAAATTTCTTGTACATGTACATTACCGACCAAGCGCACAAATTTTGATCTTGGCCACACGCCTTTCTCTTCATTTCTGTAAAACTCATTGCCTGGTCTTGAAACATCGGCAAAGTTTAACAGTTTGAAAGTGAAAATTGTTTATAAAACAAAACCTCGACAGTGTGAAGGGTTTTCGAGGAACTTTTCCAAAACTTACCCCCAGGATCGGTACTCAAATATAATTGTTAATGCTTATATTAAGCATCTGCTGCGGAGGATATTCTCAAAACTAACACATTTCCATAGCCCCTTTGGCATATGGTATGTTATTCTATATAATATCCATGCCATTATAAAAGAAACAACTACACTTCCTCATTTTAGCACCAACAAACTTGCGTTACACCCACCAAATCAGAGTATAGATTAACCAGTGTGAACTACATGTATATGCTCCTAGCCCTAGGCTTCTAACTATAGGCTCCTAACTCTAGGCTCCTAATCTAGGTCCCTAACTCTAGGCGCCTAGCTGTGGGCTTCTAACTCTATGCTCCTAATTCTAGGCTCCTAGCTCTGGGCTTCTTGCTCGAACTTGCTCCTAATTCTAGGCTCCTAACTACAGCCTCTTAACTTTAGACTCCACACCACAGTTACCAAAGCCCCATTTTTATATTTACACTTTTCTATTGCAAATGGATTCGTCTCATCTAAAATGTATGATAAGCACGATGATATTGATAAAGTAAATTTTCCGTTTTTGGATGGCGACGTTCCTCGCCGTGCTTCTTATGGTATGTTCATCAAGTTCGCAACTTAAGTTTGCTAGAGCCTGCAATCATGTTACGGATTTCAATGCGCGAAATAAATGTTTAATACCAAACATCCCCAGCAAGGCTGTCGGTATCATAGACTTCGAAAAAAAATCTAAATTTTATCGCGGACACTATAACTTGATTTCTTCTAACTCTAGGTTCCTAACAGTAGTCTCCTAGCTCTAAGCTCCTAGCTCTATGCTCCTAACTCTATGCTCTTAGCTACTAACTGTAGGCTCCTAGCTGTTGGCTCCTTACTGTAGGATCCTAACTCAAGGCTCCTAACTGTAGGCTCCTAGCTCTTGGCTCCTACATGTAGGCTCCCAGCTGTTGGCTCCTTACTGCAGGCTCCTAGTTTTTGGTTCCTAACTGTAGGCTCCTTATGATAGGCTCTTTACTGTAGGCTCCTAGTTGTTGGCTCCTAACTGATAAACTCCTAACTGTAGGCTCCTAGTTGTTGGCTCCAAACTGTAGGCTCCTAGCTGTTGGCTCCTAACTGTAGGCTCCTAACTATAAGTTCCTATCTGTAGGCTCCTAGTTGTTGGCTCCTACCTATAGGCGCCTAATGATACGCTCCTAACTGTAGGCTCCTAGTTGTTGGCTCCTAACTATAGGCTCCTAATGATACGCTCCTAACTGTAGGCTCCTAGTTGTTGGCTCCTAACTATAGGCTCCTAATGATAGGCTCCTAACTGTAGGCTCCTAGTTGTTGGCTCCTCACTATAGGCTCCTAACTCTAGGCACCTAACTCTAGGCTCCTACCTGTAGGTTCCTAACTATAGCCTCCTATTTGTTGGCTCCTAACTATAGGCTCCTAATGATAGGCTCCTTAATGTAGGTCCCTAGCTGTTGTCTCCTAACTGTAGGCTTCTAACTGTAGGCTCCTTACTGTAGGCCCCTAACTGTTGGCTCCTAACTCTAGGCTCCTAGTTGTTGGCTCCTAACTGTAGGCTCCTGATGATAGGCTCCTAACTGTAGGCTCCAAGTTGCTGGCTCCTAACTGTAGGATCCTAATGATAGGCTCCTAACTGTAGGCTCCTAGCTGTTGGCTCCTAGAGGTAGGCTCCTAATGATAGGCTCCTAACTGTGGGCTCCTAGTTGTTGGCTTCTAACAATAGGATCCTAATGATAGTCTTCTAACTGTAGGCTCCTAGCTGTTGGCTCCTTACTGTAGGCTCCTAACTGTAGGCTCCTAATGAAAGGCTCCTAACAGTAGGCTCCTAGTTGTTGGCTCCTACCTATAGGCGCCTAATGATACGCTCCTAACTGTAGGCTCCTAGTTGTTGGCTCCTAACTATAGGCTCCTAATGATAGACTCCTAACTGTAGGCTCCTAGTTGTTGGCTCCTAACTATAGGCTCCTAATGATTGACTCCTGGTTGTTGGCTGCTTACTGTAGGCTCCTAACTGTAGGTTTCTAGTTGTTGGCTCCTTACTATAGGCTCCTAATGATAGGCCCATAACTGTAGGCTCCTAGCTGTTGGCTACTGACTGTAGGCTCCTAGCTGTTGGCTCCTAAACGTAGGCTCCTAACTATAAGCTTCTATCTGTAGGCTCCTAGTTGTTGGCTCCTCTGTATGCTACTAGCTGTTGGCTCCTAACTGTAGGCTCCTAACTATAGGCTCCAAGTTTTTGGCTCCTAACTGTAGACTATTAATAATAGGCTCCTAACTGTAGGCTCCTATTGATAGGCTCCTAACTGTAGGCTCCTAGTTGTTGGTTCCTAACTATAGGCTCCTAATGATAGGCTCCTAACTGTAGGCTCCTAGTTGTTGGCTCCTAACTATAGGCTCCTAATGATTGACTCTTAACTGTAGGCTCCTAACTGTAGGCTCCTGGTTGTTGGCTCCTAACTATAGGCCCTTAATGATACGCTCCTAACTGTAGGCTCCTAGTTGTTGGCTCCTAACTATAGGCTCCTAATAATAGACACCTGGTTGTTGGCTGCTTATTGTAGGCTCCTAGCTGTAGGCTTCTAGTTGTTGGCTCCTTACTATAGGCTCCTAATGATAGGCTCATAGCTGTAGGCGCCTAGCTGTTGGCTTCTAACTGTTGGCTTCTAGCTGTAGGCTCCTAGCTGTTGGCTCCTAACTGTAGGCTCCTAACTATAGGCTTCTATCTGTAGGCTCCTAGTTGTTGGCTCCTCTGTATGCTCCTGTCTGTTGGCTCCTTACTGTAGGCTCCTAACTGTGGGCTCCTAGTTGTTGGCTCCTAACTGTAGGCTTCTAATGATAGGCTCCTAACTGTAGGCTCCTGAATAAAGCCAACAACACAGATACCGAAACCCCCTTTTTGGATTTACATCTTTCTATTGCAAATGGATTTCTTTCTTTTAAATTTTATGATAAACGCGATGACTTTGAATTTGATATAGTAAATTTTCCGTTTTTGGATGGTGACGTTCCTAACCGTGCTTCTTACATGTATATGGTGTATACATTTCGCAACTTATTAGCTTTGCTAGAGGCTGCAATCGTGTAGCGGACTTCAACCCGCGAAATAAATGTTCTCCAGCACGGCTATTGTTGTGCCGTGTGGCGGCCGTAAAAAGTCTCCCCGTACATCATCCATAGTGCAGATTATATTTTTATTTCGGTCCTTTGAGATCAGTAAAGATATTCAGAGTGTTCAAAACACTCACGTTTAGAAACATATTTCTAAGCATTTTTAAATTGTTTGACCCAATTTAGGAATATGTCTTTGATTTAGACTCCTCGTGTAAATTCTCGAAATTGCAGAACATTTATAGTCTGGCGTTCGTTGCCGGTTTAAAAAGGGCTACTGACGAGGGTTCATTACCCGAAATTGCGCAATATAGTCCATACTATCTCCCTTTGAATGTTTTACTGCTTCCAAAGGATCAAACCTTTATATTTTATTCGATAAAAACATTTTCTAAATTTATCGCAGACATGAGTTGATTTCCAAATTTAATTTTGGGCTAAAAACGCTTTTACGTGAGGGCCTTTCGGAAAAGGAATTTTACGGTGACTTGGTTTACAAATTTAAGAAACTTACAGAAAGGAACGATTTTTCATTTCAGTTCATAAAAATCATAACGCGTTACAGACGTATAGGTTATAACGTGAATGTTATGCGACAGTCAGCATGCTTAGTTTTTAATAGGGATGTCATTCGGTGTCAGATTTAAGGTTCGGACTTTCGGAAACAAACATCCGGATGGTTCGAACGTTCGCATTTTTTTCGGATCAGGTCATAATATTACATGTACATTTACATGTATGTTAATCGAGTGTTCCCTTGAAAGAACATTTATAATCAAGAGTTACTAAGCTTGGCGTTGTTTCCGTTGATGTGACGCAGAAATGAAACGTCATGCAATTTAGGAAAATTCATTTACATTTACAAAAGTAAAGCCATCACGCTAAAACAGCATTACTCAAAACTGACTCTATAATGCAAAATTAAATTATGCCATTATCAAAAATCAATGAACATTCACAGAGTTCCCATTCTGTTGAACTGGCGTGTTAGCAAACAAATTTAATTTAGTCACATTGTACATGTAGAAAATCTTATGGTATTCTTCTTTGTATAAACGGGTCAGCTTAGAATCCGCCTATTTGATTTGTCAAATTAAGATCATAGTAAGATGATACTTGTATTGTTTAATCCCAAAACATATCTGTCAATCATCTGACATGTTGTTTTGCTGGGCGACAGTCTGTATAATTATTATTTTTAAAACTTGTTAAGTGTGAATCGTATCATTTTGAAAAGGAAACAAAAAGAGGCCAATTATCATCTTTAATCCTTTCTTTGTTTTTGTCGCTTCCCCTTGACCTGTATTGTCCCGTTAACCCGTTACACCTTAGTGACCCTTTGTTTCCTATTTTGCTAAGTAGATAGTGTGTATTTTTGTGATATATTAATGTGAATTTACCTGAATATTAGATTTTTAGCGAACGTCCGGATGCTAAAATTTGGATCCGAACCGGTACGGGATCCGAAGTCCGAACGTTCGGACTCCGGTTGACATCCCTAGTTTTTAACCCAATCATGGTTGATAACTATGCTGCCATCTTTAATTGCAGGTCGGTGGGTCGGCCGTCAGACTCTTGCTTCTTGTCTGTTGCTTGGCCCACCGGGTTATTCTTTTGCTCCGTGTTTCAGTTATTCGGCGCACGGGAATAGCCATCATCGGACAGCTTACTGGATCTGTGAGTCCTCGTTTTTGATTCATCATTGTGGTTACGAGGACCGAACAACTAACTAAATGTTATCACACTTTTCATGAGATGTTTCAATGCAGTGTGATTTTTGAAAAGGCATCTAGCTCTAAGATCTTAGCTTTAGGTCCCTAGCTCTAGGTTTCTAACTCGAGGCTCCTACGGTTCTAACTATAATTCTATCTCTTGACTAAGGACCATATGAGCCGCATCGTGAGAAAACCGGATTTTTGCCTATGCGAAAACAAAGGCGCAGATCAGCTTCGCGGTAACCGCGAAGCTGATCAGCGCCTTTGTTTTCGCTACTCGGATAGTACAATTCCTCTTCTACTTAAATCCGAAATTTCAAGCTTCTAGCTCTTTTCTGAGCTTGTACAGGCCGGTTTGTGTCGGACCTGGTCGGAAACCCCGAAGACCGGTTTTCTCGCGTCGCGGCTCATATGCTCCTTGCTCAAGTTTCCTTGTCGGGCTCCTAGCCCCTTACTATAGGTTTTTAACTCGAGGCTCCAAACAACAGGCTCCTAGAATCCTTGTTGGGCTCCTAGCCCCTTACTATAGGTTTTTAACTCGAGGCTCCAAACAACAGGCTCCTAGAATCCTTGTTGGGCTCCTAGCCCCTTACTATAGGTTTTTAACTCGAGGCTCCAAACAACAGGCTCCTAGAATCCTTGTTGGGCTCCTAGCCCCTTACTATAGGTTTTTAACTCGAGGCTCCAAACAACAGGCTCCTAGAATCCTTGTTGGGCTCCTAGCCCCTTACTATAGGTTTTTAACTCGAGGCTCCAAACAACAGGCTCCTAGAATCCTTGTTGGGCTCCTAGCCCCTTACTATAGGTTTTTAACTCGAGGCTCCAAACAACAGGCTCCTACAATCCTTGTTGGGCTCCTAGCCCCTTACTATAGGTTTTTAACTCGAGGCTCCAAACAACAGGCTCCTAGAATCCTTGTTGGGCTCCTAGCACCTTACTATAGGTTTTTAACTCGAGGCTCCAAACAACAGGCTCCTAGAATCCTTGTTGGGCTCCTAGCCCCTTACTATAGGTTTTTAACTCGAGGCTCCAAACAACAGGCTCCTAGAATCCTTGTTGGGCTCCTAGCCCCTTACTATAGGTTTTTAACTCGAGGCTCCAAACAACAGGCTCCTAGAATCCTTGTTGGGCTCCTAGCCCCTTACTATAGGTTTTTAACTCGAGGCTCCAAACAACAGGCTCCTAGAATCCTTGTTGGGCTCCTAGCCCCTTACTATAGGTTTTTAACTCGAGGCTCCAAACAACAGGCTCCTAGCATAATCATCTGTCACATACACTCCCATTATAATTTGTCCTATAATAAGACTCATTCATATGTTTCACAACTCTTAGTGGATGCCAACTCATTCAACAGATGAGACTACGCCCAGGCCGCATGCAAGTGCTGCAAAGAAATAGTGTGGCAGGTACGGTCCATGTATATCGAAACATTTTGTACTTCTGCCAAAACCTTGACATATTTTCTCCGGTTAAGCAAAAACTTCTTGCATGAACAAATGTTCTTCCAATCATCGAGGGGTAAAAACTCACTTGCCAAGATATTCCTTTGATTTGTTCGTGCATTGTTAAAATGGCGTTCCAGTTGCTGATTAATTTGCAGCTGAAAGAAATGACGGAGAAAATGCAAACAACAGACTGAGTCTATGTTGATGGCATTACGTACACATGTGTACGATACAATATACTGCCGTTTTAAGGCACAATGAATGTTTATTTGTTTATTTGAGTGTCACATATCAAATATAAATACAATATACAGTTTCACAAGCTACAACATATTTGATATCCAGTCTGGATAGACTTATGAGACACTATAGTTTGCAAATTGCTTAAAAACAGAATATACATATCACAAATTAACAAAATATACAACAATATAAAACATGGAATAAAGCTAATTAAGAAAGGAAGAACAAAAAGGACTTATTAAGTTCGGACGACTGACGAGGGTAAGCCGCGGGTACAGTGTGGCGGAAACCAATGTCCAGACATCACTACACCCGCCGCCTACCGTCGTCCCCTTAAATGACATGATTATTGTTTATTTGAGCCCAGTGTTGAATAACAGTATAACATACATAATATATAACATAATGTGAAATATACCACCTATTCGTTTTAGAATAACAATAGACGGTTGTTTGTAAACATATCTACATTAAATCAAATCATGTTTTCTCTTGCTTACGGTTTTTTTTTTCGGATGGTATGATCTGATGCCAAGAATCGTGCCCCAATATGCGCCGAGAAACTGCCTTATAGGGAGTGGTCCTACAAAGGCCGCTCCCGACGCACACCGAGGTCCGTATTTAAAGAAATGGCATACAAATATTTAATACAGTTAAAAACTCATAATATTATACAGGAATCGTGCCCCAATATGCGTCGAGAACCTGCCTTATAGGGGATGGTCCTACAAAGGCCGCTCGCGACACACATCGAGGTCCGCATTTAAAGAAATGACTTGCACATATTATTACTGTTAAAACACATATAGTTTGTCGAAGTTGAGGGCCAGTTATATCTGCACTCTGTATACAAAAGGCATCAAACATAGATGCTTATTATAGTCTTACACTTAATTATATACAGGTATAATTTACAATTCTATTTACAATTTAATGTTTGTCGTCTTTGCAGTATTTTGGAACAGGTTTTGGCACACAAACGGACTAGATCTGGGCTAGAAAATAAAAATACAAACTTATTTTCTAAAGACAGTGAATCAAAGTTTGGATCGAAGTTGATAGCTTGGGCTAAAAGAGCATCCCTCAAATCATCGTATACTTTACAATTCAAAATTACATGTATTTCATTTTCGAGAACATTACAAAACGGACATAAGCGTGATTCTTCGGGTAAACCCTCATAACGACCTGTTTCAATCCTTATCGGTGCAACACCACAACGGAATTTGCTAAAAGCAGATCTGTGACTAACTGGAAGTATAAGTTTGCAGTAGTTTTCGGCGACATAATTTTGCTTAAAAGTCTTGTATAATCGAAGTTTGTTTCTCCCCCTACCAGATGGACCCACGTTACTATTAATCCTAGCTAACCAACCGTTTACAAAATTTTCATAAATGTTGTTTTCAAAGTCAGTTACAAATCGCCGAGATGATGGTATTGCTTCAGTAATACGCGAAAACTGTCCGAAATTATTAGCTGCAAGAAACTGTGAGACAGAGTACATCCAATTTTTACATGATCTACCAGCTTTTTCAAATGCCCATAGAGAAATGCGCTTATTTAAACGGTTATTATTCATTGCGGCTAATTTCGACCAGTAAAGACTAACACTTTTCCACTGCCGCACAACGGTGGGCTTCCAAGCCATTTCTCCTGCGACGGCATCGTTAGGTGTGTATTTGCCTACCCCTAAGTAAAATCGCATGGCCCTATTATGTACTGCATCTATACAAGAATACGACTTAATACCCCAAATTGGTGAACTATAACTAATGACTGGCCAAACAACAGAATCATACAGCTTGGTAAATACACTATATGGAACGCCACCGATAATTTTACATTTAGCGATGAGCAATCCAAGGGCTCTACTGGCACTCTGAGCAACGTGTTTGACCATTATATTATAGTCTAAATGCTCACTTAATATAACACCTAAATATGTATATCTGTCGGTTATACTTATTACCCCATCACCATAAGAAAACGTAGCATCAGTTTTTGGAACAGAGTTTTGTCGAAAATGGACAACGTTACTTTTGTCCCTGTTAACAGTCATACCATTTCTACCACACCAATCGCTCAGTGCATCTAAAAGCAACTGTAAATCCGTTTCGGTTTCTGCTAGCAATACTATATCATCTGCATATAACATTATGCAAACCTTTTCATTGTTAACCTTAACACCTAAGTCTAGAGATTTGAGAAAGACAGCAAGATCATTTATAAATAGATTAAATAGCAGTGGCGATAAAACACACCCCTGACGGAGCCCACAATTCACATCAAACCAGTCAGTTCTGTACGAATTTAGTCTAACACATGACTTAACGGTAGTATAAAGGGATTTGACTGCTTGAAACATCCTACCAGAAATTCCAATATCCGATAATCTTTTCCATAACAAAGACCTGTTAATAGTGTCATAGGCTTTTTTAAAATCAATAAAAGCACAAAAAGTGGATTTCTTCAACTTTTTTCTAGTGTCAACCAGATTAACTAAAGACGAAATATGATCAGTGGTGCTTCTCTTCTTTCTGAAACCGTTCTGTTCATCTACTATTGAATGTTGTAGATTACAAAACAAAGAGCGTTATGAATACAAACACCTCTTTGCTTTGGTGTTAAATATATATACTGAAAATCAAAAATCTTGCACCACCCTGTTTTTGCATAGTTTTTGTGATTAACTTGAATTTTGTTATTTTTGACATTATTTTTGGTTACTACACATATCGTTTTGTGAGGGCATAGGTGAGCTAAAATATCGGCCACAAAAATCCACTTTTAATGCTAGTGACAGGGAATTTTTGTTCAGAACTTGGGTCACAGGCGGCATAGAAAAAACATGTTTGCGACATTCATCATTGTTTTCTAATGCGCTCACAGTCATACAAAACAAAAAACAAAGCGTTGTCGAGGAAAATTTTCCTCTTTTAATGATGACAGGGAACTTTTGTCTGTAACTCGGGTAATGGAGGGATAGAAAAGGTGTGTTTGTGGATATTTAAACAAAAACAATAGGTGACAAAAAGTTTCGCTGCAGCTTACTTGACCGTTTATTCCTTTTTTTATTGTTTTTATTTTATTTTATTTTATTTATTTATTCTGTTGCTGCTGCTGTGCTGCAGCAACAGATTTTATTCTGTTGCTGCTGCTGTGCTGCAGCAACAGATTCGCTGATAACTTGACTGAGCTGTCAGTCAAATTCAACAAATCTGTGGTATGACAGAACAACACTTTACAGATCCGTACTGTGACTTCCAGTAAGAAGTTAGTGCACTTTTCTTTGCCGCCTTCATTAGTAAATGTAAGCCCGCGTCTTTAATATTTATTTGTATCAGAATTAAAGTTTTAATCTTTAATATCTATTTGTATCAGAATTAAAGTTTTAAACTTGAAAAGAAAAACAGAGAGTCATACAACAAGAATATTTACTAAGGAAATTTTTAATATGGTCATACATAAATACAGTCATGTAGTACAGAATATTTTTCTGTGACAGTATGTGTTTACCCATCATTTTCGGTGCATGAGGTTAAATTTTGACACTGATTGGTTCAACAATAACAAGTGGGTCAAAGTAACTGTCCAAGTGAGAACTACCTATTTTTAAATGTAATGGTCAACTTTGTCATTGTCAATCAAAAATTGACAGGTTCCGCCCTGCACATTGAAAAAAATCAGACTATACTGTAGGCTGCACAAAGGTGGATTTTATTTCCTTATTTACTTATTTCTTTTATTTTTATGTTTTTACTTTCAACTAAGGAAAAGTATCATTCTTGCTCCTGGAAATTTACGTTTTTGAATAGTTAAGAAATAGCCGAAAAGAAAGATTTGAAAATGTTTGGTAGACATTTCGAAAAGTATATTGTTTATCTCGATTTCTTTTATCTGTAATCCTGAAAACGTAATCTAAGAACATTGCAGAGAGTATTGCGTAATGAGTAAAACATCAGGAAAACATGTCCGTGAAATGTATACCCCCTCATACCCCACATTTATATAGCAAAACTGGGGTGTGCTATATTTCTGACGGTGTTGGACGTTTCGGAAGCGTCCGCTCCACGGAAGGAGTGGGACGAAGAAAGGGGATGAGTAGCAGGAGAGTTAATTTTAATTTTATCAGTAAGCAGCTCTTTACTAAAAGAAATCAACTTTCGCTCAACTTGGCTGACCGGGTCTGTAATGTTAAATGCACCATAAAATGCAATTTATATACCAACTTCTATCGTAATCATTTTACATTACCTCATATTTTATATTTTATAAAGCATATTACTTTTAACCAAAGTGACAATTAATATCTTAATATAGATTTCATCATTTGTTGTGCGCTTTAAAACGTATTTTACAAAGAAAAGGTCTTAAAGACAGCTTTTACTGTTTGTTTATCACTTTTAGATGCTAGGATTCCTAGATAACAGTCTTAAGGATTTTTGTAAATTTGTATATATTTGTTAAATGTATATATGTAACTTTTACAGAGGACCATATGTAAGATTATAGGGATCAACCATGGTTTCCAGTGTTCAAACATTCGATGGATCACGAGGAAGGTGTTTGAACACAAGGCCGCAGGCCGCGTGTTCAAACAGCTTCCGAGTGATCCAGCGAATGTTTGAACACTGAAACAAACCATGGTTGATCGCTATTCTTGCATTTTCACTCTAATCCACTTAAAATCGCTTGAAAATAACATTAACAACGTAAAAACGCACCAAAAACCGCGGAGCTTCTTCAACGTCGGCCATATTGTTTCTATGAAATATATGACGTCACGTCACTTTGACCAATGACGTCGGCCAAAACCCATGTTCAAACGGCACGTGAATTTCATGATTTGAACATGGGTTTTGCGGTTTGAACACGGCTTTCGACCAATCAAAAACGACTTCAAACAGCTATGTGCATAGATATCTATGCAAGAATAGTTGTTTCAGCTAAATATGTAATCCTCTCGAAATAAAGACATTATTATTATTATTATTTCTTATTTTTGCTCCAAAACATAGATTGTGGGTACTCGTTAGAACCGCCTCCCCGAGGCGGTTCTAACGTGTACCCACAATTTATGTTTTGAGCAAAAATAAGAAAAATATCTTTTTTTTTTTTCATGAAATTTTCAATTTTTACAGGTGAAAAAAATCTCTGTATATTGCATGGGCGTGTTTTCGTAATGTTTTGCTACCAAAAAGTATTATACAATATGCTTGGTATTACATCAGGATAACATGTCCGTATAATGTATACCCCCTCAATCCCCACTTTTATATAGTAAAACTGGGGTATACAGGGGGCATATCATTTTTCTTATTTTAGACCCAAAACAGATTACTGTGGGTACTCGTTAGAACCATTTAATGATTTTTTTTTTTTTTTTTTTTTTTTTTTTTTTTTTTTTTTTTTTTTTACAACTGAAAAAATCTGTGTACATTGCATGGGCAAGCTTTCGTAATGCAAGTGTTTGATGGCGTCATCGATATATCAGTCGGCAATATCAATGTTTGTCATGCCAATTATTTATAATCATACGTTAGAACAGGCAAAAATGATACGAATCTACATTTCTGGTCTTGTTGTGGTTTCCTTGAACCTATCAAGAAAGCACATGTACTATGGCGACCATTTTTATCCTAATATTTATATTTTCAATACAAAAGCTAAAAAGCTGAATTCCAATATTTCAAATAAATTATATGAGCGATGATCGTATGTATCATAACCTATACAATTAATTTTTGATCAGTAAAAGACTCAAACATGCTCTCATCTGACAGCAAAATTCAACATCTACTTTTCTCAGTTTGAAATGACATCAGGAAAACATGTCCGTGCAACAAATACCACCTTATACCCCACTTTCTATAGTGAAATGGGGTTTGCAGGGGTAAACCTATTTTTCTTATTTTTGATCCAAAACATATTAAAATTATCAATGCTTTTTTCGATAAAATTTTCAAATTTTAATGCTGAAAAAAATATCTGTATATTACATGGGTAAGTAATGAGCTGAATATGTTTGATGAATGGCATCTCCACTCTCAAGACAACAGAAATGTATTGTATGTGCTTGTTTTGACATTGTAGACAGTCCCTTTGACTATTTCATATCATCAACGTCTCTCCAAGTATTCAGGGACGCTTAGAATAAGCTTGGGGCGTTTGTCTCAAGGGATGGTGCCATTTGAATGCTATTTATCCTTGATGTTTTGGAGTCGGCATATATTATTATAAATAATATGTCTATACAATAATTACATTGCTGCAAAATGGGATAACTTAGGCCTCAAAATAATTGACTGGCAGGACTGATTCATCACATACGAGTTTAATCCATGGGTTCTTTTTAATGCCGTAAGTATAGTCCTAAACTAAGTGCTAAAATGATTATCTCTCTAAACAATGCAACAAAGCAGTTAATTGCATTCACGGGGGTTCATAAGTGTAATATTTACATTTTTCTAAAACCTCCTTAGATGAACCATTAGATGTTCATCTGTGTTCATACTTCCATGAACAACATTGTGTCATGCGACGTGACGTAATCCAAACTTGACGTCAAAAAACATGAATCTCGCCAATCTGATTGGACGTTCTAGACATAGAACATAGACATAGAAACTTTATTTAAAGCCAGATGTACGTAATTGACCTCACGGTAGAATTTTTTTTATTTTTTGCATGTTAGTGTATTTTGATGTCCTACATACGAAAATGAAAAGAAATCGATACCGTTCCGAGCTTGTTTTCGAGATATCGGCCATCAAAATCGTCAAATGAGAGCGAAAATACATTGACGTCAACGTAAAATGCGATTTTTAGACCCCCTTTTTGTTAATTTTCTTGATATATTTCAAAAAATCCACGGTAGGATTTTTAAAAAAAAACTGATATGTATTAGAGAAATTCCTGAACTACATATAGATAACGAGAAAGTCCTTAGTTACCGGATTCGTTTTCCTGCTATAGGCGTGCGAAGAGAGGTAGTAGTTGCTGAATTCAGTACATTTTACGCGCGACGTCGATTTTGCGCCAAAATTTCCGACACTGTTTAGTATTCAATATTGCTAACTGTCGCGGAAATGTTGTTTTCTTCGGGATAACATGTCCACAATCTATATTTGAGCAAAAATAATAAATAATATCAAACTTTTTACATTTCTGAAGTCCTCTGCATAATTTTACGGATATAGTTTCGTATTCCGAACGTGAACTGACGCTAGAAATGACGTTTCGAGCGAAAACGGACGTTACGAATGCGGCGTAAAAATGACGTTTCGACCCTTAGATACGCACGTTCCTTTGAGCGCCTTCAATTACGTACATCTGTCTTAAACGTCGAATATGATTAACTACAACATAAGCCCAGTAGGGCTTTTATTTCGACAAACATATGCAAAATAATTAAAAGTAACAGAGTATATCACAGCATGCACATGTATATATTTACATTTTTCTAAAACCTCCTTAGATGAACCATTAGATGTTCATCTGTGTTCATACTTCCATGAACAACATTGTGTCACGCGACGTGACGTAATCCAAACTTGACGTCAAAAAACATGAACCTCGCCAATCTGATTGGACGTTGTAAACGTCGACGCCGTTCCGCTGTTTGAACACACACTGTGTGTAGATTCTCTGTTTGCTGGTAAATGTGAGCGCCTTGGTGATTTTTCAACAAGCGATAGAGAGAAATGAATGTAAATATAAGCAATGAGTTTAATTTTTCTGTTGTTCATGGAGCTATGAACCGCAGTGGGTCGCTAGCAAAGCTTACATGAACCCCTTCGGGGTTCATTCACTTTGCACGCGACCCACTGCGGTTCATAGCTCCATGAACACCAGAAAAATGAAATTCATTTCTTAAATAACATCTAATAAGAAAGCATACCATCACTAAAAGTGTACTTCACTGCAAATGAAAAAACATTCGATATTTAGCAACTATTTTTGTTTCCAAATAATAGATTGTATTGGGCAGTTTTTAAGCTACACTTAATTCTTATCATTTTGTCACTTTTCTTAACAGAGCCTCCGAGGCACTTGTATTGCAAACCAGGGGTCGCGGGTACGATTCCTGCCAAATGAAACTTTAAAAAGGTCCCGTATCCATATGACCTTAACTGTTGGTGGAATGTGAAACACCTACATTTCTGTAAAAGTAGTAAACTATGAGTCGCCTTATGCGAAAACCAACAATCTGCATATGCAAAACCAAAGACGCAGATAAGCTTCGCGGTAACCTCGAAGCTGATCAGCGTCTTTGCTTTCGCTACATGGATAGTACAATTCCTCTACTTTTCCATTCTCTAGCCATCTTCTGTGACTGTACCGGCCGGTTTGTGCCAGACCTGGTCAGAACCCAAATTGTTGGTTTTCACACGCACAGGCTCATATTGAATGAGCTTGTAATCGTGGTTGTAAGAATCATTAAGGTTAAGAAACGTAACGGTTAGTATGTATGATAACATCAAACAAATAAATGTAATTATGAAAATACACAGCTGTTTCACTCATTAACACTCCCCCGCTTACGAAACTTGCTGCTTTATTATACGCCTATCATGGTTAAGTATACCATAATCATTTAGTTGTTGTTGGTAGACATTACCTTCTTTCTTGATTATAAGATATATACATGATGTTTTAATCTTGAAAGAAGAATTGCTGTACATAACTAGACCTGCGTGTATCTACCGTATCCACTTTCGTCAAGCAAATGTGACGGTGCGCTGTGAGTAGCAAATTTCAAGCTCAGCAGTTTGTGAAATGAGAAATGGTTGCATATATAGCCCAGTAAATCACCCGTAGTAGGTGAGCATGCTCTTTCACCGACGGTATTTGCTGTTGCTGCTTCACCACGAGGACCGAACAACTAACTAAATGTTGTGAACCACTGCAGAAGATGAGGGCGAGGTTAGGCGCCTGTAAAACCGGTTTAAGGGTAAACATTACTATTGTCTATGAGCACACTGTTTGCGCAACGTCGGCGTTTACTATGTGCATGTTACGCGTAGTTTTTAACGTCGTTTTGTTTTGTTTTCTCAGTGACGTTGCAAGCTGTAGAATCTTATTCTGTTTGTTACTGCATAATAAAGTCCTAAAGCGGGTATACATGTTGTTCAATTTTAATTTAAAAGACGTTCCGTGGCCATTGATATACCCAAATTCGTGTATAAGGTTAATTATATGTGAAAACGTTTATTTCGCTGTTGATGACGTCGCATAAATATACGCGACGTCAGTGCAACGTTTGGCGTTAAAACGAAAAAGGCGGGAATATTGAACGTTTTTCCTCTATATCTTCTAACGCAATCCGGTGACCCCCACTTTTTATTTTAATTTTTAAATAGTTACCACGTTTCCTATCTGTTGGTGTAATTTAATCAAAATCATATGCGTAGTTTAGGAGATATCACAAAAATACGTACTTTTTCCAGGTTTGAAAATATGGCGGGAAAGTTAATTTTGCCTGTAATCTCCTCATTTTAAGAGCAAAAAGTATCAAAATGTAAGAAAATAGCACTCATCGTGTGTTTAAGTTGTTTTTGCAGTAATAACACATATATTGAAACACATGTCCGCTACGAGTGCGGTTTTCTGAAATGCACGAGAAACATCCAAAAAGTTTTGATACCATGGAAACGAGGCCGGTGACTCCCCACTTTTATTTCGATTTTAGTCCAAGGATACAATTATCTTGAAGCATAGGAAGTTTTATGAAAATCATATGCGGAATTTAAATAGTAATGATTCCCTTTAAGCCCCCCTTCGTAATTTTATATTAATGATCGTTCCAAGGCGATACTTATGTTGTGGTTCTTATTGTTTTGTGTTTTGGAGTCGAATTTTTGTGCTGTTTGAGCCTTATGTACGTTTTCATATTTTAGTTAAGTTTGGGTAACTGAGCGGCCTACTATTGCTCACTAAATATGTTTTCTTGGTATATGTACCTGTAATAGTAGACCAGGCTAAGCATGCAGTATCTGCTTTGCTAACCAGGTCTACGGTGTACTTCGCGTTGTGTTTTTGTTTATGAACTTTCCCTGAGTCGACGACAGACGGACGGACGGACGGTCGTAGCGACAGAATACCGGAAAGTATTAGGTTTGTATGAGATCAGGTTCGAATCTCTGGATATGGTTTTCGGAGAATACAAGATGGACAAATTTTACTATGTTTATTTACAAAAGGAAAATGGTTATGAGAAATGTTAGAACTTAGAAAAAGTAAATGCACTTTCTAAGATTAAATCCCCTGACTGGATGCCGGGGAATAGTAATTAAACTCTATAATTTAGAATTTAGAAAAAGCTACTACTTGGGTGTCCCGTGGGGACAAAAGCAGTAAGCTTTTAGAGAATCCACTTGGTGTCCTGTGAGAACAAAAATGGAAACTCTGCCTTAATCGTCTGGTGTCCTATGAGAACAAAAACGAGTAAGGGAATATAGCCCACCTGATCGGTTTGACTATCGTGACTGGCGAAGAGTGCATGAACTCCATAGCAGTTATATTGCTGAGAATATTTCAAGTAAACGGTGTACATGAAAATAAGCTGTTACAAAGAAAGTAAATGATATACATAGATGTAATATATCAAAATGTCAGGAGCTTAAGCTAATATCTATTGAATAGTATTTGAATTCTGGTTTATGTTCAGCCTGGAATGACATATTATCTTGACAAATATATTAAGGTATTTATAAAACGTATATAAAACGTTTTTTCCAAGGGAAGTAACTGTGTATGAAAATAGTGAGTTTTTCCAAGGGGAACAACTAATAAGTTCTTCCACGTCCCTGAATGCTTTCTATGTCCTTGACACTGCGAGTGACACGTAAATATAAATGAATACACTATAAATTAATTATTGAATTAATTAAAATACCAAACACATACCTGCTTCTATCACATTCCTCCCACCTCAGAAAAATTTATTTAAACTAAGATTTGTCAAATATTTGGCATTGGCGGCCCCCGTGGCCGAGTGGTTAAGGTCGCTGACTTCAGTGCTCTTGATCATTCGATCATCTCATCGATGTGGGTTCGCGCCTCGCACGGGGCACGAATTCATATGACATTGTGAGACAAGCCATGTTCTGCTTGCGGGTGTGTCAGGTGGTTTTTCCCCGGGTACTCCGGTTTTCGCCCCACCTACCGATTGATTCGTCTCGATATGAGTGAAAAAGCTTGAAAGGGACGTAAAACTGAATTAAAAAAAAAAAAAAAAAAAAAATATTTGGCATTAGTTACGAAATATGTCTATGATTATTAGTGACTTTTATTAATGACAAAACAACCCTAAGTGTTGAACATGCTCTACTTTCTCTGCTCATAGTGTATAAGTTTTAAACGGAACTAACACAATTTTTATTTTTCTTATTCTTATTCTAAGATGCTCTGTGTGTATGTAAAGAGATAGTTGGGGAACCAAGGAGAGATTTTGGCTAACCCTTGCACCCGAAAATAATACGGCTAAATTATATATGGCTGAAAAGGTAATTATATGGGGTATCTGAAACCACTGTATAGAAATCACGATCGACTTGCATAACAACACAGCAGGCGTTTTTCTACGGTAGCCCATTCAGTACTTGTGAAAAATAAGATTGATAAACTATCAAATAACTTCTACCAGAATTAAGTAAATCGGCTAAAATTCGGCAGATATAATGACTAACATCTGTATCAACATTCATATTAAGGATGGTTCTTTACATGCAGTGGTTGTCGTTTTATAGACATTTGATTGAGCGAGCCCCGATTTTGCAATTTTACCTTTACAATTATTTGCCTCTGAGTCCATCTAAAATGCATTTGTTACTCGAAAGCGCATTTTATGTTTATTTCTAAATATGTTTAAGTCAGTAATAGCAAAAAGAATTCAGATTGATACGTCTTTGATGTTTTCCCACAAAAATGTTCAAAAAGACACTTTTTAACATAATTTTTGTGTCCTCCAAATTTGATGAGTTTGAACACCGTGCATCGTCAGAATGGTGTTTGTGAGTATTATATAAAATAATCACGTTCCTTTTTAACAAACCTGTGACATGAATTGAGAATCAAGTTGTGGAAAAATACCGTGTGTGTGTTACACTTTTTATTTTTTGCCGTTACTTTACATGAAAAGTCAGAAAGGAAATAAAAACAATTCAGTAAGTTGTATCAATCTCTAAAACATCCTGCTTTGTTTATTTTATCTCTATATATACTAAGAGGAAAAAGTTAAGTCAGTGGGACCCCGCCCATTGAGGTCTAAAGAAAAATAATGGGCTGCTTGTGCCTCCAGGCAAAGCTTATATATACTATACTAATGACTGATCATCTGATTACTGGTTAACCACTCTGGTCTGAGCCTGCCCAGGAAACGCGGTTCAAGTCAAACCATCCATACGTATTCGCCTTTTGTAGCTTAGTTGGATGGTTATATTTCAAATACTTGATGGATGTAATGCCATTCTCACTTGAGAATTAGTCACAAAAATGGAGACAACGTCCCAACATGTCCTTAGTTGTTGACTGGGACGTAAAGCATCAATTCAACAAACATACAACACACCCTGCTTTTTTCTCTCTCTCTATATATATAATTCCTATCAACCTCAAGTGGCGTGACTGCAGTCGATATAATTTATAATATGGTTCTGAAGAAAATTTTTAAGGTTTATCTTGACATGACGCCTTTCTCGGTTACGTGACCTGGCCACTGTATACAATTTCTGGTTCTCCCTGTCTAAGGATGCTCGACATGAATTTCGTCTTTGACTGACGAAGCAGTTTCAAGGGAGAAGATCTTTCACAAGTAGCCCAAGGACAATGACTGTTCACCTGAGAGTTAGAGAAAACGGTCACTGGACAAAAGAAGATGCTTCCTATGAAATTTGGCTTTGATTGGCCATGCGCTTTCAGAGGAAATGATGTTTGAATATTATGGTAATATACATGTATATTGTACCGAGGTGGGGGCAAATGAGGCCCTGGAGTCAAATTTTATGTTAAGAATCATTGATATTCAGTCCTACTGCCCATTTCCTGCAAACATTTCCCTTTAAATGGCATTCTAACAGTTTTCCCCATTTCAATGCTTATCCGATCTTAGTTGAACTCGCCGTAAAATAGGTCAAGGTCATCACAGGGTCATGATTTATATATACATTGTAGTACTTGAGTCCTCAGTGCTCATCGGTTTCGGAAAAGATTTTGAAGTTTGAAGGGTTTTTAACCATATATGGACATGGCGGCCATCTTGGTCATGTGACCTGGATTATTTATATACAAAATGGTTCCCCTTCCTATAGATGCTTCATATAAAATTTGACGAGTTCATTGGCGAATTAGAGTTTTACCACGAGGACCAAACAATTAACTAAAAGTTGTGAATCACTGCAGAAACTGAGGGTGAGGTTCGGATCCTGTAAAACTAGTTTAAAACCGCCAGTTGATCGTTCCAAGGCGACACTTCTGTGGTGGTTCTTATTGTGTTATGTCTTGGGTTTGAATTTTTGTGCTTTAAGCACCTTACGTACGTTTTAATTATTTTAGTTAAGATTGGGTAACTGAGTGGCCGCCTTTTTGGAAACGGCTTACGATATGTTTTCTAAGTATGAGTACCTGATTGTTATTTTTGTTTTTTTCCCATCTCGTTTTTTTTTGGAGTTGGAATCTTTTTGTGTTTGTTTCATTTCCTGATCATTGCCTACTATTTATTTTCATATAAAATATGGCTTTGATTGGTCAAGTGGTTTCGGAGAGAACTTTGTAAATGTGGCCGGACGCACAGACGCACGCCGGCTCGAGTACCATCCTATAAACTCTACATGAGCCCTCGGCACATAATCAAAACAGCGCATTGGGTCATCAAAACAGCGAAAAACAGCTATCAAAACAGCGTATGGACTATATAGCTACCTGTAAAATCGTGCTCATCATTACAGCGCACAATAATTGGGCAATTACCTGTAATTACCGGTATATTTACCTGTATACCTGTATAAAGACCTTCCGGTAGCCGTATTATAGAGAAAAAAATATAGACACTGTCTGTATGTTTCTGTATTATCCATTGCCCCCTGCTCACCGCGGGGAGGTGGAAGTTGAGCAGGATATTTTTGTTGATGTTTTAAAATCACTTGTATGTACATGTACACATAAAATGTCAGATTGTCCTTTTAGTGTACAAGTTAATGGAAGTGGGCATCTTTAGCTCACTGATTTAAAAAACAAAATCTGCAAGCTGTCACTGTTAGATGCTCAGTGAAAGATATAAGCCATGTGTCACCATGGGTCATCAAGCCACCAAGCATAGTTATTCACCACTCACTACTGTAGGTGGACGCGCTCACGTAGAAAATCACTAGTGATTTCGATAACAATAGGATAATTGCCCAATTATGTTGCGCTGTATCGATGAGCATAGTTTGCGCCGTTCTGATGAGCTAAGATAATTACCCCTTGCGCTGTTTTGATAAAACACCAGGTGGACGCGCTCACGTAGAAAATCACTAGTGATTTCGATAACAATAGGATAATTGCCCAATTATGTTGCGCTGTATCGATGAGCATAGTTTGCGCCGTTCTGATGAGCTAAGATAATTACCCCTTGCGCTGTTTTGATAAAACACCGAGCTAAAGTGATAGACGACGACGGACGGACGACAGATGGTGATCGAATGTTGGGTATTTGCCTATTCTATAAGCTCAACGTGTTTGCCGGACGGCTCATATGAGCTATAAACAAAGTTTAAAACGTGAAAATACCTTGAAATAACAGCTCACTATAGTCTGGATGACAAACGGCTGCCCATACCTTTAAATGCATTTTTAGTTCTCACAAAGTTCTTAGATGATAAGAGCATTGTATAAGGTTCAAAATTAGTGAACAATATTATACGCGTTCTCACAAAGAGAGTGTGCATGAAAGATAATTATTATAGACACATCAACGGCGTTCCATACAAAATGCACTGTTTTATCGAAATGCAATTCGCAGCGTATTTCTATACAGTGGTTCCATATCAAGCACTGATCAGGCTACCAATATACAAAAATTCAGCCATATCAAAGTCGGGTGCAATTTTTTTGTCATTTTGCAAGATACGCGATTTCGGTTCCCCAACTAAGACTCTTTCAACAAAGAAACTATAATGGTAATATCAACCAAGCTCCGAGCCTTAATATGCACTTCACTTTACAATGCACTTGTCTGTTTGTTTGATCGTTTGGATTGATGCTAAACGTCCAAGTCAACAGATATGGTCATGTCGGGACGTTGCCTCCATTTTATGGGACGTTGACTTTTACCACAAATTAGGATATCATGACATCCTAAAAGTGCTTAAAATATAAACATCCATCCAAGCCAATAAGGTATGGCTGGTTTGACTTGTACCACATTTCCTGGACAGGCTCAGACCTGAGGCGGTTAACCAGTAATCAGTAAGATGGTCATTCAACATTTCCTGGACGCAACCATCAGTCCAAACTCCGACATGGAAGCACTGTTCTTGAACCACACATTTTTACTATGCACGTTAAATAAGTAGAGTATGATAGAGGTTTACTTATATATGGCCGTTGGAGTGAAGCAGGGAACTTTACCAGGACTTATTTTATTGCCGGAATGCTAAGCTTGGCAATAATCCGGCTAATGTATGTTCGGGATGAAACAATGTTAAGCTAGAAAACAAGCCAGTGTTTGTTTCTCCTTTTTTCATGACCATATGCCAATATTGTGCATAGCCATATTGTTTCGCTTTGGTACGCTTTGTGATACCATTGTGGGTGCCAACTTTCCTAAGACTGTCTGGCTAATGTAATTAAACGTAACCTATTAATGAAAATTGCTCAATTATTAACAAGTGGTACGCATTGCAAGATAGACTGGCATCAGTCCACTAAATGCATAATATAAATGCTTATAGTTATATCAAGTTATGAAAAATATCACATCACAAAAATTCTTTCCTAACTTATAGTCAGATTTAGTGCGAATGTCTAAGCTCAAGATTGCGAGAAAAAGTTCTTGGATTACTATCTGAGAGAATGTTGCATTTACTTCGGGACAATTTTGACTGGGACAGTCTGATTTCAAGCATTCATCTGTTAATATAAAGGCATATAACAATATTGACTACCATCTTGAAAATTTCAAATTTACTGTAATTATTTTTGACTCCATGTTGCCAAATCCTATAAAGGGTCACTGAAGAGGCTTAAGTAGCCGAAACCGTAGTATGGCCCTTCTCTTTTCTCATTAATATGCTCGCTGTTCTTAAAGGATCTCAGTTTTATTTTTATTTGCTATTGCTGCAGCTGGTGTTGTGTCGTGTGGCGGCCCTAAAAGGTTCCCGTACATCATCCATAGTGCAGATTATATTTTCCTTTTGGTCCTTTGAGATCAGCAGGGGTATTCTTAGAATTCAGAAATTTATTATCGGTTTAAGATTCATTTTCTAACCAACGTTTAATATATTTGGCCCTATTTGGACATTGTCTTTGTATAGACTACCATCTTGAAAATTTCAAATTTACTGTAATTCTCTTTGGCTCCATGTTGCCAAATCCTATAAAGGGTCACTGAAGAGGCTTGAGTAGCCGAAACCGCGGTATGGTCAATTGCTTTTCGCATTAATATGCTCGCTACTCTTAAAGCATCTCAGTTTTTTTTATTATCTTTTAGGTCGTCGAAAATTATCTCCGAAATTTTTTCAATTTTCTACACCTGTTTTGACTTTTGACGTTCGTTAAACATGGCGTAATACAGAGGAAAATAACGGATAATCTGCGTTTAGTAAACACTAAATAACTTTAATCTTACGTTTGGCAGTTGATTATAGAAATCAGAGAGGTTGATATGTTTCAGTACATATCTGGTTATCGTCGCCAGTTTATAATGGGTCACTGACGAGGGTTCATTACCCGAAATTGCGCAATATGGCCCATACTACATGTACCTCCCTTTGAACGTGTTCACTGCTTCCAAAGGATCATTTTTTTAAATTTTATAATTATTCTCTAAACTGTTGGATATTGAAGTTTGACGTTTTTATGGACTTCTAATTGACGTCTGAATTCAAAGGTATGAACTTTTAGGTAAACTCCTAAAAGGAATTCTAGATGTGAGCATTGATCAGTTGGTCACATTAGGTCATGATTTTGGTCGTTTGACGTCAGCATCGGCAATGCAAAAATGCCTCAAAATCTGGTACATTTTATTTGGGTTGAGTTTAACCAAATCTTATAAGGTGCATTGGCAAATTGAGTGTTATTATCCGTTATCGCAATACCCTGTTTAACGAACGTCGAAGTAGGTGTATATAATTTTTCCTTGTGCAACATATATGCAGTTAAACGATGCGACTGGGAAAATGCAAACGATGATCATTGATCAAAACATTTTATGACTGCTGTGTGTTTCCATTTTAAAGGAACCAAGGACGATGTCTAGTACATTTACTTAATTCAGAACGATACAATCATTTGAGTTATTATAACTGAAAGAGTCGCCAGTC
This sequence comes from Rugalucina vietnamica, assembly GCA_964017185.1. Taxonomy (NCBI): domain Eukaryota; kingdom Metazoa; phylum Mollusca; class Bivalvia; order Lucinida; family Lucinidae; genus Rugalucina; species Rugalucina vietnamica. Next base: position 35,475,928 of record OZ024883.1, on the reverse strand, counting down.
TCAAAATTTAATACTTGTATTGAAGATTTTCTGTATAGTACTAATGATTTGTGATTTAATCGTAAAACATATTAATTGTTCTAGATATATTATTGTTTATCTGATATCGCAATTTTATGACACTTATGTATTGTATGTTCTAGTATTGTGTAATGAGTGTTATATTTTGCTACCCACAGACATCAAAATACGTAAGGTATTATGATAATTTTATGACGTTATCAACATTATCAATGTTTGTAATATATATTACTTGATGGTACTCCTAGTTAAGCATTAGGCAAGTACCGATAAAATATACGTTTTCTTCCCCGCTGTGATTTCCTTGAACACAACAAGATCCACTGCATAGCGCAACACAATCAGCTACACTCAATTGTTATTTGTTGTTTGTAAATAAACAAGCAAATACAGAATTTATGTCCCCCGCCTTGCCTTGATTAGTTACACAAAAATAATCAAAAATAATTATCCAAACCACATGCAAACGTATCTTCAGACTTTGTCCATAATATCTATAAAGCTCCAAAGAAACTGATCGGTTAACCAGTAATGAGATGGTCAGTCAATTTTTCCTGGGGGCACCAGAAGCACACATTCCATGTTTATGTAAATCTACGAGACACTTTCAGCAAAGAAAATCGTTGGGGAGAAAAACACTGTGACACTGACATTCAGTCATGTTGAAGCAGCCATTCTGATCACGTGACCAAGATATATTGTGATCAAAATTTCAATGCCACTACCCAAGGAGGCTCCATATAAAATTTCAACATGATCGACCAAGCGGTTTCAGAGAAGAAAAACTTTGAAATTGTGACTTAATTTTGATATTTCAACGACCTTTGGTCAAGGTCAAGAAATGACCATGACCTTAATTAATTAAATACCTTCATTGACACAATGAGTTGTCTCCATCTAGCAACTTTCAAGAATCAGGCTGCAACAATTTCCAAAATATTCATTGTTTTCGCCTTTTCCCATGTAAAAGCCTATGTTTCCAAAATTGACCTTGCCGTAAAATATGTCAAGGTCATCCTAGAGTCATCATTTTAACAAACTATGATGAACTGGAGTCCCAAATGCTACATATCATGTTTCTCGATATTTCAACGACCTTTGCTCAATGTCAAGAAATGACATTGAACTTAATAAATTACATATCTTCATTGATTCCATTAGTTGTCTCCATCTAGCAACTTTCAAGTCTCAGGCTGCAATAGTTTCCAAAATATCCATTGTTTTCGCATTTTCTCATGTAAAAGCCTATGTTTCCAAAATTGACTTTGCCGTAAAATAAGTGAAGGTCATCCTAGGGTCATCATTTAAACAAACTGTAATAGGCTGGAGTCCCCAATGCTACATACATCGTTTCGTAGAAATCGGCCCACCGGTTCTGTAGAAAAACATTTTTGATGGGGTTTTACCATATATGGGCGTGGCGGCCATCTTGATCATGTGACCAAGACATCGCAAACAAAATTTCAATGCCACTACCCAAAGAGGATCCACATAAAATTTTAACTTGTTCGACCAAGCGGTTTCAGAGAAGAAAATCTTTGAAATTGTGACTTAATTTTGATATTTCAGCAACCTTGGGTCAAGGTCAAGAAATGACCATGACCTGAATTAATTAAATACCTTCATTGACTTAATGAGTTGTCTCCATCTAGCAACTTTCAAGAATCAGGCTGCAACAATTTCCAAAATATCCATTGTTTTCGCTTTTTCCCATGTAAAAGCCTATGTTTCCAAAATTGACCTTGCCGTAAAATATGTCAAGGTCATCCTAGGGTCATCATTTTAACAAACTATGATGGACTGGAGTCCCAAATGCTACATACCATGTTTCTCAAAAAGAAAAAGATTCTTGAGTTTTCTTAGTCATGTGACCAAGATCCCGTGAACAAACTTTCATTCCCCGTACCCATGGAGGTTCCATATAAAATTTCAACTTGATCGGCCAAGCGGTTTCAGAGAAGATCTTTGAAAATGTGACTTAATTTTGATATTTCAATGACCTTGGGTCGTCAAGAAATGACCTTGACCTTAATTAATTAAATACCTTCATTGACTTCATTATTTGTCTCCATCTAGCAACTTTCAAGTCTCAGGCTGCAATAGTTTCCAAAATATCCATTGTTTTCGCATTTTCTCATGTAAAAGCCTACGTTTCCAAAATTGACCTTGTCGTAAAATAGGTCAAGGTCACTCTAGGGTCATCATTTGAAAAAACTATAATAGGCTGGGGTCTCCAATGCTACATACCAAGTTTCGTGGAAATCGTCCCACCGGTTCTGGAGAAGAAGATTTTTGAAGGGTTTTTACCATATATGTGCGTGGCGGCCATCTTGATCATGTGATCAAGATCCCGTGAGCAAACTTTCATTCCCTCTACCCATGGAGGCTCCATATAAAATTTTAACTTGATTGGTCAAGTGGTTTCAGAGAAGAAGATCTTTGAAATTGCGGACGACGGCGGACGACGGACGGACGGACGCCAGATCATGGGTATACTATAAGCTCACATGTAAGCCTTTGGCGGTTAGCTAAAAAGCCAAATTTATGCCCCTCCGCTTTTCTCCGGGTGATGAAATATATTGTTACCCATACAGTTATACTGAGAGGAATTAGAAACTTTTAAAAGTTTTCAACATTAGTTATTGTTTACTTTTTTTCATTTGAAGTATAACCAGTTGGTATATTCTGATTGTGAAAATGTGACACCTTTGCTTGACATTTTTCATTCCGTCAAATATATTTAGAGTTACGTCAGTTTGACATTATCATCTTAATTTGCACGCAAGACCATGGTTAGAGCCGGTTTTGCTGATGCTAGATAGTGAGCATAATCGCCTGCGATCAAAGATGTTAGAATACGCTCAAAATATTGTTAATTTGAGATTTTATCCTGAAAAACGTGAAAATTAGAATTTGACGTCAAACATGAGAGTGCATTTCGACGTTTTCGGTTTTTATTGATGAATGATTAAAGTTCGTGTTTATGGTACCTCAGGAGAGGCATTTGTCTCATCGACTGCATACAGACATGGTATTATCAACAAATGATATACCCATTAATTTAATGATTATTTGAATTCTTTTCCTTTCATTAGAAAGCATGAATCGCCCTTAGCTTAATACGTCAACGTTACGTAACGCACAGCTGAGTGGACGTTTACGTTTAAGAAAAACTGATTATATTGCAAAAAAGCGATACGATATTAACATTTTTAAAAGCAAATCGAGGAATAATTTTTCAAAAAATGCAAAAGAAGCAAAAAGAATTGCTACGGTAATGACGTCAGATTGAGACCGCCGGAGGACTCTTTAGTGTTTACAACGCAATAGAATATCTGTATACCACTTCTTTATAGTGCAGTGGATTGAGACATAAATCATACGGACTTACGATTCTTTACGACTTCATACACCAAGTCCTTGGTTTTCATGAATAAACTTGAAAACTCTGATTTTGACCATTGCATCAAAAAGCTGGCTGTAGACAGTCCCTAGGCAAATTTCTTCAAATTTGATGCACCTATATTGTAGCAGAAACGCCCCCAGGCGAATTTTATAACAAAAACAAAACAGTTTCATTGGTTGAAAGCAGGAACTTTCTATTGCAGCTTTCACACTTATCACGGTTCGTCGTGGTCTTAATCGTGGACCAATCGGTACAATCGGGATAACCGGGCTAACCGTGGAAAAAAATGTTTGGCTGCCATTTTTTCCTCGATAACCACTATTGGCGGGACTATCGTGACCATCGCATCAGATCGTATGACATCGTAACAAATCGCATCTCATCTTCTTCCTAAATCGCGGTAATCGGGATCGACGAAAACACCGAGATCTGTTGAGATGAGTTTCGATCCCCTACGATTTGTTACGGTCTGTAAAATTGTCTGGCCTGATTAACTACGAGACGATGCGAATGACTCGCGATAGGATAGGATACGATCTGATACGAGTAAATGCGATGAGGCACGACTAGTCACGCTTTTGCCACGGATACTCACGATCTGTTACGGATTACAAATACATTAGATACATCGTGCAAGATAAATGAGTAACAATAGAAAAGAAACATAAATGCGGCTCTTTTTCAGTATAGCGTAGAAATCTGAAGGATGCCAGGAAAGGGCAGCAGACGCAGGGATAGAAAGGGACGGGTAAAGCTTTATCACTCCCTGTGTTACACAACCTGATGATCTAGAGGTTGCACCGTGAAGAGTCAAGTGGAGGTGTACAAGACAACTGATGCAAAAACAAAAAGGAAAAATGTCCACACTACCTTCGCTGAGCAGCAAGAGGAAGAAATAATTGACTTCCTCATACTACATGAGGTGCTGTATAGCAAGCGATTGTCTGGGTTCAAAGACGTGAACAAAAAGAAAAGATCTCTGGGCATCGTTAGCCGCTCAGCTGAACACAACAGTCTTTGAACTTAAAACTTGGTACAACAGCATCTGGACCACATTGGAACGACTTAAAAAGCGTGTCAACAAAAGTGGATTCTGAGCGGATACCATCACTGACTTGAATGCGACAGAAAAGTGGGTGTGGGATAAGTTTGCGTTTCATCTTCCACATATTAAGACACTAGAACCGAGAACGCGGCCTCGTTTGCAAAAACATCTCTTAGAGAGGGTGAACATGACGCTAACACAGACTCATCAGTTGGTTCCAGCAGAGCTCCAACACCAGTTGAAGCACTCTCTCCACCAGACATCCTCCCGGGCGGGGTCAGACGGGTCCAGGCGGAGCAGTCGTGACAAACTGACATCTAGAGAACTGAGTTGGCATTATTTGGAACTGTTGACTTTAACTTTTAGCAACATACATGTACTTTGCCACATGATTGTCCTTAAAATAATGTTCTATCTACCTATTTCAATGAGGGAATTTAATGTGAATACATGAATAAGCTTTAAAACGTTTCTTGAAAACGAAGCATTTTAGTCAATTTAATTTTCTGCATATTTGACAGTTGCATGTGTCAAAGTAAATGTCGCTTCCTTTCATTCAGAAAACCTGCTGGTAGAATTTATGTCTAGAAGTTCGACGGCATCTGGTAGCTCCTACTATGGGAAAGAGACCCTTTCCAACTTGCCTCGAGATATCAGGAGGGATGCCGAGGCCAATATCATACAAGAGGTTCCCAGCTGAGAACTGCTAGACTCAGACAAAACCAAGCTTAGATCCGCAAACTCTCTCCCAGCTTCAGCAGGCAATGTGGCAACCTCATCCATCCCAATGGCCATGTCAACCCACGAGGCATCAGCCAAGCGTATGGGACAGTCAGGACCGCTCAATTCATTTAGCTGGATTTTCGTTTGTCTGATAATGAGCCGCATCGTGAGAAATCACCTCTGCGATTTGTTGTTTTTAAAACACGTCCGGTGCAAAATCAGACTGTGTGCCAGCGGACACAGGAAGCTAAGATAGTATTTTTTCGCAAGCACTCCAATGTTATTGTGGTGGAAGTGCTATATGTTCATTGGACAGAAGTGTTTGCGAAACGAAATATCCTGGATTCCTCATGTTACTTTCATTCAATAGATGTTCAATTTCTGCATTGACTTCATCTATCTATCAGTCAATAGAGTAATGAATGAAACGACCATTCACAAACATTGAAACGATCACTCACAAACATTGAAACGGCCATTCACAATGACACCCATTCAAATACAATTCAAGTATAATTATGCACAATGAAATGACCATTGAAATAAAAATATTCGCCCATTCAATTACATGTACACTTACAATGAAGCGACATTCAAATATAAACAACCATTCAACTACAATGAAAATGCAATTCATGTACAATGAAACGACCATTTAAATACAATAAAACGACCATTCAAATACAATAAAACTGATTTCAACAACTCATGTAAAGACCAGCCGCGATATTACGTCGCAAACAATTCTTTTTTTTTCATTTACAGTTTTACCTATACCCGCAGAGACATCGGTAAAAATGTAAATAAACGATGGATTGTTTTGTGCTACTAGAAGTCGCTAGACCTGTGATAAAACGACATTTCAAAACAATGATATGGCATTTCAATATGACATCAATCTTACAGTTATCCCAGCGGGCACATGACGCCAGAATGACGTCATATCAACGTCGATGCGACGTCATGACGTAGCATCGACGTTGATCTGACGTCATTCTGACGTCATGTGCCTGCTGGGATGCATGTACCCCTGGCAGTGTTTGTTGTCGTATCAGCTTTTGGTTCAGTGTTAACCAAATATGACGTATTTTGGTGTCACTGGATTGAGCTTAACGAATATTGAGGGTTTAAAATACCTGTGACATGAATCACGTACCGCATTATTATTTCTTGTTTGTGAATGACATTTCTGGGGAAGAAACTCTCAGACATTGACATTCAGTCTTTTTTGCACTTCACGTTGAAGAGCTGTCAAATAGTTGGCGTCAGTTACATAATATTTCTATGATTATAAGTGACGTTTATTAATGACGAAACGATCCTACTGATTAAACATGCACTATTTTATCTGCTTGTAAAGTATACATAACATTATTAAAAACGCATCTGACCAAATTCTTAACCTAAGTTATTTTATGTATTTATAAATCTAAGACCCTTTCAGCCAAGAAAATATACTGGTTATATCACCAAAATTCGAGCCTTAACGTGCACAAAATGGTTATTGTGCGATTTTTTCACACCATTAACACTTGCGACGTGGAAGTTCCGTTTTTTACCCTTTATGCTTCATGAAACTATGCATGTGTGTAGCGACCATATAAAATTAATAAAGTCCAAAGTTAAATTATGTCCATGATGTAACGGCAAAGTTTCAAAGCGGTGCTACATTGTATATATAAAACGTTAACCAGAATGGCGCTGCGTAACGCCACGGCAATCCGCCATATTTTTCGTAAGATAAATATGGAGGGTATGTTTGAATAACACTTTGTAATGATAAGCAACAGTCACACTGTCACGTTTCGAGGCCTACGTTTTACTACGTTTCTGAAACGTAGCAATACGGCAATATACGTAGTAAAACGTATTACAACGTAGTGGAACGTATTACATACGGCTATATACCTGGCCCATGCCACGTTCGAACTAAAAAAAAAACAGTTCGAACGTGGCACTCTGATTTACGTAGCTTATACCTAGTAAAACGTAGTAAAACGTAGCAAAGCGTAGTCGAATCGTAGTAAAACGTAAAACATACGTAACAAATACGTACTAAAACGTAAATTACAACCCGGTGGAGCTCTACGTATCAATACGCCGGACTACGTTTTACTACGACTTGCTACGTGTTACCCTACGTTTTGATAGGTTTCAGTAGGTTTCAGCAGGTATTACTAGGTATCACCTCGTATTGACACGCTCTACTACGATTTCACTAAGTATTAGTACGTTTGGTTACGCATACGGGCCTTCATGATTGTGTGTCAACATCGATTGTCATTTCATATCTACTTTGCATGTACATGTTCGTCCACAGAAACACGTGTAAGATGCAATAAATCGAATCACAAAATATAGAGAAAAAAAGGTTACCTCTTCTGTGTCATCTTGCAGTGCACTTAACAGCCCCGGTGCACGCGCAGATTTGCCACCCCTGGAGCTTTTCTTGGATCCTCTCTTGGTGGTCATCATGCAACTAATTAATTTTGGTGCGATAATTCCAATAAATACGTCACGGGTACAAGTGAACTATCCGGACGCTACGTAGTAATAACCTGATAAAACCTACTGAATCGGCACGTAGTAAATACGTGGCTCATCGTACCTCACTCATTCTAAAATAAGCAGCGCACCCCCTGTCTCGGGGTGTTGAATAAAAATTGGAGTGACATTGTTCAAGATATCACCAAGGTTGGCTGTATTTTCAAAATTTGGTACTATCTCCATTTAAATCGAATAAAGTATGATACCCAGTTATGTTTTTTTAAGATCTCTGGTGGTAGTGAATAATGCATGACCCCACCAAAAACGGCATGTCACAAACTGAAATGCAAAAATTCAAAAGGCGATAGAATGAACAAATTCTATTTTATCACGAAACAACATCGTTCGATTTACTTCATTTGACATTAACTTTTGGTAAAAGGAATGGTTATTTTATATCTTGTAAACCAACAAAAATATCAAACATCAAAAATCGAAAAAAAGCATGTCACAGAGTTTCTGTGATTTACGTGACGCTATAGAAAATTGTCCAAATCTTATACTGCTTTCTCTTATTGCAGACCAAAGTGTGTCAATTAAATAGTTGAATATGTCCTTAATATGGATAACTTATGGATTTTTCGTTTTGCTTTACTATTTTGGTCAAATATATCTAATCCCCCTGCTTAACCATTGCGTCCCTTTTAAGATGTAATCATACGTGACACCATTTTTCTACAAATCCAACATAGTATTTGAAACAACGTTATCTGAATATGAAAGTATGGAGCATGAATACATCTCACAAAAAATAAAGCTACTATCAAACGACCCTAAGGTGGTTTTTTCGGATGCTAAAGTTGAAAATGTAATAAACGTGACAGTAATTTACGTGACGGTACTTACTTTCAAAATGCCAATATGACATATTATATAGCTAAGATTGTGCTTTGAATAAGCGTCAATAAATGTTTTAATGTCCATTATGTACTTTTCAGTAGTTAAGTTTACGGAATATGATGTTTTTTCGAGCAGTGTCACGTAAATTACGCATTTGTCACGTAAAATACAAAGGTAGTTTAAGTCTATTTATCAGTTATAGTTGAAAACAGTTGAATCTAAAAGGATCACACATCCTTCAATCAAAGACATAGCAATACTACATTTGTTATTTGCATTTGTCCATTCCAAAATACTGACCAACAGTAAAATATCAGCCCTGAGATTAATATACATTTTTATCAATATAAAACAGTTTTGTTTTACTAAATAATTACGTGGTTAATTAATCGAAGGATTTACTTCTTGTGCAGACTGGTTCAAATCCCATGCTTCATTTTAAGTTAGCAAAAACTCAAACATATCTAAGTTTGAAAATAATGTAGGTGACTTAAATATTACCGTCACGTAAATTACAGTATTCCGTCACGTATATTACATGTTTATAGAATGTTGTGCAAAAAGTAAAACAATATTAAAAAATGAAATAGGATCACTCAAGATTGTCTGTTTGGAGTAAACGTATCCAGATAAATTCTTTCAGATAATATTTAATGCCATCGTGTATCTGCAATGCAAAAATAATTTATGTTGCGGTTTGCAAGTAATTTACGTGACGCTGAATAAAACAAGACCTGCCATATAACAAGATGTATTTAGAAAAGTAATTATAAGCTCCGCCACTCATGTAGGACAAATGTAATTATCATTACATGTTTTGATATAATTCTGATGTACAGGTCAGATGTTATTATAGTTGCAAGTTAACAACACTGAAAATTCTGAATCAAGAAGCCTGCATCATACACATATTATCTAACATTTTTCGATAGTAGATATGAAAGGATGTTTATTGTTTGATTTAATCTACTTAATATTGTTCTTTATTTGAGAAACTGAAGTCTGCTAGTCAGAGATATACGTTGAGTTTGTGTTCTTGTTACTTTTAGTTCATATGTAGTGCGTCACGTTGATTACCAAATTGGAATATACCCATCAAGTTTCAAAATGATGTAGAAATTGCAAGAATATCGGGAAGGTGGCGAAATTTTACAGGATGAAGCCTGAATGATCTACAATAGTGATGGTATGTCGAAAAAGTGTAATTCTGAAAGTTTATTTTTCTTCATTTTTTTTTCTCCATGATTTGCACCTTATTTTAGAATGAGTGACGCGTGTCAATCCCTAGTGAAACTGTGGCCCTAAGCCGTTGAATAACCGGACAATACGTAGCGATACGGAGTAAAACGTCGCAAAACGTAGCTATAAACGTACTGAAACCTAACAACCTGCAAAACCGGACAAATTTAGGGCAAATCGTGGGACTTGGAAACGTAGTAAAACGTAGGCCTCGAAACGTGACAGTGTGACTGTAGCTATAGATTCGGTCGTAGAACTGAAGCGGGGAGCTTTACCAGGAATTATTAATAGCATATACAGTGACGTGCTAAATTAATGTCCACAACGTCGCAAACTCCATAGACTTCGATGTATTTTCACATTTTCAAGAAAAATTATCCTGTCTCTCCTGGTCAAAATATTTTCATAAATTTGGTATCAGTTGAAAGATAAATGAATGAAGCAATAAACAAGATTTTTGATGAAATTATCTGACTTTGCATTTTTCATATACAAAAATTTAAAACTGAAGGAAATTTTGAAAAATTCATTTTCCCATTGACGTCAATGGTGACTTTGCCCAAAAACTGTAAAAATAATCTCACATTTTCTTTCAACTATTGCAACCATGAAACGCACGCATAGAATTAAATGAAAATATAATTGTTTATTGTTTTATTTGTTTACCTTTCAAATGACAATAAAATCGTAAAAATCGGTTGACCAGCAGAGGCAGGATAATTTTTCTTGTAAACGTGAAAACACATTGAAGTCTATGGAGATTCTGACGTTGTGGACATTAATTTGGCACGTCACTGTAGTATTTATACGTGGCATACTGATGACGTTTCTTTTTTCGTATAGCCTATACTGGCCTTCGGCCTCGGTCCAATACAGCTAACCTCGGACCTGTAACCGGACCAATACGTAATAACTTGACATGTTTAGCTTGACAATACCTAGGCTATTGTATGAACGAGGGCTAGAATACAAGCCAGTGTTTGTAAATTCTTCATTTATCGCCATATCTATACACAATATTGTCGACAGCGATATTGTTTCGCTTTGGTACGCTTTGTGATATATGTACGGCGCCAAATTTCCCCCAGATTGTCTGGTAAATGTAATTAAACGTAATCCATTAATTGCCTACTCATCTAGTTTTGTAATTACTCATTTATTGACAAGTGGTACGCATTTCAAGGATTTCATCTGTTGATATTAAGATACATAACAACTCTGTTAGGTCGTCGAAAATTATCTACAAAGATTTTCTTATCATTTACGCATCACATTAATTAAGCCATGCCATTATTACACAGTAGGGGAAAAAATAACATAAAGAAGGCCAATTATCCTTCACTCTATCTCTTTATCTACGAGAAAAAAATATTCAGCTGCCTCTACTCGCGAGTGTATTCACCGCCTAATTATTACCAAAACATTTATTTGTTACCGCATGATAGTCGAAAGTCTGATACACATTAAAGAATATCTGCTTGAGAGAGGGTCGTTAAAGTATGCACAGAAAATATTGGTCGGTTGGTGTGGTATTAAAATACGAAAACCAGTAAAAATGTGCACTTTAATGATATGATCGCTAGAGTCAAAGTACTAAGAAGAAAAACATATTATAAAGTTGAATACAGCGAGTCAAAGTCGCAAAGTTGTTTTTACTTTTTTCTAGTCCTTTACTAACTTGAAGGCAGTATGAAAGAAACATCTTAGGCATAGCCGTACAAACCGGATCAACTATTATTGCGCTCAACATGGTTCCCGCAATCACATCATATAAAGCATTCGCATGCTAATTCGACCGTTTTTGCTTACAATACTATTGCTGGCATAAAGCATAGACTTAATTATCAGAATATTGTTATGTTTACGTATCCCCCGACTTCAATGACATTTAATGTGCTATTGTAAGTTTTATCTGAAGCCACGAGACAACAAACGAGCCGCCTCGTGGGAAAACCAACAATGTGTTTTCCGACCAGTTCCGACACAAACCGACCTGTACAGTCACAGAAAAGAACTAAAAGCTTGAAATTTCGGATTTAAGTAGAAGAGGAACTGTACTATCCGAGGGGCGAAAACAAAGGCGCTGATCAGCTTCGCAGTTACTGCGAAGCTGATCTGCGCCTTTGTTTTCGCCTAGGCAGATTGTTGTTTTTCCCTTGTGGCGGCTCAAACGACAAACTTTCTAAATCATATCATTTGCGTAACATTTACTTCAAAATGTAGTAATAAAAGTCAATTTGTTTCTACTCGCTCGGCCTTCTCACTCAAATTTTAACAATTATATCATTTGCTTAACATTTATTTCAAATTGTAGTAATAAAAGTCAATTTACTTCTACTCGCTCGGCCTTCTCACACAAATTTAAAACATTAACTTGTGATCCGTGATAGCGACAGGCAAAGCAAGAATGTTGATACAATTAAGGTTAAAATCCCAGCCATAAACCAATAGGGAAAGACAGACCAGCACAAAATATCATAAAAACGTTACAACACGCTTGAAGAACAAGCTGACTAGCTCTTTCCCAACAAGGTAGCCGCCCGGCTAGCAACAACCAAATACAAAGGTGAAAAATACAACATAATCATGTCTACGTTGAAAAAGCAAGATAATGATTTCAGCACTTCTTGATCGACCCATTCTCTCATCAACAACAAATGTTACAAACATTATTTGGCGCTTTGATGTGCTAAAACTAGTACTTTGGTTGTGCTGAGATTACTGCCAAGGAGTATACTACTAGTAGGGAGTAAATTCAAGGTAATAATTTGTGTCATTGTAATATATATGTTGTGATATACATTATATCAATTATGAGTGTATCATTGAATTTAAAATGTATAATGATTATTACAGAGGTTACGAAATTAAAAAAAAATCATGACAATTTTGAAAACATTTTAGATTTTAGGAAAAATCCTCGAATCATACAAGTAGGTCCCAGTGAAAAAGAATAGAATTGAAAGTCTGAAGTTCATATCTATGTTTATTATATAATATGTTTTTATCGTTTCATCCTTTGATACTTACAATATATAACGGTCCAGTCATTGCCCTGTGGAGTTATGATACTCTGACAATAAGCCACTGCACTCCCCTATTTATCATTCACATTTTAACGTACGAGGTTTGTCAGAAATGTTCGTGGACACCATTTATACTTTAAAGTTTTCAAGATTACGAAATGCAATCAAAATTATTTTATCGGTGTTTGTATTTTTTTCAAGAGCAAAAACATGAAGTTTAAACAAACACTGAATAAAATACGTTTTAAATTGCCTTTTTCGTGCCCCACATTGACCGCGCGGCAGGAGGTCAAGGTCAATGTCCAAGTGACGTTAGTTGCTGTTTCTCACGTTTAATGTGTGACACATTCGTCCGATTTCTCAAGAGTTTTTCCATATAAGATCCTTTGATATGATATCAACACATATCCGTCGAATACAAAGCTGAACCATGTCTCGCCTAAATGGTAAAATCATTTTTTTTTTTTTTTTTTTTTTGCAATGAGCGGGTGCCCTTCAGATCCATTTATCATTAAAGCATCATTAAAGCGGTGCTGTTCTGAACTTCTATTCACAGAATTAAAACTTTACTGCATCCGTCATTCAAACCCTACGAAAATGATATCGATGTTACGTGATTTCAGTAGAAACAGATTTGAACTTTAGTGCGTTAATTTAATCTTTAATTAAGCTAATGTGTCCACGAACCTTTCTTACAAGCCTCGTATATTGATTCAAGGTGATTACGTGCGGTTTCAAGACATCTTTCACTTAACCAAAATAATCTTTGATGAGTTTTAAACTGACATCTTTCCTTTCGTAAATGTTTGTATTCGTCGACGTTTCAAAACCAAACAATTCTTCTTTAGAGGGATATATTCATTTTTGTCACGAGGGTCGGCACAGTAGTTTAATGTACAAATGTTTGAATATTAACTCGGAAAACGAATAGGCATAACATTGGTAGACATTAAACTGAATGATAGAATACTATCTAATAAATATAAAACTGAGATCCTTTTAGAGCAGTATAAGTTGCAATACATGTACTTCTATTTTTAATTCGGGCGTCTTTACAATCAGGACCCAGTTGTTCAATGCATCGTTAACTTAACGATATCGTTAAGACATAAATTTGTTAAGAAAATATCAGCTAAAGTAACAAAATACACTGTTATTTTTTGTTGAAAAAATGTGAGAATCCTTTGCAGTGCAAAGGATTCTCACATTTTTTCAACAAAAAATAACAGTGTATTTGTAATATTAATGTTTGAAATTTTAACGAAACGTTAACTAACGACGTCGTTAGTTTTGAACAACTGGGCCCTGAAGATTTACACAAGAACAGCATGGTTTATTATCAAATAATGTCGGAAAAGGGCAACGCTTTATACAACTGTTTCAGCTATTGTGTCTCGGGCGGGGTTCGTGTTTACAAATGAACCACAGGGATAAGCCCCGACCTGGAAACACCGAGGCTGCTCACATGTAGTTACCTTCAATATAAGCAACACGTTAAAATGCGCATTTACAATTCGCTAACGAGACTGTGACATGCAACAAAACGTGAAGCAACACGTTAAAATGCGCATTGAGACTGTGACATGCACCAAAACATGATAAAGAGTAATGAACAGCATGGTTTATTATCAAATAATGTCGGAAAAGGGCAACGTTTTATACAACTGTTTCAGCTATTGTGTCTCGGGCGGGGTTCGTGTTTACAAATGAACCACAGGGATAAGCCCCGACCTGGAAACAGAGTAAGAGACTGTGACATGCACCAAAACATGATAAATAGAATCCATCATCGGTGGTCAGTGGAGATAAGAAAATCCCAACCCGAGGGTCCACCCGTTCCAGTGGGAAACGAGGCTCGCCGAGTTTCCCACCGGAACGGTGGACCCGAGGGTTGGGATTTTCCTTTCTCCACTGACCACCAATGCTCGATTCTTTTTCTTACATACCCCGATTAAGCCTTAAATCATTTTACCGGTAACGTCACCTGGTACCGTGCTTTAATTAACTCAGTCTGATGACGTTGTGTTTATTGCGGATATGACGTCAAATGTAAATAAATCGTTGTCAAATTGAAAAGAGATGCAGTTTTGATTTGTTTTTCGTTGAAAAGGAGTGTGAATCAAGAATATACCCTATGAAATCACACCAATGTAGTCTACTTTTGTTGAACAATATTGCTGGGGCTAGAAACGATCGAATTTAGTCGCGTGCTTTTCTTATCTTGTATGAGCAACCAAGCGAGCAGTGTAAGATAAATAGAATCCATCATGGGTGTCCAGTGGAGATAGGAAAATCCCAACCCGAGGGTCCACCCGTTCCAGTGGGAAACGAGGCTCGCCGAGTTTCCCACTGGAACGGTGGACCCAAGGGTTGGGATTTTCCTTTCTCCACTGGACACCCATGATCGATTCTTTTTCTTACATACTCTGATTTTATCCTTTTACCGGTAACGTAACCTGGTACCGTGCTTTAACCCTTGTGACGTTGTGCATATTACGGATGTGACGTCAAATGTAAATAAATCGTTGTCAAAGTCAATAGAGATGTAGTTTTTACTTGTTTTTATTTTAGAACGAGCGTGATTCAAGAATACTCGCTGTGAAAAACATCACTTTTGTCTAGTTTTGGTGAACGCCATTGCTGCAAGCAGTAGAAACGTTCGAATTATATCGCGTGCTTTTCTTATCTTGCATGAGCAACCAAGCCAGCAGTGTAAGATCGATTTATCTACCACCACCAAAATACCGGAATTTTTCTATCTTTATGATAGAGGTATGTAAGAAAGATTTGTCTACCACCGCTAAAATACCGGAATTTTTCTATCTTTATGAAAGAGGTATGTAAGAAAAAGAGTATCCACACGATGCAATTCAAAACGTTATTTGACAACGGATGGTATACTGGTTTACTGGCTTACCGCGGCACTAGCGATTCAATGTCTCACTAAAAATACTCAAGATAATCTATCTTTTGTTTACACCCTGTTCGTTTTTTATCATTACCTCCTACGTTTTTCTAAAAAGAAAAAATAAAATTTTCATTTGTTTTTGTTTTGCAATTTCATTCTTATTGCCGTCATATCATTCAAGGTCGGTCAATTTTTGTTTCCTATATTACCGCGGAGTTCATCTTAATGGAAAACTTTTCAGTTTGAGAAGTCCTTTCGATGTCGTAAAGTTATTGATTACAAGAGCAGATATTCGCAAACAACATTCAAGGTCAACAACATCTTTGAAATTATCTTAAAGATTTTGGCAACATAAACATTTTCGTGTTTGCAGTTTTCATAGATGTTAGCTTTTTTCACTAATTAACACCTAGCAATGCACAAAGGGCTACTGAATTCATTCAGCTATATTTTAACTAAAAGCAAATCAAAATATGATAAATTATGTTGTTTACACAGAAAATAAATGTTTGTCTAGGTTTCTGATTAAAAAAATACCGCGAAATCGCGGTCTAAATACATGCATGCGCAATTTTTCTTCTGTTCTATTCTATTCTTACTATAAGATGAACTCATCTATACTTTTGCGGGTTTGCCGTAAAACTTACGGACATTTCCGAATCGTTTGCGGATACTTCCAAATAAGGCGATCATGTGACCGATGATGCATTCGTATTGTGACAGACCTTGCCGACATTCCCGGTATAAAATTAGAATACAAACATCTATTTTAAGAATAATAGAGGCAGTTTAGTGGTAGAGGGGGTCTTGATTGTGGGTAAAATCTTTGTTTTCATATGGCTTTGACAAAAATATCATTTTAATTACCAGTTTTCTAGACATATCTACCAAAATGTGCCTCAAACTCGCGGTTTACATTGGCGTCGTAGGATCTCGAATGTAAAAAAAAGCTAGAGCCCGAAGCACGCTAGAAATCTAGAGATATGCAAATACGCCGGTAACGTAGCATCCGCGGTAACGTAGGGTCGGAGTATATGTCATTTATTTTTAAAATTGATACGGAGGGGGCTTCGGTTTTTTTTAAAGTCATATTCGAATGTTCGGAGCGTCGGAGGGGGAGTTCACAGCCTAGAGCGATTGTGCCTCTGTGCCATACTAACTAAATGTATTGTTTGGAGCCTAATAAGACAGACGAGCACACACGTGTTCTCCAGTTTGATTTAATTACTATTTTCTCATCATTAATTTGAAAGTACTTGGCGTTAATTAAACAAGTTGTAAAATTAACATCAAGACTTGTACGTATACCGTATTTTCACAGTATCCTGTATTATGCGCATGGTTTGGTGCATGTACGAGCCTTGTTTGTTGGCTTACTTTCAGATTGCACTGAAGAAACACACAAACGACATCATTGTTTCAACTGTTCATAACCTCAAAACAATCAAGCAAGGGCAAAGCTCCAGCACTAATTTTGTTAATGTAACTGGTTTAGAAAAGCAACTGACAAAGCTTATTCATTAACCTAACAGAAAAAAGAAACGGAAGGCAGACAATATAGGTGTTTGTAATTATAAGCACATGTGAAATTGTACTACGAGATTTGGCAGGCAAACAGAGCGAAAAATATGCAATTTTGTCATTGACGTCAGTGAATATGTCCTCAATATTGCAACGTTATCAGCTATTATAAAAGTTATCAATGACATACATCAAACACCAGAGATGTGAGGAAACGAAAATAGGGACTGTAAAATAACATGCCAATCAGATTGTCAAAGATGCCAGTCTCTAAGTGACGTGACATAAGTGCTAAATGCAGTGTTATATTGACGATAATTAAGAACTACTTTTATTTCTCTGGTAGAAAACCTTTGTTTTGCTGTATCGCAAATTAAAAAATATCATCCAACTGTAAGGCCCATGGTCGCATTGTCGTTTAGAAGCAGGCGCTACTTTAATCATTAATGATCTCTGGAATGCCAACGTCGTGAGAAATGACGCCTATCTCCTAAACTACGCATATCATTTTAATTAAATTATGCCAAGAGATAGGAAACTTTGTAACCATTTTAGACTTGAAATAAAAAATGGGGTCACGGGATAGCGTCGGAAGATAAATATATAAAAAAGTTCAATATTCCGCCTTTTTCGTTTTAACGTCAAACGTTGCACTGGCATTGCGCTGACGTCGCGTATATTTATGCGACGCCATCAACAGCGAAATAACCGTTTTCACATATAATTAATGTGACCTTATACACGAACTGGGGTATATCGATTGTCACAGAACCTCTTTTAAAATAAAATGAACAATACGTATACCCGCTTTAGGACGTTATTATGCAGAAACAAACAAAATGATGTTCTACAGCTTGCAACGTCATTGAGAAAGTAAAACGAAAGAACGTAACGTTAAAAGCTACGGCGTAACATGCACATACTAAACGCCGACGTTGCGCAAACAATGTATCCCCTCAAGCACAATGGTTCTATATAATTATATAGATTGCTTTTAACTCAGACGCATGACTCTGAATATAATTATCAGCGCGGTATAAGCATCACACCCTTCTATTCCACTGAGGGTGCAAAGTGTAGCTATCTTTGCAGAGTATCGGAAACCGAATACCCGAAAATTAATGCATTATATATGCACGCGCTGTAAAATGGTTGATCCAATCCACAGCAGGCTCCGGTGTTCCAGCGTATCATGTAAGAACTTGGGATCATTTCACACGATTTTCATGTATCATATTTGCAATGCGCTATAGTTCTTTACACTGTGCATAAGGCGAACGCTTTGAAGTAGCGCTTGATTGTTCTTTCTATGCAAAGGTTCGTTACGTTAGGACGCTTTCCAAAATGACGGCGACTAGCGACGATACCAAAATTGTGAACAAATCAGTGTTTTCTACGTTTAGGAATGTGTCTTCTGGACTAAAAAGATTATTTCTGTCGCATTTACCGTAGAATTCTCTTCTGTACCGGGGTTCAGCTGTCAGATTTGGCGACGCCATTTTGATTTTTTTTTGTTCCTTAGCAACGGCAGGCTGCTTTCTGAAAGGCAGCTCCGAGGAACGTTACGTAGCGCTCGCGAGCACTTTCTTGTAACGTACCGTTGCAAAGCAAATAGTTACGAAGCGCTCGCAAGCGCTAGCCTTATGCAAAGCATCCCATATTTGCAATGCGTTGTTATTTCAATCAGTGTCAGGGGCCCATTTGCCCTCTGAAAACAGTCGCGACATGCGGAGGATTAATCCCAATACTTTGTGCTCTTTGAAGCATTGCATCAGCTTGATCTATCTTCGCATTTATCAACGCCATTATGTTTTGTTTTAATACCTTTTCATTTCATCGCGAATGTTGTTTCCACCTGTTTTCTTTCTGTCAGAAATCAAAAACTGATGCAGACAGCAAATGTAGGAAGATTTCATCACAATACCTTCACAGTGACTAAGAATGCATTTGGAATTCTGACAGGTGACGCCTAACATGTAACGGATCGAGCTAACGGTCGTTTTGCTTTGCCATATGGTCATCTAAAATATTTGTGACATTATGTTCTAAATCGGAAACTCAAAAATGCCATTCAGCATGAACGTATTACAAAATAAAAGGTTGCGTTACTGTTGTTCTGCATAATTAGACAAATGAATCGGTCGCCATCTTGCAATTGTAAAAGTGATACAATTAAGTTGTTCAAGAACAAAAAATATGTATACGTAAGTTCTTCTGAAATAAGTTAATACGGACTACCATTCTATAAGTGCGAACATGTAATACGGAAAATGTATTCCGAACAAGGTAATTGCTGCGTAATAAGGTGTCTGCTAGTTTGAACCAACCAAATACAATTCTTTCGTACCTATACTTTTCGTGAGAAATTACGAGTTTACCTGATTTATTCTCATCTAGGAATCAAAGAATATTGCAGACAACAATGAACCGTGTAATGAGAAAACCTTTCACCCAGGTATGGTCAGGTATGGTACCAAGTCGGACACAAAACTGAATTAATATGCAAGAACTAGAAAAGGGACAAATTTCGATCGAAGGTCGTATTAAACACAAAACTGCATGTTTTAAGGGTTAAGAGGTGTGTTTTTTTTCGCGTATAATAAAAAAGTGTTTCTCATTATCCTGATGAAAAGCATTTTATACCAGTGTTAATAAGTATATACTTGAAAAGGGTGTTAACTGCACTGCACAACTGCGTAGTGGGATGTAATCAAATTTTAGTGCAGTATGGTGCAGTATGTCTGGGTTTTTCATAAGAAAACTTCTGATAAAACTGAACTCAGATCATTCTCATATTGTATGGGTTCTTAGCTGTAGCAGTGTATCAGTCAAAGAAGTATTATCCATCAGTTAAACTACCAGCAAACCATCGATCTGTAGGCAAAATGCACAGCATACAGACAGTACTGTCGGTGCATGAAACAGGTTTTTTCAAGACTCAGTGCATTTTGTTAAATCAATCACCTAGCGAAATCATCGAGGTAATAATTTGGCAGAAAACAATAGATCTAAGAACTGGAAATCCGTTTAATGGGGTCGATTTGACCTTTTTGGTTGATTAGCAACTTAGCTTACAGGAAACAGTTTGTACCTTTTTCCAAATTTGTTCTCTCTCAGTTTACAATATATGTAAAAATATAAGATAAACTGACATGCAGTAAGGAATGTTATGGCGGTATCAAAATTGAGCCGCGTCGTGAGAAAACCGGATTTTTGCCTATGCGAAAACAAAGCCGCAGATCAGCTTCGCAGTAACTGCGAAGCTGATCAGCGCCTTTGTTTTCGCTACACGAATAGTACAAGTCCTCTTCTTTCTAAATCAAAAAAATTCAAGCCTCTAACCATCTTCTGTGACTGTACAGGCCGATTTGTGTCGCACTCGGTCGGAAATCCCGAAGACCGGTTTTCTCACGTAGAGGCTCAAATGAACAAATACAAACATATAGCGGAAAGGCAAATAATAATAATAATAATAATAATAATAATAATAATGTTTTCGTCCGATTTACCAAACAGTGTGTGTATCACCACCCAAATAAATGCCGGATGAAACAAATCTGTTCACCTTAACACAGAATATAACATTTGATGTGAGCATGTGCGCTAAATAGAATATGTAGAATAATTATGTACATGTATTTTTAAAGTTTTTGAAGATAGGGGCCTATTTATGTGTTATATAGAGTGATATTTCATAAGAACCAGTATCTGATCTGGGGTTGCATGATTTACAGAAAACCGTAATGTATAAAGCGTTGTAGGAAATGAAAAATGGAAATAAGTCGATATGTATTGTTTTGAACGATTTACAACTAATTTTGGAACCACAATACTACATGTACATCAGGAAGACATGTCCGTGTAATATGTACCCCCTTATACCCCACTTTTATATAGCAAAACTGGGGTATACAGGGGTATACCTATTTTTCTTATTTTTGCTCCAAAACATAGATTGTGGGTACACGTTAGAACCGCCTCGAATGAGGCGGTTCTAACGAGTACCCACAATCTATGTTTTGAGCAAAAATAAGAAAAATAAAAAAAAAAAATCTACAGAAAATTTTCAATTTTTACAACTTAAAAGATCTCTGTAAATTGCATGGGCAAGTTTTCGTAATGAGGAGTTGATATCAATTAACGTACGTACTGGCAGTGCAGCCGACCAATGCAGCGAACGCCCTTGAGAAGCGTAGACAGCAAATGGAACATGCAAACTATGTAATTGTTGTCTGCATCCATAACTCTAATTATATAAACACATTGCTGAAACATCGTCTCTGGGAAACAAAAAATCATGGAAACAAAAATTCTTGACGTTGATAAATGAATAGATAAAATCGTAACATACTACGAAGTCTTAACTATTTCGGATCGGTCTAGCAGACGTCTGACCGTCAGTAAGTGAATACATACATACATACATACATACATACATACATACATACATACAGGGCCCCCGCCCATTGGGGCCTTAAGAAATAGATGGGCTGCTTGTGTCTCCAGGCAAAGCTTCTACGCTACTGACTGACCATCTAATTACTGGTTAAACGCTCAGGTTTGAGCCTGCCCAGGAAAAGTGGTTCATGTCAAACCAACCATACACATAAGCCTTATTGGTTTATTTGGGTGGTTATATTTGAAGCACTTGTTTGATGTCATGACATCCTCATTTTGGGTAAAAGTCCCATAAAATGGAGACAACGTCCCGACATGACCGTAGCTGTTGACTGGGACGTAAAGCACCAATTCAAACAAACAAATACATACATACATACATACATACATACATACATACATACATACATACATACATACATACATACATACACGAGATAAACAAACATATACAAGAACGCGTAATTGTTGAATTTCTTCCAAAATATATGCTGGATATAACTTGGAAAGGAAATGAATACGGTAAATTTAAAAAAGGGCGGTCATTAATAATGCGTAAGCAACGACCAAGAACGCAGTCCAGCCACTGGAACGAAATAAAGGTCAAACTATACACATGGAAATAAGTTAGGGAACACCTGTAATAATGTGACTACCACCTTTGGACTGTATATATCCTTCATTGTAAAATATATGAAGAATGTTTTGACAACTTGTCAGAATCTGTAATATCCAAAGTTGCTTCTGTGTGAAAATGGTTAGCATCAAACATTATCTGTGGCGGATAGCGGCCATCTTTAATTAAGAAATTTTTTGCTAAATTTAAGAAACGCACTGCTAGTCGTTGCCATAACTTCATCATTTGAACTCGCATTGTCGTAATTTTTCGCAAGCATAAATCTGAGACATTGCTTGTTGAACACTGATCACAAATTCTTTATTTTCTGACCGACTGTCGGCGGTAGGTCCATACTTTCCCCGGGGTAGGTTTCTTGGTCAAGTTTTGTTCTTTGGGTATACATTTTGCAGGTTGTAAATGTTGGGTCAGATATTCGATATGACCCTTTAGGAATCCAAACATGAACGTTCTGGTTATAGTGCCCTAGCGGAATTATTCTTTTACGGCTTTTTTTGCAAAATATCCAAGAATTTTGCTTTCCATAGACATCAATGCAAACAGTAGATTTTGTATGATTAGCTGCTTTAGAGATGACGCATGAAGTTTAAGGTCCGAAGTCGTTTCTTCATTCAGAACGATCAGATTCAACATTTTATTTTTCCTTTTTTGCTGTCAAAAATTGAGTTTTGCGGAGTGCAGAAGCAAAAAGGCAAACTTGTATTCCGTAAAAGTGAAGTTTTTCACATATGGCATATTGTATCCTCCGTAGTACAAAGACAAAATGTTGTGAATTTACATAAATTGGTCTGTAGCTAGGCCAAGGTATGAAATATATGTGATAAAAAATTCAGTATCGCCAGACAGATTTTTTCAAACTTTCCCCAAGAGCTAAAAGTGTTCCCTAACTTATTTCCATGTGTATATTTAAAAGGCAAAGCCATACATACCGGCGACTTATTGCCGTGAAGTACCAACAACCGTAAAGATGTGCATTATGATATAATAAAACAAAATAATTATTGCGTTTGGGTTGCGTTTCTTGTAAATAACAATGGGCAAAAACTCACAGTTGTTTGTAAGTGTTTGTTTTATTCCAAGAACGTTGCAAGATGAAACATTATAGCAAATTCGCATGAATACTACTAAAAAATTGTTTGTAAAGGCATATAAAAAGACAATTGGATACATATACGAAACGATTTATCTTTGGCTTATTATGCTGATTAACTCTTACACGTGCTTTTTGATTAAGAAAACCGTGTAACGGCAGGGGATGATATATCAACCTTTTTGGCTGATCAAACTTGAAAGGTTAAGCATTAAATTAATACTTATGCTCAGTTATCGGAACCGTAAATTAAAGCTACAATTTGAGCCACAGCGCAAGAAAACCGGTCTTCGGGGTTTCCGACCAGGTCTGATACAAACCGACCTGTACAGTCACAGAAGCAGGCTAGAAGCTTGAAATTTCGGATTTAAGAAGAAGAGAGATTGTACTATCCGTGTAGCGAAAACAAAGGCGCTGATCAGCTTCGCAGTTACTGCGAAGCTGATCTGCGCCTTTGTTTTCGCATAGGCGAAATTCCGGTTTTCTCACGATGCGGCTCAATTTATCTCCTAGGTTTTATCAGAAAATTGGAATGTTTACGAAAATACTTCTGATTTTCAAAGAAATATTACATTTTCTACCCACGTCGTAAATATTTACTAGATTATTCAATAAATGTGGGTGAATTATTATTCCACCTGTCTACAGGTTCTTATCCTTAGCTCATATAAGCCTGGCGTCCTTTTTGTGGGACATAGGCAAACAGTATAACCCCAGATGTGACGCCGCAAAACGCGGGGTCCCATCTGGGGCTATTATGTTTGAGGAATTTCATCGAAAATGGGATAAATAAACAAATTGTCTTCCAACGCCCCCAAAATTGACAGTGGAGTCACCCAAATGACAACGATGGGAGAATCTATTCGTCAAATATGGGTTAATAATTCATCTTGATTAAGCTTGCTGAAGAAAACTGATAAGCAACCGTTAACATAAACTAGACAGTTGTCTACTTTTTATTATTGCCGATATTAATTTCTGATAGTAACTGGTGACACTGTGAAAACGAGGCTTGCTTTGCTTACTTGTAAAACTGATAAAATGTTATCATTTGTTGACGTAGATTAAATCATTTTATACTAAAATTTTCAGTGAATTATTTTCTACAAGATGGTTTAAAATTTTTTGTCATATTTCTGATCCGTTTAAGAATAATTTTCGAAAACCATGAAAAACAGCGTGTCCCGTGTTTCATGTAATTGTTTGTCGAGGTAGTTGCATCGGCGGTAAGGTTTACCTGACGGTAAAAATCGAAAAAGAGTTTGATAATAGGAAAGCGACATTATTTTCTGTTATGTTGGAGAAATTATTCAAATGATGTTGAAACAATTAAGAACTGACGGGTGTTTGACTAAAGATAAAAGCGATGTCCCATCTGAGTGCCAAAACAAGTAGAAGCGCTTTTTTGTAAAAGCAGTATACAGACAGTCGACTTTCTCCAATTTGACTTATCTAAAGCTCTATACTTCTCTGCAAGAATATTTGGACAAACTGGTCATATATCATGAAATCCGCAATGCTTTGTTTATATGTAACTACATGACAGTTAAAGAGTGATGTTAAATGCAGCAGAGTGGTTGTAGTACTACCTGTCTTATACGTAGGTTTAAACTGAAGCTAATTTTTGAGATACCCCAAAATTGGGAAAGATTGGTGAAGAAAGTCGCTAGTGTGTATATTCGTTACGTCAAGCCATTGCAAAAGTTTTGCTGCTGAAAAAAAAAAACATTTTCTTCGTAGATTCGATAGATTTAATTATTCTTAGGGTTTGATGTCAAGTAAAAAAGAGAAGTGAAAAAGCAATTGTCCCCCAAAATGTCCCAGTGCCGAAAATTGACGTTGTATTATAACAAAACGTAATTTTGGAGACACTTATAAACATGTTACATCGATCAAGTGGCGATGAAAAAAATATATAAATATACGTTTTCTTTGTTGAACACGGCGATGTAAGTTTTGTTATTGTAGGCCGCAACATTCTCTTCATGTTTAGAAATGCATTTGTCTCCCAAAATGTTCCACTCACGTTTTTTACCATTGTGACGTCATATCTAATCAGAGTGTCTATTGACAGACGTCTGTCAATAGCAAATATTGGGTAAATGTGCTTTTGACAGACGTCTGGCAATAGCACGCCTTGCAATATTAAATTTACCAAATGTTCGATAATGACAGAAATATCAAGACACATACAATTTCAACCTTGCCCATTAAAATATTAGCCTTGTCCAGATTATTCAAGATTACTTAATTATATTTGTCACTCATGTTGGGCTATTGTCGTTTAAAGTTTTTAAAAGTTCTTTTCTTCGATTCCGTTTTAATACTGGACAAACATTTCCCTTTAAAAGGATATTTTTTATTTTAATATCTGTACTAGATCGCGTTCACATTGGTTTCGATTTTCAAGTTAAGTCACGTTTGTTATAGTCATGATGATATAATATGAGGGACTGTAATGCCCCATTGCCATTTGACTGACGAAATATTTGTGCAGTTGAAACATTTTACATTTACAACGGTCTACATCTTGACCTCGCATACCTTTGAGAAGTCAGCAGAAAGATAATACTTTAAACTTTTTTGACAAATAAAGACATGTGTATGTCATTTGCACATTATTATGCCCAGGTTCTCTATCTCAGATCATGGGGAACTGCACATTGCAAATTATTTTAGAGCATCATACTGTTCATGTTAAGGTTTGGCATGTTTGCCGTAGGGATGAAGACAACGGTATCATTCAAATTACTCAGTAAACTTTCTAACGTCGTTTCCGCTTTGTAACGTTAGGGTCACCGATATTGTGTGTAACGTCTGAGGTTCTTCTTCATGATACACTGGTCTTGCACTGCGTTATTTGTTGACCAAAGTCACTCCTCGTTGCATTGACAATGCCCCTGAAGCAATGTTGCAGGCATACCGTTTCATTAGATAAGAAATGTGGGCTCTTGTATATAGCCAACGTTTAATATATTTGGCCCCATTTGGATTGTACTAGTCTTTCTATCGACTACCCTGAAGAAAGTTGCAAAATTAATTACTGGAATTCTCTTTGGCTGCATGTTGCCAAATCTATAGGATCACTGAAGAGGCTTAAGTAGCCGAAATCGCGGTATAGCCCATCCCCGTTTACATTGATATGTTCACTGCTCTTAAAGGATCTCAGTTTTATTTTTATTCTTGTATATAGCCGATATTACATATGTGATTGCTGGTGAGGTTTGGTTTGCTAACATTTTCAATACATGTATATTTATAATTTCAGTAGAGTAGCCATGTGGGGTCTAATGGACAGCCTGGAGGATTCGGCCTGGGAAGAGAAGGAGGCCTCACAAAAGTCAGGTAACTAATATGTAACATTTGCCCTAAGAAATTTCTTATGGAATACAGAATAAAGTCCATATTATCTCCCTTTGAATGTTTTTACTGCTTCCAAACGATCAAATCATTATATTTTATTCTTAACTGGTCGTTCCAAGGCGTTTCTTCTCTGAGTTACCTTTATGTTGTCTGATTATTTTTTGACCCGCGGCTGCACTCATTAACTTGTTTCGGTTGATAATAGATGGATGGCTACTTTGCTGAAAATGAGCTAGTCATCTTGCTTTACATAAAGATTGTTACCTTTTATGATGTCCTGTGAAGTCGTTTCTTTCCCTATCTGACGAATGGTTTCTGCCATCGTTATCAAATGGGCGAGTCCACATCCATTTTTATGGGTGTTAGGAGTGATTTTTTTTATCTCATGTGTCAATGAAATTTCTCTGTGCAAACAGAATAGCGACGCCTTCTGCGGCGTCCCATCTGGGGCTATGCTGTTTACCTATGTCCCACAAAACGGACGCCAGGCTGAATGAGTTAAAGACGGGTTCCGGAGCTTTTATTCTCCACACTTATAGTGTGGTGGTGTTCTTGAAAAACATGTATCCTTGTTTATTCCAGCCTTATTTGATATACTTATCTTTGGTTGCGATTATTTAGGAAATTTTAAAACAGATACGACTTGTTTATTAGATTTGACAAGGTACCGATCGAGTCATACTGAATGTTTATTATCATGATGAGACATCGAATTCGACACAGCTAGACATGAATTGGGTGTTTGATTATATGTATTTGCATATGCTTACAAGGCAAAAAATGCCTGTCAGTATTCGCATATTGACCCCACTCATTGGCCCGTGAGAAACGAACGGCCTGCATGTGCCTTCGGACAAAGCTTTCTCCCACTGACCAACCACCTAAGTGCTTGTTAAGCGCTTAGCAGGTCTGAGGCTGTCCAGTAAAAGAGGTTTAGTCAAACCCCATCCATCCAAATAAGCCTTAGTTGTTAACTTGACTGGTTATATTTTGAGGCACACAATTGCATGTAATGACAACCTAATGTTGGGTAGAAGTCCCATTAAGTGGAGACAGCGTCTCAACAGGACCAAATCTGTTGACTGGGGCGTTAAACAAAAAATCAAACGACAACAATATGTTCGCATATGTGCAATGTTAATTGATTACGCTTCTGTTTCCAGCGGGGTACAAAGAATACCATGTAATGCACAGTCACAAGAAGGTGGACGCAACTACGGTAGCATATCTTGTAGCAGAAGAAGATGGTGACCCTAAAAATGTTGAAATATTTGACTGTAAGAAAGGCAAAGACCCACTTAAAGACATCGGTGCTTTAGAGCTAAAATTCGATGCTGATGAAAAAACTGTTGTCGGTATTGATCTGAATGGTGATATTGTGGAACGGAAGAAATAGCGAGCATTGATGAAATAGATCAATCAATAATAGATTCCTTTCCTACTAACCAAGGACACAGCAAGGAGATGCACTATTTTGGCAACTATTCACGTTTTGCGTAGTTATGGTGTGCGACACGGATTTTACCTTGAACCTTATACCTGCTTATTTAAGCTTGTGAAGTGTGGACATGACGACAACATAAAACATTTTATGCACAACTCGCCATGGTATTTGCAAAAATATGTAAATTTGATGAATAGGTTTTGATGTCAAGCGTTTCATGTGACTTTTAATTTGGCTTTTGGCTTAGTTTGTAAAATGCCCTGAAGTGAGAAACTGGACTACACCTACATGTATATCAGGATATCTATTTTTATGGATTCTTTAATTAATCTGCATTTTTGAAGAAGACGGAAATTCGATCGCTACTTATTTAGGGTATAAGATTCCAATAAGTAACACTTAAGAAAAAAAAAAAAACAAAAAAAAAAAAAAACAAAGGAATAAAATAATTGGTTTGTAAATCCTATTCAGATGCAGATTAGCTTGAGAAGCTGTGTATACCGCTCAGAATATTCACTGTTGAATACACTGAACATTAATCACTACGAAGCTTTTAAAGACGCTGGTCCAATTTGAAATGTCAGCCATTGCTCTACACACGTTTTCATTGTTTTGCTACCTGAAGACACTTACAAATGCTTGACGTGGTTCCATATTATTTGATGAAGATACTGAAGATGCGCTTACTGGTATGGAACACTGACACGATTTCCCAGGCCGTCATGAAATATTAAAAGCAACCCTTTCCGCTTTATTTCAAATCTGAATTTGTCAGTTTGTTTTATAATATATTTACAATTTACAATATAATGTTAAATATATACTTACTACAAAAACTGGTGTTTCTGTGTGTTAATATTATTCCTGATTTATCAAATTCTATCATTGTTTCTCTTTATGTTTTATGACCCAAACAACAGCTATGGTCATGGGACATAAACTCGATTTTTATAGCGCTTCTAACCGTCAAAAGTATGTCATGACATAGGAAATGCGCTTTGAATACAACCACCGTAGTAAACAAAAAAGGTTTTTGAATGTACATGTATAAATTGTTTGACTTAAACACTTTTTGTTCACCTGAGCCGAAGGCTCATGGGGAGCTTATAGGATGGCACTCGAGCCGGCATCCGCGCGTGCTTCGCTCGTCAGTGCGTTCACATTTTCATTCAAACATCTTCTCTGAAACCGTTAAGCCAATCAAAACCAAATTTCATATGACTCATCTATAGGAAGGGGGAACCAATGTTTATATAAATAATCCAGGTCACATGACCAAGCTGGCCGCCAAGCTTGGTGTTTAAAATGGTAAAAAAAAAAAACAACTTCAAAGCTATTCTTTCCCAGAACCGGTGGACCAATTTTTACGAACTTTGGCATGAAGCATAATTGACTAAAGTATTATAATGTTATATAAATCATGACCCTATGATGACACTGACCTATTTTATGGCAAGGTCAACATAGGTCGCCTATGCATTTAAATGTGGAAAACCAATTAAATGTCATTTAAAGGGAAATATCTTGCAGGAAATGGGCAGTGGAACTGAATATTAATGATTTTGAAAAAAAAAAAATAAATAAATAAAAAAATAAAAAATTGGACCCAAGAGCCTCATCTGCACTCCACGGGTGCCCCATATAATGTAAAAACCCCAACTCTTTTTCTTTTGTCCAGCGACTGTACTTCTTGACTCTCAGGTGAGCGAGCGTTGCCCTTTGGACTACTTGTTCTAGATAGTCTCAGAAGTTTTAAGTGGTTAACCAGTAATCTGGTGGTCGGTCGGTCGGTCGATCATAAGCTTTGTAAGTAGTCACAAGCTTCCCATCTATTTATCACGGCCCCAATGGGCAGAGGGACATATTCCCACCCGGTCAATCTAACAAAATTGTCACTTGAATAGTTAGCCTATTGCTTAAATATAGGATCAAAATGCGTGCTTGCACAAGGGTAAATGTTACAGACCAAGAACGCCTTGTCTTAAATAGTGAACAATATAAAATTAGTACATTATCACAGGTTATCAGCTACTGTAAATACGTGATCAAGATAACAAAATCTTATGCAAATTGTGATAAAATAATGTCAGCTGCCGCTACAAAAGATGACTGAGAATATATATGATAAGACCAAAACATTTATTAAAAAATAGTTTTCCCACCTCGGTTTTTGGAATTGGAATTTCTTTCTGATTGCGCCTTTTCCTGATCATTGCCTAATTGTACCTTTTTATATCAGAGTTCTTGTGGTTGTGCCGTGTGGCGGTCCTAAAAAGATCCCCGTACATCCATTTAATGCTCTTATTTTCCAATCCTCAGGGACTGCTTGCAATCAGTTTGCATTTTCCTATCTCTACGGTGCCCAGGGCTCTCCATCGTCTGGCAGCTTACTGAATCTGCGAGTCCTCGTTTTCGATTCATCATGGTGGTTATCATGAGTTATTTGTTTGTCCTTGATGAATCATTGACTAGTTAGAGATTCACCACGAGGACCAAATAACTAACTAAATGTTGTGAACACTGCAGAAGATGAAGATGAGGTTAGGCGCCTGTAAAATCGATTTAAGCCCTCCAGTTATTTTATATAACTGATCGTTCCAAGGCGATACTTCTGTTGTGGCTCCATTTGTTTTATGTTTTGGAGTCGAATTTTAGAGTTGTTTGCATCTTATAAACATTTTCATATATTTATTCATGTTCGAGTAACTGAGTGGCCGCCTATTGGGAAATAGCTGCTCACTCGGCTTACGATATGTTTTCTAAGTATAACTACCTAATTGTCAATATAGTTTTTCCCACCTCGGTTTTTGGAGTGTGAATTTCTTTCTGATTGCTCCTTTTCCTGATCATTGCCTACTTGTACCTTTTACCTAAATCTTTTATCATGTCTTTAATAGAAATGGACAGAAATAGTACAATCGGTGCCAATGTCATGTTATCTAAAACCAAAGTGAGAAACAAGTCGGATATATACCGATTATAAAGCAAAGCATGAGTTTAGCGAAGACAAAATTTCGTAGAGAAACCATGACAAGTCTGTAAAAGTAAACTGTAACAAATAATAAAACAGCACCGTGTAGAACCATAAAAGTTAATCTGCATGAAATGGTTTTGTGTCGGTCCCCGTGACCGAGCGGTTAAGAGCGCTGTTTCTTAATCACTCGATCTTTTCACCGCTGTGTCTGATGTGGGTTCGAGCCCCGCTCTGGCCACATGTGAGACAAGCCAAGTTCTGCTTGCGGGTGTGCCAGGTTTTTTTTCTCGGGATTCTCCCGTTTTCGCCCCACCTACTGATTGGCCCGTCTCATATGAGCTGAAATAATCTTGAAAGGGACGTAAAACTGAATAAAAATGCTTTGTAAAGTACCGTGTGATAAATCGAACCATAACAACAGGATCACAACGATCTCGCCCACAGCTACGCTACATCATATTTGCTTATCCAGTTGACTGGTTCGCGTGATAACCCTCAATCGTACCCTATATATGTAGCTGTGATTCTTACTGTGCAGATTGGTGCAACATCACACGACACGTGGCAAAATGAAATGTAGCGATTGGAAGCCGGATCGACTGGTAAACAACCTACAGCGATGATTCATTGGCTAGCTGTAAGTCGCAGTCAAATCGATCCGGCTTTCATTTAACATTAACGTACTCCATGTTGTCACGTGTCATGTAACGTTGCACCAATCTCCGCTGTAACAAAGCGTGATGCATCTTGAGTATACAGTGTGAATCGGCATCGTGACCACTTAGGAAAAAAATAAACAATGAGTATAGAGAGGAGAAACACTCGACAGTACAGAAACGTGTTCTGGCACCAGTAGAAAGAGGAATACATGTTAAAGACAAACGTACATCTAAGATTAAAAGGTATCACGAGGTGAGTTTGGCATAGGCTAGCAACGTGTTTCACCTGTACATCAAGTGTGCTATAATGTTGACATTTACATGAAATGTTATGTATGTAACATTTTATAAAGCAACTTGTACAAGCTTATGAGATGCGATGTTAATGGTTATTTCGGTGCCATACTTCCAACTTCCTGCACCTATTCAAATGTCAGCAGCAACCTGTGATCTGCCAAATCAGCTACAGGGGAAGAAAACTCTTGGTGATCTCTAGATTTTTCTCCATTGCAGAGACATGTATTGCGAAAACACACCCATGTAATATACTGATTTTTCCTAAGTTGTAAAAATTAAATAATTTCTATTGAATTGTTTTATATTTTTCTTAGTTTCGCTCAAAACATAGATTGTGGGTACACAGAACCGCCTCGCAGAGGCGGTTATAACGAGTACCCACAATGTATAACCCTAAATACCCCGGTTTATCTACATAAAAGTGGGGTATAAGGGGGTATATATTACATGGACATGTTTCCCTGATGTTTTTACAAATAGTTTCAATTCAGCATTATAGCAAACATAAATTCCCAAATGGCAAAAATTCCCAAATGGCAAATTGAAGCTGGTGCTTCCCTTACATTTTATCAAATTGTTATAGGGGTAACACACGAATTCAAAGCCATTTAAAATGTGTTCTTGAAATAAAGCAGCCAATCAAAAAGCAACCGTTATATGCAGTCAATGACCAGAAAATAATTACTACATCAATGAGCCTACAGTTTCACGATTTCGTTTTAAAATAAACAGGCTAAGAGACATGTTTACGTATGTATGCATGATAACATGATGATCAGTTCCACACACAAATTCCTGTGTCTGTTAAAGCAATGTTGTGCCTACATTTTGTAACGAAGGCGTTGATTATGATATTTGTTAGTATGTTATCAAACATAAATATAATAATTGCAAACATTTGGATCTGAAATTTCCATTAAACGGATGTATGCTTCTCTTAAGATGGTCATGAACTTTATATATCAGTGGAAAGATATCGCCACATCGGCGATCATTACGAAAACATGCCCATGCAATATATAGGATTTTCTGAAGCTGTAAAAATCGAAAATTTTCAGTAGAAAAATGTTGATTTTTTTTCTTATTTTTGCTCAAAACATAGATTGTGGGTACACGTTAGAACCGCCTCGCCGAGGCGGTTCTAACGAGTATCCACAATCTATGTTTTGGAGCAAAAATAAGTAAAATAGGTATACCCCTGCATACCCCAGTTTTGCTATATAAAAGTGGGGTATAAGGGGGTAAAGATTACACGGACATGTTCCTGATGTCTAGCCGATAAACTGCATAACGCTAAAAGCAAATGTTGGGTAACAATACTCTTCAGTCACTGTATGTAAACACTGGCAGTCATTAACCGTACGTCAAACGCATCAATGTAGTAGTGAACTCATAGAAAGTTTAAGTTTACAGAGGCACAACCGAAGCATTGTTTTTAATTTGATGTCCCCAATACTGATTATTCCGAGTCCCTACCAGGGTGTGTAAGAGGAAATATCAAACTTCCCAGATCCTTAAAATATTTTCCTCAGACTTGCTCCCTTAACCCAGCCCCGCCCCAAAAGTTTCTTGCTCCCTAGATCCCTGAAAATAAATGACCACCCTTCTCCCCAAATCCATGAAAATAAACGGCCCCTCCCCAAATCCATGAAAATAAACGGCCCTTCTCTCCAGCTCCACCAAACCCCTGACAAGGCCCCATACCTCTCTACAGAGATAACAACGGTCGGATCATTACGAAAACATGCCCATGCAATATACAGAGAATTTTTGAGCTTTAAAAATTGAAAATTTTCAGCTGAAAAATGTTTGATATTTTTCTTATTTTTGCTCAAAACATAGACTGTGGGTACACGTTAGAACCGCCTCGGGATAAAATGCAAATTTCGACAAGATAAAAAAAAATAAAAAAAAATCAAGTCGTTTGTTTTAATTCAATTGTTCGGTTGAAAGCGAATCTTTCTTCGGTCTATATGAAAATCACTTCGAATCCGCATTTATTCACATAAAATGAGCATGAGCATGGAAAACAAAGCACACAACTCGGTTTAAGACCCCGGTAATTTTTATGTCTGATAGTCCCAAGGCGATTCTTCTGTTGTTTTATGTTTTTATGTTAATTTTGCTCATCTTGCTCATTCTTGTCGAGAGACCAACACCATCAGGAAAACATGTCCGTGAAACGTTTATCTCCTTAAACCCCGGTTTACAGGGGTAAACCTTATTTTCGTATTTTTGATCCAACAGATACATTGTGGTTACTCGTTAGAACCGCCTGGTCGAGCGTTTGAACAAAAATATTTAAACTATCGATTTTTTTCCATTGAAATTTTCCATTTTTTACAGCTCATAATTCTGTATATTGCATGGGCGTAGTCACAGGAAGAATGTCAGCCTGTAACAAAACATTTACCATGTAAAACTGAGACAGCAACTCATGACCGTAAGCGACAAAGATCTATAAATGAGCCGCCTCGTGGGAAAACCAACAATGTGGTTTCCGAATAGGTCCGACACAAACCGGTCTGTACAAGCACAGAAAACAGCTAGAAGCTTGAACTTTCGGATTTCAGAAGAAGAGGAATTGTACTTTCCGAGTAGCGAAAACAAAGGCGCTGATCAGCTTCGCGGTTACCGCGAAGCTGATCTGCGTCTTTGTTTTCGCCTTTGCAGATTGTTGGTTTTCTCATGAGGTGGTTCAAATCATTGAATGGCCAAAACCAAAGCCACGCAATGATGAGAAAGATCACATCGACAAATTGCATTACGAATGCCCATGCAAAATGCAGCTGTACAAAGATTTTTCACCTGTAAAAAAAATGGATATCTTACATAAATATTGGGGTGAAGAGGGTATACATTACACGGACATGTTTTACTGTTGTCTCTTCAAGACCGCAACTCTAAACACCACCTGGTACGCAAGAAAGCCAACAAAAACTAAATAGCTGTATGCATCTTCTTCGTTTTCGACGTCGTGGAAAATGGAACACGTTTGACCCTTGTCTGTATATGATTCTATTTTAATTAACAATGTTACCACTTGCATTTCAGAATAGTTACATTACGAAAACATGCCCGTGCAATGTACTGAATTTTTCTAAGTTGTAAAAATTGAAAATTTTTAATAGAAATGTTTTGATATTTTTCTTATTTTTGCTCAAAACATAGATTGTGGGTACACGTTAGAACCGCCTCGCCGAGGCGGTTCTAACGAGTACCCACAATCTATATTTTGGAGCAAAAATAAGAAAAATAGGTATACCCCTGCATACCCCAGTTTTACTGTATAAAAGTGGGGTTTAAGGGGGTATACATTGCACGGACATGTTTTCCTGATGTATCAGTTCGTTAGTTAGATTTGTGGCTTTGGGTCCCTGTCAACAGAAATGGTCATGTCTGGACGTTGTCTCCGTTTTATGGGACTTTTGCCCAACAATAGAATGTCGTGACATCCAAAATAGTCTTATATTAAAAGCAAAACCATCCAATCAAACAGCCAAGGTTTATATGTATGGACGGTTTGACTTGAAACCATTCTAAGGGTGGTCGGGTGGGAATATGGGCCCCCATGGGGCCTAGGAGAAATAGATCTATGGACTGCTTGTGTCTCCAGGCAAACCTTCCCCATATGATTACTGGTTAACCGCTCAAGTCTGCGCCTGCCCAGGAAAAGTGGTTTAGTCAAACCATCCATACACATACGTCTTAATGGTTTGATTGGGTGGTTGTATTCATGAAGCACATTTTGAGTGTCATGACATTCTAATGCTGGGTAAAAGTCCCATAAAATAGAGGCAACGTCCTGACATGACCATTGCTGTTGACTCGAACATAAAGCATCAATTAAAAGAAACCACTTTTCCTTGGCAGGCACAAACCTTCTGAGCGGCTAACCAGTAATCTGATGGCCAGTCAGTAGATTTTCAGCTTTGCCTAGATACACAAGCAGCCTGTCTATTTCTCCTAGGCCCCAGGGCGGTTATCAGTTCGGTCAAGGTGAATGTCTTATTACGATCATTAAGAATGATTCACGTCTGTTAGCACCGTTTGTGAAAACCTGAAATCGGGTAAACACGATTATCTTCCAATCAATTGAGATATTAGAAAGCGCAAAACACAAATTTGCTGCATTTCACGCATCTTTTACCGTTGAAATTAGACTTGTCTATTCACTTTGCGTGGATGATTGACGTAAATAGCTTCCCCAGACAACAAAACCTAGAATGCAGTGCGTGTTATGACATATGCAAGCAGATGCGATGTGCATCTGATTTCATGATACACTTTCAGCAGGGAATGACGCATAATTGATTTGAAATACTTTCGATCACGTTTCACTGTTGTATTCTGAATATTGTGAAACGCGCCTAATATGAGAATGATGATGACGTTTATTGTTACAAAAATGCATAGAATAAGAAAGGCTTAGCGGTAGCAATTAGAAACTAAAAAAAAAAGACCATGCTAAGTCGTCACCAGTGACAAGCAATGGGAATGCATTACGAAAACTTGCCCGTGCAATAAAAAGAGATTTTTGAGCTTTAAAAAACTGAACAATTTCAGCTGGAAATTTTTGATATTTTTGCTCAAAACATAGGTTATGGGTACACGTTAGAACCGCCTCGTTGAGGCGGTTCTAACGAGTACCCACAATCTATGTTTTGGAACAAAAATAAGAAAAATAGGTTTACCCATGCAAACCCCATTTTTTTCTATACAAAAGTGGGGTTTAAGGGGGTAATCATTGCACGGACATGTTTTCCTGATGGTTTGTTATCGAACTTAACAAGAGAAGCCAAATTGTGATATTGTTTGAGTTATTGCTTTATGCCCCAGTCAACAGCTTTGGTCATGTGGGGACGTTGCCTCCATCTTATGGGACTTCTACTCAACATTTGTTTAATTGAATTGATGCTTTACTCCACTGCAGAAGCTGAGGGTGAGGTTAGGATCCTGTAAAACCGGTTTAAGCCCGCCAGTAACTTTGTGTTACTGATCGTTCCAAGGCGATCGTTCCAAGGTGCTGGTTCTTTTTGTTTTATGTTTTGGTGTTTAAATTTTTTTGTGCTGTTGGCGCCTTATGTATGTTTTCATATTTTTAATTAAGTTAAGGTAACTGAGTGGCCACCTATTGGGAAAATAGCTGCTCATTCAGCTTACGATATGTTTCATGGTATAAGTGCCTGATTGTTAGTTTGGTTTTTTCCCACCTCGGTTTTTGGAGTGGGAATCTCTTTCTGATTGCGCCTTTTCCTGATTTTTGCCTACTTGTACCTTTTTACGTCGCAGTCAACAGCTATGTTCATGTCTATGTTCATGTCTTCTACCCAAAATAAGGATGTCATGACACCCAAAAAAGAATTTAAAACACAACCTTCCAAGCAAGCCACTAAGGCTTATATGATGGGTGGTTTGCCTTGGACCACTTTTCCTGGGCAGACCCAAACCCGAGCAGTTAATAACCAGTCATCAGGTAATATGCTTTGAATAATGCAAATGTTTGTTTTATTGCTTTATGCCCCAGTCAACAGCTTTGGTCATGATGAGACGTTGCCTCCATTTAATGGGACTTCTACACAATATTTGTTTCATTGAATTAATGCTTTAGGTCCCAGTCAACAGCTATGTTCATGTCTGGACGTTGCTTCCATTTTATGGTACTTTTACCCAAAATCAGGATGTCATATCATCCAAACAAACTTAAAACACAACCGCCAAGCCTCTAAGGCTTATGTGATTGATGGTTTGCCATGAACCACTTTTCCTGGGCAGACTCAAGCCCGAGCGGTTAACCAGTCATCGGGTAATATGCTTTGAATATAACCACCCAAGTTAGCAAAGCTGAAACTTAGTATATTACTTTGTATGGATCATCAGGAAAACATGTCTGTGCAATGAAAATCCCCCTAAACCCCGATTTTACATAGAAAAACTGGGGTTCGCTGGGGTATACCTATTTGTCTTATTTTTGGTCCAAAACATAGATTGTGCGTACTCGTTAGAACCGCCTAACGATCTATGTTGTGAGCAAACATTTTCATTTCTTACAGCTAAAAAAATCTCTGTGCATTGCATGGGCAAGTTTTCGTAATGTGGTTTATGACAGGCTCAAACCTTCTAAGCAGTTAACAAGTAATCAAGCAACATTGTAATAATATAAATGTGATGAGCTGACGAAATCTGAATGGCTAGCTGTTAAAGTTATACTCGCATCTATATGCCTACCAATAATAATATTCTCAACGGCAAAAGTTTAGTCAGTGAAAAAACATGAAACATCCCATTGAGACTGTTTAAATCGATATAGTTTCAAAACCCCTTGATAGTTTGGGACTTAAATTACTAGTCATGAAATGTGAATGAAACCTTGCATTTCCAACAAGAAGGTTGAAATATCGCATGTGATTTTGCCAGAGTGCATAGACCAATTTTCGTTCTTATTTCAACTGAAAGGGCGGTAATCTCAAAATAACGAATATTTGACTTATTATTTCTCGAGACTGTGGCTGAATTTTGAAAAGATTTTTTTCGGATTTTGTTTTTGTCACTGGCAACACCCTCTATCAACAGGACATTTTAGCGAGAGGTCCCGTTTTTCGCCCATAATTCTCGTACTGGGCGCTTCACGACCAAACTTTTAACAAAAATGAAAACTAAAATAATTTTTCTCTTCAAATATTTAAAAAATTGGGTATCTGCCTCATCGAAATATATGCAAAATTCACATCATAAAATGGGCCCAAAAGTGGCCAAGGAGTATTACCGTGGGCCCAAAAGTAGGAAGTAATGTAAAAGCGCCAAAATGACGTTGATGTTATTCGAAAACGCTAAAATGACGTTGACGTTATGATACACAGTAAATGCTAAAATTTTGAAAGTACATTGATACCAAAACCACGGGGGTGATTCAATTGATACCACCTTTGCTGTCGTCCGAGACGTTACTGCATATATTGCTGTCGTCCGAGTAATCCGGTTTTCGTCCGAGTACTACGGCTGTCGTTACACAAACAGTACACACGTAAAAGCGGCTCGTGATTGTATTTGAAGGTATTATTTATCCTTTTTCTGCTAGAATGTGTTGTTAGATATTTGTCTATCGTGCAATATGTTTGTACGGGTTTTTGGGTCGCCAGTTTTGCATACAACCATGTGTTTAATCGTAAAAAAGCAAAAATCACATAAATATGCAAATACTTTAATAATCAGCATCTCTCAGTTCTAACCATTCATTGAACAACATGGAAAACATAACTGCAAAGATAAAACCTTTTACAGTTATAAAAAAATCCAAAGCAGAAAGAATTTGAAGGGGCGTTT
The DNA here is from genome assembly GCA_964017185.1 of Rugalucina vietnamica. NCBI lineage: Eukaryota > Metazoa > Mollusca > Bivalvia > Lucinida > Lucinidae > Rugalucina > Rugalucina vietnamica. Next base: position 35,436,467 of record OZ024883.1, on the reverse strand, counting down.
AACTTTTGGTGTTACTGCTGTCGATCAGTTGTAAATATGTGTGATACGGCTGTCGGTTAAACTCGTTACGGATGTCGACAATTTAGAACAGGTAATAATTGAAAATATATGGGTAAAACTAAGTTTAAGGCACCCTAGATTTCAGAAATATGAATGAAATAACATCTATTTCACTTTGTTCATATTTCTAACGATAAACCACGGTGGGTTGGTTACACGAAGTAAGATATTTACATGACACACCGCCGCACTTTCAAATATGAATATTGAACGTCGTCTATACAGTGACCGGTCGCCTTGCTTTCTCATTTTCGCATGCATTATCCAAATCAGAAAGTGTAATGTATACAATTTAAACTTTGATGAGCGTCACGATTGTCTTACAGCGGAAAAAGACACACTATGGCGAAATAGACTGATTGATCATTTGTGTAATGCACTTTAGCCATTTGTAACCACGCCCGTCCGCCCCCATCCCCGGGGAGGGCGGGGGCAGCCGTGGAAATGAGCAGGGCTTTGACCAAAGTTTTGCTACGGCACTGCGTGGGAAACCGGCCGTGAAATTAAAAGCAGCCTGTGGAGAAAACAGCAGTGGTTTTACCAACAAGCAGTTTTTACAGGGTGGGTTTTTTTTTAGCGAGGTTTGCTTTTAGCGATGATTTGCTGGACCAAAAGTCAAAATTCCCGCTATTCCCGTTGTTACAAATGACTAGTACATAATACCTTATAATATTGCATTCATGTGTATATTTTCTTGTAGTCGCTCTCGAATGTCATTAAATGGCGCGAAGTGTAATATTCTGCTCTGCGATACAAATGTTCACGTGTGTTGGTTGTGCTCTGTGATACATTGTGTTGTTCTTTCTGTCCCGCTTGGGATGTCTTTGGGTTGGGATGTTGATTTAGCCAGTCGAATACAATGATTTCATATTTTTATTTGACCCCCCCCCCCTCCCTTTTCTTTGTTTCGCGAATTTACTTTTTGGTGAACTAGTAAAGTTGGTCTCCTATCCGCCTAGTATCTTCGGTTTTGGCTTTACTGCATCGGCATTTTGTATATATATATCTTTTAGCCAGCTTAGCACGTTTAATTTCATCATACCGTTTTTCCTTTTCGCAGTCCCCGTAGAAATGGTGGTTTCGCTTTCCTAGGAAAAATGGTTTTGTTGATTATAATAATAATCTCTAAATATCTGGTTTGGATTTTAACTTAATTACATCATTTTTTTGTTACATATGTTCGCCAGTTGAACACTATTTTTATTTTCTTTCTTTATAAAATGTCCCCAGGAGAAATGGTTTTCGCTGTTTTTCCCGGTAAAGCTATTTTTTAAACAAATAAGGATAACTCTTTCTTTAAAACTGTTATAACGACAACACCGTGTTCCGCAGTGATATAAACCGTACTCGGCAACGACGTACTCGGCAACGATATTGCAAGTAGACACTAATGGGTAAATAAGCTAATCGGCATCCCAGGACAAGTGGTTTATCTTCATGATACGATTGCTAATTGTGCCTACCACTATGTGCCCAGGAAAAATGGTTTTCGGCGTTGTCCCTAGTAAATACGCTCATCGGCGTCCCACGAAAGTTGGTTTATCTTCATGATACGACTGCTTATTTTGTCTGCCTCTCTGTTGTGTTCGTTGCCTTTGGTTTTGGTTGCGACATAGCCGGATGACTACCTCGTTGGGAAAGAGCTAGTTATTCTGCTATTCGAGTGCGTTGTCCGACCTGAGTTCGGAAAATTTGTGATGCCGTTTGCATGAGTCATTTGTGAAATATTTTAGGTATACTATCATATAACTGTATATGAAACTGTAAAAAATCACATACTTTCATCTGGTCGCCGAGAACACTTCGAAACATTTTAAGTTCCGAAGTGTTCTAGATGTTGACAAATGTTTCAAAGAAAGAAATGTTTGCTAAAGAGTTCTTATACTATGCCGCATATGATAGGATATGTGTGAAATATTTTCTTTCATATGAATATAGCAATGCGTGATTTCCGACAGTATGTGCAGTACGAACGCGCTCTCTAGCGTATGCACAAAATATAACATACACGGAGTTTGTTTCCCGACACTGTGTCACCTTATAATTTTTTTCATTTCCAGAAAACATGTTATGCAAAAATTGTACTTAGAGACGCATTGTTTATTCATATGACTTCAATAATTATCTCATATGACATTACAGAAGAGACTATTTGTAGCATTTGTGTTTTTTGAGGTTACTGTTATGCTTTCTAGCGATCTGTATAGTCGTCCTTTTATGAGTAGCATACAAAAATTATTCAGAAACTACAAAATAAATGCATAAAATATGTTGAATTTGATTTCAATGGACAATATGCCATCTCGAAATACTATCGACAGCCGTATCGTACTGATCAATAAACAAACGCCAGCCGTATCAGGGGTCAGCGACAGCCGTATAACGCTTTTTCAAAACGGGAAATAAAATTTGAAGGACGCAATGAATTGGGTAAATGATTACAGCTTTCAAAGGCTAGATGGAAAGCGTAATATCCCTGATACTTTCGCTTACATGGAATGGTTGCATATGTTGAAAGTAAGAAAAACACGCGAGAAAACGATGTTTTGTACTAAAACTACATTCTTGTGATTGTCTTTATGTTAAGAAAACTGGAAAGACGTTTGTAATAACGATAAATACCGTCTTGACAAGTTTCGGTGATAAATGCGCTGATTAGCGACGATTTGTTGGCCCTGTGGGCACTGAAATAGGGGCACCGATGATAACGACAGCCGTAGTACTCGGACGAAAACCGGAATACTCGGACGACAGCAATATATGCAGTAACGTCTCGGACGACAGCACAGGTGGTATCAATTGAATCACCCCCGTAACTGGATCAAAAAGTATTACCGTACTTTCCACAAATTAAGGACTTATGGGTGGTCACTGTATATACATAATTGAAGATTTACCTGTATAAAAAGCATTGTTTATTTTGTCAACAATGCTACATTCTTTAGCATGCTTTATCATGGGACTATTGAATATGTTGCAAATACATGGATTTGTGTATACATGATTGTGGAATGAGTGTTCAGCTCAGAGCAAGTGAGTCATTTTTCAGTTACTTCCGGGTTGAAATCGTCGGACACATTTTTCTTAGCTTTTTGAAAAAAAATAAAACAGATTTTTCGATGTAGTCATTGACTTCAATCATATAAGAACCTGAAACAAAAGGCATGTCATCTTTCAGCAAACAATAAGCGCACACGAGCCGCCCCAAGTTACCCACTTTCAGAATTTTCCAGAAAAATATGTTTACACTAACTTTTCCTAGAGAAATACATTTCCATGACTCCAAAATAACCCTTTATTTGTCAGATTATGTATCCTAGACATTTAGGCTTTGTGTAATTTTTATTCAAATGCATTCCATTTTCCAGGAAATGGGTCCCACGAAAACTAGTTACATTTCCAATTTTACACCAAGCTATTTAAAATTTTAAAATAATAACTATATTGAGTCATTCCTAGAATCAGTGACGTCTATTAGCAATAAATACACATCATCATTTGATTGACAGATTCAAGAAAACAGTAGATTTCTGTTTTACATACCACACCCACTCATGTCAATATTGATAAATCCTTCCACAAATAAATAAATAAATGATAATAATAATTATGATAAAAGTAAATAAAATAAATACGGCTAATAAAATGGACATCTAAGGCAAGCAGAAGGGTATGATAATGATCGGGTTTGTCAAAGTTACTGACTAAACTTTTTCCTCTGTGTATATACAACAGCGGTTGACACATCTATGTACCTCAACTGGAAGTTTCAATACAAATACTTGCCCATGCAATAAACAGATATTTTTTTATTTTAAAAATTAAAAAAAAATCAGTTGAAAAATTTTAATATTTTTCTTATTTTTGCTCAAAACATAAATTGTGGGTATAAGCTACCGAATACCTACAATCTATGTTTTGGACCAAAAATAAGAAAAATAGGTATACCCCTGCATACCACAGTTTTATCATATAAAAGTGGGGTTAAAGGGGGTATTCCGAATTGCACGGACATGTTTTCCTGGTGCAGCCTGGTCAATTATGTGCGTTTTGTAATCGTTGTTTAGCACAATGACTTCTATTAAAAAATCTGAAAATGTCTGCGCGAGGTTATGTTTTTTTTAACATGTATGCCACAGAATGATGCAAGGAATGCCAAGCAATAATAAGAAAATAAGCAACTGTCAGATTTTTACATTTGCTTGTCAAAGTAGGAATGAAAGCTGGAAAACAACGTCACTGCAATTATTTTCGAGCAATTGGTGTGAAAGGATTAATGACGAGGAAAGTCTGTAAATTTTTTAGGGCTTGTCTAATATGAATAAAATATTTGATAAGTTTATATCTTTCACTTCCTTCCTACTTCCTAATTGTGGTTTTAGGTATACGTTCTCGTAGCCTAGCACAGGCCTTAGTTGCACTTAAACCAACGTAAAACTTATTGCGGATTTCGTAAGCGACTTGCAGCTATGTTATTTTACTATTAATCATATTATTTTTGTTCTGTATTTGTACCAGTGCCGAAGATCTTCCAGTAAGCACATAAAATTGCCTAAAACGTTTAAATTAATGAAGAAAAACAAACGATTTTTGACTTTGGGTCACTAGTTATACAGTAGTCTCCCCTGATCTATTTACAGATCCATAGAAAAAAATGAAGTACTTTATGGTTCTGCGTACTTTGACAACCAGGATATTTATAAGTTTTGTTTATATGCAAGAAAAGATCTAACATAAGTTAGAATAACTCAGTTTTGCAGTTTTGCTGGATATTCATTTTCGACCAAGGGCTGAATATATCCCATTTCCGTCGGTATAGAGAGGTTTAACGGAATACCGATTATTCTGTCTAGTTATCTAATCGTGTGATGAATATAGCTGTGGCTTGTTTTGCCAACAGAAAAAAAAAACAACAAAAAACAAAAACAAATACCGATGTACAGAAATATTCGATAGTCAAGTCTGCTGTACATGCATCTACATGTTTTTTTATTTTTATTTTTATTTTTTATTTTTTTTTTTTTTATTTTTTTTTTTTTATTTATTTTTTCTTTTTATTGATGCTTATGGTACTAGTCAACAGTTATGGTATTGTCGGGACATTGCCTACGGGACTTTTATCCAAAATCAGGATGTCATGACATCCAACAATGGATTCACATATATAACCATCCAAGTAAGTCACAAAGTCTTGAACATATCATATGGATGGTTTGACGAACCACTTTTCCTGGGCAGGCTCAGACCTGAGCGGTGAACTAGTAATTAGATGACCAGTCAGAGGCGTATAAGCTTTGCCTGGAGGCACAGGAAGCCCAAATATTTCTTTGGGTCTCGATGGGCAGGGCCCGACCACCTTTATAGACAGAATATGGCTATACATGCTCTGAGCGTGAATAATGTTGCTTGTGAAACGTCGTACAGTTTTGTCGCTACAACGTGTGGTGTTAACGTGGATTGATATATTTACAAAGTCCCTATCCCCCCCTAAACTTTGAACATGTTGTTCTCAGTCCTGGGATACAGATCATTCATGATATTACATCTCCTGAAAGGGCTATGAATGACAAACGTTATCCTAGTAATATAACCAGAATTTGTATTTGCATTTTCGTGCATGTTGGTAGTGAAATGCACTGTTAGTTTGAAAACTGCTTTTATTTTTCTTGTATTGTTTTACGCTTAAATAAGAAATATTGTGGGATGAGTGTTGGCACGGTAGTTAGTAAGTAGAAAAATCTATCAACTGCTATCATTTTTGTTCTGTTTGAAACAATTCTTACCGAAATATCTGCAGACAAAAAGCCCGTTTTTTGAGACTAATCAAGGTCAAATTAATGGGCTTATTTGTTATGTAAAAAGGCTATGGAAATATACTGTATATGTATGTTCTACCTGAATGAACAGACTACCTGTCCTATTTTAACAGGTATACACAGCGTGTACATACTATAATGCATATAAATATACTGTACAAAATAATTTTATCTATGTTTTATTTGAGACATGTCTCAGAGGACTTTAAATCCAACGTTACATCAACAACACACAACAATTGTTTTTTACCCTTATTAGATACATAAAAGATATTGTCAGAAGAACTTCCCTAATGTCTAAAACGTATGAAGACACTGTTCAAAGTAAAAGTTGCTTAATTTATTTGGCATGGTATATTTAAGGTACAGGTATTTGCATAAGTGACGGACAATATTATTTAAAGTAATAAATCTGATAAAGATGATGCACCTGCTATTCATGCAAATCGTTTCTAAGCTAATTTTTTAGCTTGCAAATTAGTTGGAGAACATTATTTAGACCTTCACAAAGGTTTCTATCAATTAAAATCAAAAGTTTATTTTAAAGGATTATTTATGGAAATTTATTAGAAAAATAGGTAATTTCACTAAAAACTTCTATTACAATGGCTTCCCTTTGGAAAACATTATCATTCATAAGAAAGTTTAAGGTTTAGGGATTATTCTGGTATGTAACATGCCACATTTTTTTAAAAAAATCTATGAAATATTTATGAGCAGAAAACACTATTATTATAGTAATAAGGAACCTTAAGAAGCGTTAAGGTTACTTTTATCAAGGTAATACAACTAGAACGAGAAAATTTGATGGCAACTTTGTTCTGAAACATTCTAATAAAGAAAGCAGTACAGTGAATGACCACCACACGACAGAATTAGCAGGAGTGTGATTTGGTGAGTCAAAGAAAGTTGTAAGAATTACAATTGCACATGCATAAATCAATCAGATTCTAAATGACATAGAATTTCTATTTCTGATCGAATCTTGCTAAAATGAAAAATATCAAAATTTTTCAGCTGAAAATTGTCAATTTGTAAAGCTCAAAATATCTCTGTTTATTGCATAGACAAGTTTTTGTAATGCAAAGCCGATTTATACAATAAATGCATGCATTCACAATTACCAACTAACTATCGTGCTAGATACATTGTCATTTAATATAGAAAAAAAAAAAAAAAAAACGCTTTCAAGGCTGCAGGTTATAAATCGGTGATCTGTGTAAATTGGTGTATTTACATACAACAGGTCTTTTGCATGTGCTGTTAACATGCTTCACATGTGCTTTTATCCGTTACAGAAATTTTCATGTACGAGTAGGTGGTGAAAGACCAACATACAGGTTTTGGCATGGAAATTATAATAAATCATATTCCAAATTATAAGCCATCATTACCCATTGGCTTGCTCTCACCTTGCTCTCACCTTATTTCTTTCAAGTAAATGCACGTGTAATGACTACTGGGATAAAGTGCCAATTTCGACAAGATATACCGTGAAAAAATCAAGTCTTTTTTAATTGGAAGAGGCTAATGACAAACGTTTGTCAATAGCGAAAACACGTTAAATCTGCTATTTACAAACGTTTGTCAATAGCGATTTTTCGATAAAATCGCTAATGAAAAACGTTTGTCAATAGTCAAAATTACGAAAAATCACTATTGACAAACGGCTATATTATTTTTTAATTAGCCAAGTTAGACGATGATAGCAGCAATGTACAATGTATCATCATCGTCTCCAACATCTGGGGCGGGGAAAACTGCATTATTAATTGGCACATACGACTGGCAAATGTGCATATATTTACGTTTGTAAATAGGAAAAAGTATGTAAACTCGCTATTGACAAACGTTTGATATTAATTAATGTTGAATTAGTCAAGTTTGGCAACAGCTGATATTAACAAACGTACATGTACCAAGTATCATCATAAAATTAATCCTTATGCAGGGAAAACGTCCGAACGTTTTTTATATGAAATACACCAATAGGCTCACGCAAATAGCAAATGTGCATGCATAATATGAATATCTCAATTAATCAATCGAAGCTTATTTTGAGCCCAGAAAAATCGCATATTAATCGAGGTTCCGGTTTCATATTATCTTAGCTGTTTGGAAAACTCAATACTAACAGACTCTGAATTTGCTAAACCGTGTTTTACAGTAGACTAACAAGCGTCTTTTCATTATACTCGTACCTGATTCAGTGTAACCGCCCTTTTTGGATTGCAAGATTTATGTTAAGACGAACTGGTCATCAGCTGGAGCGAACATGGGACTTAGTCAGTGTAAGATCCTTTCCCATAATGTGATTATGTGCTTAGTGGGGCTCAAACCCATGAGTTGGTTGAGTAGAGTTTGTTGGTTGAGGGATTGTTTATTGCCCAAGTCAGCAAGTAATTTTGGGACTGAGGCAGCGTTTCCCAAGTTTTTGGCTTGAACTGAGGACACAACACGGATAAAATCAGGGCCAGATTCAGAGGACGTGAACGGGGTGGGGGCACTCACATTTGTTTTCTTCTAAGAACGAGCGAGCGATGTGCGAGCGAGAAAACTTGAGAAAAAGATATGAGAAAACTGCGAAAAAATGAAATAGGAATCATGCTACCAGGGTCAATTTTACGGAGAATTTGACTAACTAAGACCTTCTTATTTTCATAGCACATTTGGGTTGAAATTACTTGGAAAGAGCGCATACGTATTCGTCCGCTTGCATCCTTGGAACGAGCGAGCTGTGCGAGCGAGGAGACTTTTGCGAAAATGAAGTAGGTTTCATGCTTCTATATGTCATTTTACAGAAAATTTACAAAATAAATATTTGGGTTTGAGCAAAAGGACTTTCTTCGTTTGAGCGAGCTGTGCGAGCGAGGAAAATTTTGTTAAAATGGAACTGGTCTCATGCTTCTAGAGGCCATTCTAGAGAGAATAAGAAAGAGTTAACTAGCGCAAAAATACAATGTACGCAATTGTCGGCAGTTAGCAATCCATAAGATGTGAAAACGCGCATTTTAGGTGAGCTTTTATAGTATACCTATGTTCCGTGGTCCGTTGATATGACCCCTAAGTAATTAAGGTCCCAGCCAGCTCATTTGCATAACCAGGCTGATGCTATCAGATTACAATTTAATGACTCTGCATCAGACAGAGACTCTTCTAAGAATAACCGCTAATTAACCTATCAGTGCTTGGCCAATTGCTTTTGATATCATGCACATTTAAACTGGTCACAGTTTGAAAATAATTCTGCAGCAAGCAACACATGAATGTGATAATTATGAAATCTTTTTTCTTGATCAGCGCCTTTGTTTTCGCCACACGGATAGTACAATTCCTCTTCTACTTATATCCAAAGTTTCAATCTTCTAGTTTTATTCTGTGACTCAGAGACAGTAGATTTACAATGAACCCAAACTGTTGGTTTTCTCATGCACAGGTTCTTTTTATGTGCAGTGATTTAAATTTACAAATATTTAAAAAACTAAACTAAAAATGAACGCATATATTTCTGTGTCAAGCAACAACTTTCTAAAGACACCTTTGTAAATGATGTCAGAAAATTTGTGAATTTTCCATAATGGTTATCAATGTTCATGTTTTAATATCAAACATTTTCGGTTGTATTAAATTAAAGATCACTTCAGAGCAGACTTCAATCGATAATCCTTTTTAATCCCATCACTGTTGTTAACAAAGGTGTCACATTGTAAACTATGTTTTTATAACGAGTGCAATTCACACCTTTGGCTGACGTACATGTACCTAATAAAACCGATGACGCGTGTCTTCAGTTATTAATGTTTTTGGGTAGCCACATGAAATAATATTGGGTCGAAAATTTTAAAATTGTGGTCCGGCCGAACATCGGCCCAACCTATGTTCGGCCATATGCCCATAGCCGCTGACGATTAAGTTGCTATAGCTGCCATTTCAGTATCGAAAAATGTACTAAGGCCACATGTTTTCTGGTTTTCATCCAAACCCACACTAAAAGAGCTATTTTGTAACATGTTTCTGAAATTCTGCTAAGCTTACGAAAACTTCCCCATGCGAAATACAGGGGTTTTGTAAAGTTGTAAAAATGAAAATTTTCAGTAGAAAGTGTTTGATATTTCTCTTATTTTTGCTCAAAACATTGATTGTGAGTACACGTTAGAACCGCCTTGACGAGGCGGTTCTAACCAGTAGCCACAATCTATGTTTTGGAGCAAAAATAAGAAAAATAGATATACCACTGCATACCCCAGTTTTACTAATATAAAACTGGGGTATAATGGGGTAGTGATTTCACGGACATGTTTTCCTGATGTCAGGGACTGGAGGCTGACTGAGACTTGGAACACGTATCAAAATTTTGGTGTCGGACAGGTACACATACTCTTGAAGCCTAATCCATAGATGAAGGTAAAACATCAAATGTCATGATCAAGAATTTAACCCACTGTTTTCGCCTTTCTTATTTAAGCGTTTGGAGTTTAATTTTTGTTTCATAATATGCATCATCAAAGACCCCTTTTTTTCGCTATCAAGTATCTAATTTTGCATTTAACTTTTCCCCTCTTTTCGCTTAGCTATCAAGAATATATTTTCACTACCTTGTCCTATTTTAAGCGATACTCGAGTAATCGATTGTTAAATCAGACACGAGTCTATTGTCTATAGCACCTGTATTGTGCAGTTAGCGTAGTGATTTTAGAGGGAACAGAATTAGAAAGAAGTGCGATCTTTAATCTGGGTGTTTTCACGTGAATTGCTAGAATGCATGTGTCATGATATTCTTACAATTTCGAGTAAAGTATATGTCTATGCCATGCCAAATGTCTCCATGCTGCGTAAGGTTTATCTCCAGTATGCTGTGCAATGGCTAAATCCATCGGGTAGCACAAGGGCTACAAAGCACGAGTTGTCGGGTGAGAATATGACCCCACCACCCCACCCAATGGGACCTAAAGAAATAGATGGAGTGTTTGTGCCTCCAGGCAAAGCTTCTACGCTACTGACTTACCGTTAACCGCTAAGGTCTGAGCCGATTCCGATAGCGTAATGGTTAGAGCGTCCGCTTCGGGAGCGGGAGGTCGTGGGTTCGATCCCGGGCCGGGTCATACCAAAGACTTTAAAAATGGTACTAGTGGCTGCCTTGCTTGGCGCTCAGCATTATAAGGCAAGCACTGGCTTCTCTTCTCCCAAAACAAAATATAGCATCACTAACATCGCATGTCTAATACTGGCCGTTGTGCTAAATACGTTATCCTCTATAAATAAACAGATTATTATTATTATTAGCCTGCCCAGGTAAAGTGGTTCAAGTAAAACCATCCATACATATAAGCATTTTTGGCTTACGGTTGAGTGGTTGTATTTGAAGCACTACGTCCTATGACGTCCTATGTTGGGTAAAAATCCCATAAAATGGAGGCAACGACCATGGCTGTTTACTGTGACGCTAAGCCGCAAGCCAACTCAAACAAATAAACAAAGCGCTCCAGTCCCGCGCATAGTCACAGCCAAAAGATAGCCACTGTAAAGAATGTGTTTCTGAGGGTATTTTAGTCTACTGAACGCATGCCATTTACGTAAACCGTTTACGCATTAGAATGTGCAAATTAATTGTCACACAGTGACTTTATAATACGACCCCTAGCTTCTACAGCCCTTACGTCATCGTTCAGAAACCTCCTGTACTTATGTTGTCTAATAATTATGTACTATATTAGTCTAAGATCGTATCTGCATCTTCCAATTTTGGATATTTACTAAGAGCTTTTCAACATCAGTGAAAGTGGCAAAGTGGTATAGCGTCTTGGGTGCGAATTCCACTTGTGCCTTGTTATGTTTTTGAGCGAAACACATTAACTCTCCATAGAAATAGCGAATACCCAGAAGCGGTCGCTCCTCCCAAACTTCAACTTGAATTTAACATTGTTGACGTGGGCATCAAACAAAACCTTTTGTATGTTTGAAAGGTGTTTATGTCTGTATTAAGTTACAAATATGTGTATTAATAATTCTAATAAAATATATAAATCATTGAAAACAAACTAAATATCTGTTCTATATCTATGATTCACAATAAATTAATAAACTAGGCCGAGTCCGATATTATTTTGCTGGTCATCATTTTATTTACAACTGTTTGGAAATAAGAGATTTTTCGTTGAAAAAAGGCTTATGATAAGCGTTTGTCATTAGCGATTTTTCGTATAAATCGTATGAGACAAACGTTTGTCAATAGCGAAAATACGTGAAATCCACTATTTACAAACGTTTGTCAATAGCGATTTAATCGAGAAATCGCTAATGACAAACGTTTGTCAATAGCGATTTATACGAAAAATCGCTAATGACAAACGTTTGTCAATAGCCACTCCGTTTTTAATTCAATTGTTCAGTTCTTAACACGTAAATATTACAATTTTAAATAAGTCGGAAACCTTGGGCGTTTCATTTTTAATTGCTAATCGTCGGTTGAAAGCGAATCTTTCTTCGGTCTATATGAAACTCACTTCGAATCCGCATTTATTCACATAAAATGAGCATGGAAAACAAAGCACAAAACTCGGTTTAAGACCCTGGTAATTTTTTATGTCTGATAGTCCCAAGGCGATTCCTCTGTTGCTTTATGTTTTTATGCTGTTTGCACTTGATGTACGTAAACGTTTTCATATTATTTAGTTCAGTTCGGGTAACTGAGTAATATTGAGTATATTGAGAAATAACTGCTCACTCGGCCTACACGGGTTCTCTTTGTTTCAGTACCTAATTGTCAATTTACTTTTCGTCCCATCTCTGGTTTTCGATTGGATTGAGAATTTCTTTCTGATTGCTTCATTTCCTGGCCATTGCTTATATATACCTTTGTACATGCAGATGCACAACATACATGCAGTTCGTCACGGCTGAACCTAGCTTTGGTTTATTTTACTGCTTTCAACTCACTGCTGAAAACTATCTTGCTCATTCTTGTCGAGAGACCAACACCATCAGGAAAACATGTCCGTGAAATGTTTATCTGCTTAAATCTTAATTCCCACTTTTATGTAGAAAAATTGTGGTTTACAGGGGTAAACCTAATTTTCGTAGTTTTGATCCAAGAGATACATTGTACCGCCTGGTCGAGCGTTTGAACAAAAATATTTAAACTATCGATTTTTTTCCATTGAAATTTTCCATTTTTACAGCTCAAAAAATCTCTGTATATTGCATGGGCGTGTTTTCATAATGCCAAAGCCAAGATGAATTGAGCAGTCACAGGAAGAATGTCAGCCTGTAGCAAAACATTAATAATCATGTGAAACTGAGACAGCAACTCATGACCGTAAGCGACAAAGATCTATAAATGAGCCGCCTCGTGAGAAAACCAACAATGTGGTTTCCGAACAGGTCCGACACAAACCGGCCTGTACAAGCACAGAAAACAGCTAGAAGCTTGAACTTTCGGATTTCAGAAGAAGAGGAATTGTACTTTCCGAGTAGCGAAAACAAAGGCGCTGATCAGCTTCGCGGTTACCGCGAAGCTGATCTGCGGCTTTGTTTTCGCCTTTGCAGATTGTTGGTTTTCTAATGAGGTGGTTCAAATCATTGAATGGCCAAAACCAATGCCACGCAATGATGCGAAAGATCACATCGACAAATTGCATTACGAATGCCCATGCAAAATACAGTTGTACAAAGACTTTTCACCTGTAAAAAAACGAAAATTTCATTAGAAAAAAAATGGAGAGCTTACATAAATATTGGGGGTTGAAGGGGGTATACATTACACGGAAATGTTTTACTGTTGTCTCTTCAAGACCGCAACTCTAAACACCACCTGGTACGCAAGAAAGCCAACAAAAACTAAATGAGCCTGTGTGTGAGAAAACCAACAATTTGAGTTCCGACCAAGTCCGTAACAAAACCGGCCTGTACAGTCACAGAAGATGGTTAGAGACTTGAAATTTTGTATTTAAGTAGGAGAGGGATTGTACTTTCCGCGTAGCGAAAACAAAGGCGCTGATCAGCTTCGCGGTTACCGCGAAGCTGGTCTGCGGCTTTGTTTTCGCCTATGCAAATTGTTGGTTTTCTCATGAGGTGGTTCAAATCATTGAATGGCCAAAACCAAAGCCACGCAATGATGCGAAAGATCACATCGACAAATTGCATTACGAATGCCCATGCAAAATGCAGTTGTACAAAGATTTTTCACCTGTAAAAAAATGAAAATTTCATTAGAAAAAATGGATGTCTTACATAAATATTGGGGTGAAGGGGGTATACATTACGCGGACATGTTTTACTGTTGTCTCTTCAAGACCGCAACTCTAAACACCACCTGGTACGCAAGAAAGCCAACAAAAACTAAATAGCTGTATGCATCTTCTTCGTTTTCGACGTCGTGGAAAATGGAACACGTTTGACCCTTGTCTGTATATGATTCTATTTTAATTAACAATGTTAGCACTTGCATTTCAGAATAGTTATCAGTTCGTTTGTTAGATTTGTGACTTTGGGTCCCGGTCAACAGAAATGGTCATGTCTGGACGTTGTCTCCATTTTATTTTGCCCAACAATAGAATGTCGTGACATCCAAAATAGTCTTAAATTAAAAGTAAAACCATCCAATCAAACAGCTAAGGTTTATATATATGGACGGTTTGACTTGAAACCATTCTAAGGGTGGTCGGGTGGGAATATGGGCCCTCGCCCATTGGGGCCTAGGAGAAATAGATCTATGGACTGCTTGTGTCTCCAGACAAACCTTCCCCATCTGATTACTGGTTAACCGCTCAAGTCTGCGCCTGCCCAGGAAAAGTGGTTTAGTCAAACCATCCATACATATACGTCTTAATGGTTTGATTGGGTGGTTGCATTCATGAAGCATATTTTGGGTGTCATGACATTCTAATGTTGGGTAAAAGTCTCATAAAATAGAGGCAACGTCCTGACATGACCATTGCTGTTGACTTGGACGTAAAGCATCAATTAAAAGAAACCACTTTTCCTTGGCAGGCACAACCCTTCTGAGCGGCTAACCAGTAATCTGATGGCCAGTCAGCCAGTAATCTGATGGCCAGTCAGCCAGTAATCTGATGGCCAGTCAGCCAGTAATCTGATGGTCAGTCAGCAGATTTTCAGCTTTGTCTGGCATTACGAAAACACGCCCATGCAATATACAGAGATTTTTAAAGTTGTCAAAAATGAAAATTTTCAATAGAAAAATTCTGATATTTTCCTTATTTTTGCTCAAAACATAGATTGTGGGTACACGTTAGAACCGCCTCGCCGAGGCGGTTCTAACGAGTACCCACAATGTATGTTTTGGAGCAAAAATAAGAAAAATAGGTATACCCCTGCATACCCCAGTTTTGCTGTATAAAAGTGGGGTTCAAGGGGGTATACATTACACGGACATGTTTTCATGATGGATACACAAGCAGGCTGTCTATTTCTCCAAGGCCCCAGGGCGGTTATCAGTTCGGTCAAGTTGAATGTCATATTACGAATATTAAGAATGATTCACGTCTGTTAGCACCATTTGTGAAAACCTGAAATCGGGTAAACACGATTATCTTCCAATCAATTGAGATATTAGAAAGCGCAAAACACAAATTTGCTGCATTTCACGCATCTTTTACCGTTGAAATTAGACTTGTCTATTCACTTTGCGTGGATGATTGACGTAAATAGCTTCCCCAGACAACAAAACCTAGAATGCAGTGCGTGTTATGACATATGCAAGCAGATGCGATGTGCATCTGATTTCATGATACACTTACAGCAGGGAATGACGCATGATTGATTTGAAATACTTTCGATCACGTTTCACTGTTGTATTCTGAACATTGTGAAACGCGCCTAATATGAGAATGATGATGACGTGTAGTATTACAAAAATGCATAGAATAAAAAAGGCAGCAATTAAAGACCGTCCTGAGTCGTCACCACCCAGCGGGCACATGACGTCAAAATGACGTCATATCAACGTCGATACGACGTCATGACGTCGCATCGACGTCGATCTGACGTCATGTGCCTGCTGGGCAGGGACAAGTGTTACCGAATTTTACAAGAGAAGCAAAATTGTAATAATGCAAATGTTTGAGCTATTGCTTTATGCCCCAGTCAACAGCTTTTGTTATGTCGGGACGTTGCCTCCATCTTATGGGACTTCTACTCGACATTTGTTTCATTGAATTGATGCTTTACGTCGCAGTCAACAGCTATGTTCATGTCTGGACGTTGCCTCTACTTTATGGGACTTTTACCCAAAATTAGGATGTCATGCCACCCAAAAAAGAATTTAAAACACAACCACCCAAGCAAGCCACTAAGGCTTATATGATGGACGGTTTGCCTTGAACCAATTTTCCTGGGCAGACCCAAACCCGAGCAGTTAACCAGTCATCAGGTAATATGCTTTGAATAATGCAAATGTTTCAAGAAGAAGAGGCATTGTACTATCCGTGTAGCGAAAACAAAGACGCTGATCAGCTGTGCAGTTACTGCACAGCTGATCTGCGTCTTTGTTTTCGCATATGCAAATTGTTGTTTTTCTGATGCGGCGGCTCAAATGTGAAGAGCTGACGAAATCTGAATGGCTGACTGTTGACGTTATACTCGCATCCATATATCATAATTATTATATCTGCTCACCGGCAAAAATTTAGTCAGTGAAAATATATACATTGAAAATCCAACTGTGACTGTTTGGATCGCTATAGCTTCAAAACCCCTTGATAGTTTGGGTCTTAAAATTACCAGTCATAAAACTGTGAATAAAACCTTGCATTAAATTTCCAACAAAAATGATTGGAATATCACATGTGGATTTGCCAGAGTGCTTACACCAATTTAGGAAGTGCGGTGGTGTAGTGGTAGAGCGTCGGACTCCGATGTGAGAGGTCCTGGGTTCGATCCCCACAGGCGTCACCATGTTGTGTCCTCAATTACTAGTTAAACCCAGGATGCGTTTGCTCCGTCCCGACATATTTTTCTTATTTTTGCTCAAAACATAGATTGTGGGTACACGTTAGAACCGCCTCGCCTTGGCGAGGCTGTTCTAGCGAGTACTCACAATTTATATTTTGGAGCAAATATAAGAAAAATAGGCATACCCCTCCATACCCCAGTTTTGCCTTATAAAAGTGGGGTGTAAGGGGGTATACATTGTACTGACATGTTTTCCTGGTGCATTTAAAAATCTGTATACTGAACTTGCAGCAGATAAAAACAAGTCCGGAAATATACGATCGGACGATCAGTTAGCACACATTATAAAAACTTGCCCATGCAATATACAGAGATTTTTTTCATATGTAAAAATCGAAAATTTCATTGGAAAAAAATGATATTTTTAATATATTTGCTCAAAACATTGATTGTGGGTATAAGTTAGAACCGCCTCAGCTAGGCGGTTCTAACGAATACCTACAATCTATGTTTTTGACCAAAAATAAGAAAAATAGGAATACCCCTGCATACCACAGTTTTATCATATAAAGGGGGTATTCATTGCACGGACATATTTTCCTGACGCAGCCGTCAATTATGTGCGTTTTGTGTTCGCTATTTAGCAAAATGCCTTCTATCCAAAAATCTGACTATGTATGTGCGAGATTGTGTTTTTGTTGAACATGTATGCCACAGAATGATGCAAGGAATGCCAAGGCAATAATAAGAAAATAAGCAACTGTCAGATTTGAACATTTTCTTGTCAAACTAGGAATAAAAGCTGGAAAACAACGTCATGGCAATTATTCCCAAGCATTTGGTGTGCAATGGTTAATAACGAGGGTAATCTGTAAATTTTTGAGGGTTTGTTTAATATGAATAAAATAGTTGATAGTTTACATCTTGCACTTCCTTCCTACTTCCTAATTGTGGTTTTAGGTATACGGTATACATTTACGGAGGAGATCATCATGGGTGAAACCACCTCAGGTGAGCGTTTATAGGACATTGGTACTCTGGTTCTTATCTTTGCTCCAAAACATAGATTGTGGGTACTCGTTAGAACCGCATCGGCGAGGCGGTTCTAACGTGTACCCACAATCTATGTTTTGTGCAAAAGTATACCCCCTTGAACCGCACTTTTATATAGAAAAAATGGGGGTTGCAGGGGTTTACCTATTTTTCTTATTTTTGCTCCAAAACATAGATTGTGGGTACTCGTTAGAACCGCCTCGGCGAGGCGGTTCTAACGTGTGCCCACAATTTATGTTTTGAGCAAAAATAAGAAAAAATATCAAAAATATTATACTCACAATTTTCATTTTAACAACTTTTAAAATATTTTTATATTGCATGGGCATGTTTTCGTAATGAATATTCGATAGTCAAGTCTGTGCATCTACGTGTTTGTTTATTTGAATTGATACTTATAGTACTAGTCAAGAGTTATGGTAATGTCGGGACATTGCCTACAGGACTTTTACCCAAAACGAGGATGTCATGACATCCATCAATGGCTTCACATACATGTATAACCATCCAAGTAAGCCACAAAGGCTTATACATATAATATGAATGGTTTCACTTGAACCACTTTTCCTGGGCAGGCTCAGACCTGAGTGGTTAACCAGTAATTAGATGGTCAGTCAGAGGCGTACAGGCTTTGCCTGAAGGCAGCCCAAATATTTCTTTGTGTCCCGACCACCTTTATAGACAGAATATGGCTATACATGCTCTGAGTGTGAAAAATGTTGCTTGTGAAACGTTGTACAGTTTTGTCGCTACAACGCCTGGTGTTAAGAAGCGTTAAGGTTACTTGTACCTGTAGCAAGGTAATACAACTAGAACGAGAAAATTTGATGGCAATTTTGTTCTGAAACATTCTAATAAAGAAAGCAGTACAGTGAATGACCACCACACGACAGAATGAGCAGGAGTGTGATTTAGTGAGTCAAAGAAAGTTGTAACAATTACTATAGCACGAGTTTAAATCAATCAAATTCTTAATGTCATAGAATTTCTATTTCTGTTCGAATCTTGCTAAAATTAACCTTGAGCATACATGAAGATGTTTTCTATTCTAATGTAAAGACAAAATGCTTTGACGCAACCGGCAAACACGTTTGGACGTGATTATTCGAATGATGGAAAGGATGTGTTTGGGTACCTTGATGTGTACTTAAAAGGTTTCAAGCATCAAAACAAGAACCATTCTTATGTGGGTGGTTGTGGTATCTGACCGGAGCGAGGGTCTCGTTTTGTCTCACATGGTCAATTTTCCCGGTAAATTGAACCGATGTGGGTTGTAAGTCCCATCCGTGTGATAACGGAAGCCCATGTGTCTTGTTTTGATCTTCGCTGGGCTTTTTTTCCATGATAAGGTTTAGATGAGACACAAAAGAGAAACAATTGATTTATTGTAGCACTCCCGGTTAGATTTTGGGAGCGTTGTGTTGATTATTGTTCCAAGTTGTCGCTTGAAGTTGATTAACTCGTGTTATTTATTAAGTAAATACTATTTATGGTGTTTTTGTTTTATTATATCTTTGTTTTCAGAAGAAAACTATCTGAAGTTGCGTTACTAGTTTCGAGACACAAGGTCCCTTCATCAGACGCAATTTAAAGATATATAAACAAATGTGTGTATATGTGTCAACTTCACTAATGAGCACTATATTTTATAGCGCGTAAATACAATGTACGTATTTTTTTGTATTTTGGTGATAACTTCTGACCAGTACGAGAATTTTCACGCTATGCTAAGCGAGATAACCCGTCGATTTTGAAACATTCATTGTACTTTTAGAGTTGCTGTAATACTATGTTTACCGTGCCCAGATTCACTCTATACCAAGGTTAAAGATGAAAACTGGTTCAGGGATTTTGAACTCTTTAAAGTACTGCCTTAAATGAGGTACCGTGGTTTGTTTTATTTTTTCTCTAACTTTCTACCAAGTACCTCATTTAAAATGCAATCTTCGGATTTAAACCGATATGCAGCACTTGCTTCAAATACACTCGGGTTGATTACCAATATATGTGTATTTTATTTTGAAACACACTCGGGTTGGTTACCGATTTCGTGTGTCCCGAGCACGGAGGGTTGATTACCTCTATAAGTGCTTCTGGTTTTATAGAAAAGCGCAAGCAGGGTTGATTACCTGGCAAGAGCGCCTAAAGGTATTGTAGATTTGCAGTATAGGAATATACCGCAAAAATACTATGTATGTTTTGAAAATATGTCCTGAGAAGGACAGTTTGTTTGTTAATATTTTTCCAAAATATCCTTTCGTATGTGTACTGGTCGAGACCAGAACTGTAAATGACGGGATGATGGGTTTATCGCATTGGTCAGATTGTTTTTGGTGGTCGCTAATTGGTTGAATTAGCGATCAAAGGGTCTCATTTGATTGAAGAAGCTATCAACAGATGAAACCCATTCAGAAGATAGCGCGCGAACCTCCACGCAACATTAGGAAAATTAACAAATGTGCGTTATGATGGGTGGTTGTTTGATGACTAACAGACGAATTGTACATGGTCCATTTAGATGTTTCAGGGGTCCCATGTAATTTATTCCATATGTGTATAGTTCTAACCCATAAGCCATTCTACTGTATTTTTTAATTATTTTGCATTAAATGATAATTTTTATTTGGTATTTATTTCAATAACAGCAATTGAGAGGTGTAAACCCGATTAATTCACCTCTAAATGACACGTGTGTGTATTCGTAAATGGTGTTTGTCAATATTGCACCTGTCATTTAATTGAGTCGTTTGGTTTAAATTGATGGTTAGGTGATTATGGCACACGTCGGTGCTGTAGGGAAATATTTCACACCAAAGTCAATTCATGTATTTTTAAATTTTAGTAATCAATGTTGTATATTGCTATTTGTATATAGATTTGTAGTATATGTGCTACAGTTTAAGTACAAATAAATAAACTTTCATTAACTATATCGTATTGCACCGAATGTATGTATTTTGTGATGTTTAATGCATTAAGCGATGTGCATTTGGAAGATGTTGTTCACTGCTGTTCGTTTTCTTATGTTATCTCTTCTGTGTGAAGAAGTCATAAATTTAATTTGCTTGTGTTCTTTTTGTGACTGCAAATGGTAAAGAGAATACAATATTTAGGGAGGCAGTCTTGCATTTCGGCTGATTCCCAATTTTTGTGTCGTGTACATGCAATGCAATGCAGTGCCTGTTCTACACATGTAGCTAGTTTAATTGACGTTTGCATGTAGCATTTTTGTCTTTTTGCAGTTTATTGCGTAGTTACGTGAATACAATGTACGTAATTTTATATGTTATCTCTTCCACGTGAAAAATAAGTTTTCTATATCTGTCTTTTTCATGACTACAGATGGTAAACTAAATATGATTTATTGGGGAGGCGGTTTTGCCGTTTTGTTGAGTTACAGCTGCGTTAATACAATGTATGTAGCACCTGTCTTATACATGTAGCGGATTCAAAATGCGCTTTTATAAGCATTTCTATTTATTTGCCATCTATTTAGTAGTTGCGTAAATACAATGTACGCAGTGTTTGTCATAAACATTGTTTAATCAATAGGGCAAATTGTAGGTTTACCCTATAGCCGGGTAGCTAAAGGGCTGAGAGACCTTGTTTAGGTTGGCATTATAAGGTTATTCTTTTCGAATTCTATGGTACTCCTAAAAAGGACTGTTTGGCCTAAACTATTGTAGGTCTTTATTGGAGCGTAGTTTAGGTCGTGCTTTCTGTTCGTTCAGCCGTTGTAGTTGGTTTTAGAGCTTCTTTCATTATTACACTAACCGCCGATAGTGTAGATTGTTTAGCATCTCTTTTTGTGCCGCCATCATCCTCTGTTGGTCTTGCATGAGTTTGAAAATTTGTTGCTCTAGTGAAAGCGGTGGGTTTTTTATTTTGTGTTCCGCCTCGCCGATGAGCTGAAGACAATGCTCCTCGATTGTGTCCTTGCATTTGGTGGTAGCGTCGAGAAGGATGGCATCCAGTTTAACCTTCAGTGTGTCTGCGTTGGGAACCAGGTGGCTGTTTCTCGGTGATGGTAACGACATATTGTTGTCCTCATACGCCATCTTGAACCATTGGCTCCATTCTTTTGCAAGGCGGAGGTCATCTCTCGCCCCTGCCATGGTCCTCTCGGTCGAGGTAGAGCCAAGTAGTTGGTCGTCTGGTGTCGCATGCGGCACTTGTTGACCTTGTTCCCGCGGTGGCCTGGTGTATGGCGCCGATCTCTGTCCTCCACGAGGTTGTCCTCGGCCCCGACCCCGACCGCGGCTACGTCCCTGGCTTTGTCGTGTGTTTTCGCTTCGATACATGGTGTTGTTTACAGTGATAAACTGAAAATGTGCAAGATGCCAGTGGAACTAATTATAAAATACACGTCGATTTTGACACTTTTATGATAGGTATATGTTACGTGTTAGCCATTGGTCATGTCAGATTCCCCGCTGTGTGAGCACTATTTATTTTAATGGAGTGTCTATTGACAGACGTCTGTCAATAGCAAATATTCGGTAAATGTGCTATTACCAGACGTCTGTCAATAGCAAATTTTCGGTAAATGTGCTATTACCAGACGTCTGTCAATAGCAAATATTCGGTAAATGTGCTATTACCAGACGTCTGTCAGCTGCAAAAAATCCGTAAATTTTTGCTATTGACAGACGCCCAGGGTAATAGCAAATTTACCGACTTTTTGCTGCTGACAGACACATCATATCTCATTTACATGAATAATGCCCACTGAATAATTTTATTTGTTAACTTTTTGATAAAACCCTGGATGCCGGATGTGGAAAAAGAAATACGAGATCTGTAAGAGATACAGATACATGTAAACTCGATGCATTTTCTCTTTTTTTCTTTCTTTCTTTTTTCTCACGTTTATTTATTAGAAATTTAATGACAACATATACACATACATATATACTTATGACAATTTTCAAAAACATTTCACACATGAACATATCATATATACATATACATGCGTCAAGGGATTGGATGTAGGCTAAGCCTGTGATTATCCTCTCCCAGACGGTATTGTATGCGAATTGCATCAAGTTGGATTGATTCAAGTAATTCTGATTGTTGTTTGGTGCAGTTATCCCAAATGATATTTCCATACTCTAGGATTGGCCTTATAAATGATATGTAAAAGCGTAGTAGTGACTTCCTATCTATGTCATATTTTAACATTCTCATTATATTAAGACGTATAGCTGCTTTTTCATAAATTTTTTGAATATGTTCAGCCCATGTAGCATCAGAAGAAAGAGTGATTCCTAAGTGTGTATGTGTTTTATTATCTTTTATTACAATATTATTGAATTTAGCATCATCCCAATTTGTTTCTTGTTTTCTCGTAAAGGTCATAGCATTTGTCTTTGTCTGGTTAAGTATTATCAGCCAATCATCTGACCATTGAGCAATTTCAATGAGATCTTCATTTAGTAATTGAATTGACTCTTGGTTCTCAATAACAGTAAAAAGTGTAGTATCATCGGCAAATAATCTAATGTTTGTGTTAATTTTTTCAACAATGTCGTTTACATACAGCAGGAAAAGATATGGCCCTAAAACTGATCCCTGAGGGACACCAGCTGAAGTTGTCATCCATGTTGATTTGGAACCTTCATTTATTACCCTCTGATGCCTATTACAAATATAGCTTTCGAACCATTTATGCAAGTTTCCATTTATTCCATACTTCTTTAATTTATACAATAACCCTCTATGCCACACTTTATCAAATGCTTTGCTGACATCACAGAATATAAACTTAATATCTTTTTCTTTGTCAAGATTTTCTATAATGATATGATAGATTTCTAGCAATTGGTTTGTGGTTGAATCCTTAGGTCTGAATCCTGATTGATATTTTGTTAAAATTTCATGTTCTTGAAGATAGTTATATAGGTATTTAAAAATGATTTTTTTCTAAAATTTTTCCAAGACAACTTGTGATAGATATGGGTCTGTAGTTAGTTGGATCGTTTTTATTCCCCTTGCCTTTAAAGATGGCTGAAACATTTGCCATTTTCCATTGACATGGTACTTGGCCTAGTTGTAGAGATTTATTAAATAGCAGTGTTAAAGGTTGTACTAAATGATGGCCAAAAGTCTTGATTAATTTTGGGCTAATTTCATCAGGGCCACCAGGTTTGTTTATGTTTAAATTGTCTAATTGATCTTTGACATCTTGTTCTAATACTGTAATAGAGTCAAGGCTAAAGTTAGGATTATTCACAGTTTCTGGTAAATTAGGTTCAGCTCCTATTGTTGATATTCCAGTAAAATGTTCATTTAGAGTTTGTGCTTTTTCAAAAGGATGAATTTGCGGCTGCCCGTTACGAATAAGTGGAGGTGGTGGATTGTTCTTGTTTTTTAATTTTGTTATGTCATTTGCAATTCTGTACCAGGCTTTTGGTAAAAGGCCAGGATCAGATAATTTTGTTTGCAGATTTGACATATAAGATTTTTTAGCATCACGTATAAGTTGGACTAATTCGTTTCTTTTGTTTTTATAATTACTCCAATTTTGCTCTGTATTTTTGTTTTTTGCTTTCAGATAGAGCCGATCTCTTTGTCTCATGTTCCTGCGAATGTTGGTATTCATCCATGGTTTATCATTTGGACGGTAAGTAAAAGATACCTTTGGGATAGACTGTTCCGCTAGTTCCATTAAAACATTTGAAAAGATTTCGTTTATATGGTCTATATCATCACTGTTGTTTATAAAAGACCAATCTTGTGTTTCGATATTATGTTCGATTAAATTTTTATCTGCTTCGTCATATTTCCAAATTGTTTTCTTATAAGCCTGAGCTTTGTAGGTTTTAAATGCAATTTCTACAGTTATTGTACTATGATCACTATTAAACGGCGGTAAAACTTGTGAATCAATGATGATTGAGCTATGGTTTGTTAGAAGCAGGTCAATGCATGTTGCTGACTTATTAGGTATTATTCTTGTTGGTTCATTAATCATATTTTGTAGGTTATATTTTGATAAAATTCTAAGAAAGGGACTAGAGGTTATTTTTAAAATATCATGATTAAAATCTCCTAATATAATAAGGTCAAGGTTCTCCTCGGATGCTTTTTCTATTGTGTTTTCAAATTTTTCCCAGAAATCAACTGTGGATTCAGGTGGTCTATAGAAGTGACCGATAAGATAATTATTTTTTAGAGATCGGATTTCAACCCATATGTTTTCAAGCTCATCACTCTCAAGGTCTGCTCTATGTTTATAAAATATGTTATTTCTCAAGTAAAGCATAAGTCCTCCACCATTATTTGTGTTTCTATCCTTTCTTATTGGGTCATGATAGATGTCAATCAATAAATTTTTTGTTGGGATGTTGTCACAAAGTTTTGTCTCGGAAATGCATATAATGTCATAGTCAGAAAGATTTGCACTTACATCATCAATCTTGTTTCTTATGCTATTTATGTTTGAGTGGGCAATTTTCATGGATGTTAAGTTGATTTGTGTATTATTTCTATCATTTATTTGTGTGGTATTAACTGTAGAGGCAGCGTTTATGGTGCCTGAAGGATCATTCTGCATTCTAGCTTGACTTATAACTTGTAACATTCATTGTAGTAATATCCTGTGTAAGTTCCCAACAAGATTGCAAGTTTGCGTTCATTACATGAGAGACTAAGGCGAGTTTGCGTTCTTTAGAGAGACTAAGGCATGTTAGTAGATAGGATAAGAAAAGAAATTTCCAGAAAAGAAGTAAAAGATAGACTGAGAGATAGAGAACAAAAGTATATTCAACAAACATAGTATAATTACTTATGAGTACAAAAAAATATTAATAATACAGATTCAAAGATTCACAAATAAATTCCATCACTTTGACATATATAAAACTATATGTAAGATCATGACATGATTTGATCCACCTCGTGGGAAAAACCAACAATGTGGCTTCCGAACATGTACAACACAAACAAGGCTGTTGTCACAGAATATGACCAGAAGCTTTAAAATTCAGATTTAAGAAGTTTTAAGAAGGAGAAGAGTTGTACTGTCTATGTAGTGAAAACAAAGGAGCCGCGAAGCTGATCTGCGCCTTTGGTTTTTGGTTTTTCATTTGCAGGTGGTCAGCCTTCTCACGAGGTGGCTCATTTGATATATAAATAATTATTTAAACATTGCAATATAATAAATGGCAATATTTATTTACATGTGATTAATGAGAACTAAACTAAGCACAAACTGATACAGCATTATTGATGAAGATTTGTATTAATTTTTGTTTGTTTTACATTTCAGATTTGAAGATTGGTATTCACCTGGGATATAGCTAAACATATAATTCGGAGATGGCGAAGTAGATCAAAGAGCAAATCGAAAAAAAATATCAAATTCTGGTGTGATTTTAATTCACTTGGATAAGCTAAATAGTCTTGGCATAAAAGTGATGAAAATATTAGAGATATTCAGTGTAAATTCATTTAAAGGAAGACTCGTTATTATTCTAGCATTATACTAATGTTTCATTCAGGAGTGCAGAGTTACAAATTACATGTATTAAAATATATATCAGATGCAATCAGAGATGGATAATAGATAACCTTAACATAGCAAGATTATCCATCAACATCCTTGGGATATGCCGGCATGACCTTATATGTGTAGATTCCCAGAAGTACCAGTCTTGTCGAAACGAAATACAAGAGTGGCATCAAGGAATAGGGAAGGATCCTATAACCAGAACTAAATAACATTTCCTACACATACATCATAAATTATACATCTGGTCTGTCAGCACAGCATCACTTCGATAACAACGATATAATACACTAAGGAATACATGTACATGTATAATCATATGATGATATTTGAAGACAACATGAATTGCCTCTTTTAATTACCAATAACAGTGAAGATTGTTTAAAATTTTCAGTAATAGCAGCACAAAGATGTTTGCTTTGATCCACAATTATTCAAGAAAAGCTGGAGCGATAAATCCATCATCCAACTGATAAAGTTATGAAAAATGTCTTCTTTTTTTTTTTTAAACGCATGTAAAATCTTCAAATGTGTTTATAAAGGGAGATAAATGATTGACTAATTTAAACGGAGGAGCATAAATATACATGTAGGAGCACACTTATTTGGTAAAAACATATCCACATCAGATTTAATGGTCATTGTCAAAGCAAAATGTCTAAACATTTGGGCATTTTTGCATACATATTGTGTTGACATAAAATGTCCTTAACTCTGACTAGCACGAAAATCAGTTTGCTCTTTCATATTGACATAGCTAAGCCTAATACAAATTTCTTTGTTTGATCTTTCAAAGTCTGGGCATGCAGAAATCTATAAGAATGTTTATATACATGTAAAATTGATAGATTTATGAGCACAAATTATGCTCATTCAAAATAATATTTATGAGCACAAATAATTCCATGCTCATCCATGTTGTTTGGATTTGTAAGATACAATTTATGAGTGCAAGTTATTTCATGTTCATCCATGTTGTTTGAATAAAATTAGTGAGCATAACTTATTTCATGCTCATCCATGTTTTTAAATTTATGAGCATAAATTATTTCATGCTCATCCATGGTAAACCGTTTATAGATTTATATACTCAGTGGCATATCAAATGAAGTGAATTTCTACTGATGATTTTCTATGATCAGGAATATTTTTGTGTTCATCATTATCATATCTGAGTACATGAGAAAGATAGACAGATATATTTTTTGAATTCTGTTAATGCATTGAGCACCTAATTTTCCTTCAAAACCCAAAACGTTACAAGCTTAGGACTTAATCGTTAGTTTAGTTTAGTTTAAACATATTTAATTGCCATATATCTACATGAACATGTAAGCAATGGGGTTGGGCCACAAGTTCTTCCAACATTAGTTACGGCCCTCCCCCTAATATGTACAACATCAACAAATATTATATGGTCACATGATTATAAATACAAATACAAAATACATAAATGCAGAGTCTTGATTTTGATTTACATTGAAATATATACATATAGAAATAAATTTTAAAGGTAGTCAGCTGACATAAATAAATAAATAAATAAATAAATAAGTAAATAAATAAATAAAATGATAAATAAATAAAATGATAAATAAATAAATAAATAAATAAATAAATAAGTAAATAAATAAATTGATAAAGTAATTAAGTGAATTGAGTGTCCTGTCAAGAAGTCCATAGCAAGGGTCAGCAGCGGTGAATAGATGAAAAAACAACAACAATAACAAACGTTTAAACAAGCAAAGCATACGGGCATTTTATATAATAAATGTAAAATATGTCGTTGGGTTGTCTATGTATTCGAAAATCTCTTAGTATTCTTGATATACTTTTGAACTGCTTCAAATATTTTTGCGTTATTCTCAATAGTTAGATTACTATCACCGGTGAGAAGCTTGTTTAAGTTAAGTGGATGAAAACTATGTGTTTCACGAAACATACGAGCGTAGTTATACGTTCGTTAACATACTTAGGACAACGAAAGAAATAGTGCTCTGCGTTTTCGATTTCGGAGTTGCAGCTACAAAAGGGATTTTGAGTTAGATGATTGAGACACAGGTCATTTGACAAATTGCTACATTTGTTTCTGATTCGTGCATGCATTACTGATAAAAATCTGTCGCCATATGTATAATAGATGGGTACTTTAGTTAAAGTGCTTTCCTTTTTAAGATTAAATTTAAATGAATCAATCGAGGGACAGTTTCTTAGATTATCATCTGCAGAGTTCCATAAAGATATTGACGAGGGTATGCATGATTTTTTAAATAATTCTGTTCTGCAGTAAGGCGTTGTGATATTATTTTGATTTCTGAGCGGATAATTAGTTGTTTCCCGTATAACAGGGGGAATTAAATCAGTTATATATGTTGGTACAAGATTATTATTGGCTCTATACATAAAAGTAAGTTTGTGATGTTTGCGTCTTTCAGCTAAGGAGCTCCATCCGCATTCTGCATACAAGTTTTCTATAGATACTGATCGTGTTAGTCCGGTCACTATTCTGGCAGCTTCGTTTTGAAGACGTTCGAGTGCTTCCTCGTCACGTTGGGAACAACCATCCCAAACTACTGAAGAGTATTCAAGGACTGGGAGAACGAAAGAAAAATATATTTGATTTAAAGCAACTCTAGAAAGTGAAAATTTTAGTCTCCTCATTATTCCTATAATCTTTGAAGCGCTTGCAAGAATATTTTCGATGTGTTTGTGCCATTGCCCGGTATTGCTTAATGTAAGACCGAGGTGCTTGTGATCATTAACAAATTGTATTATTGTATTGTTAAAAATAAGGTTTGGAAATTGCACAAACTGTTTTAATGTAAAAAGTATAGCTTCAGTTTTAAGTGGATTGAAATTGATAAGCCATTGTTTTGCCCAGTTTGAGAGTATCTGGAGGTCGGAGTTAATAATACCTTCGATATCGCGTATACTAGTGGCAGAGTAGAAGAGGGAGCTATCGTCTGCGAACAGTCTTGTCAAACTTAATAAAGATTCTGATATATCATTAACATAAATTAAAAATAACAAGGGACCTAAAACAGACCCCTGAGGAACCCCAGCATTAGTTCTTTTGTAGTCTGATTTACAGGACTTAATTACCACCCTTTGTTGTCTGTTATTTAAATAATTCGAAACCCATTCTAATAAATTACCATTAATACCGATCTGTTTTAATTTAAAAATTAGCCCTCTGTGCCATACCCTATCAAAGGCTTTTGACACGTCACAAAATACCATGCATGCATACTGGCTATTATCTATTGCTTGGCATATGTGATGATAAATATCAATTAACTGAAAAGTTGTCGAGTGCCCGGGTAAGAAACCTGATTGATATTTATAAATAAGATTGTTTTCAATTAAATAGTTATGTATATGTTTGAATGCAATTCGTTCTTGTAATTTCCCTAGCCCGCTTAACAAAGAAACTGGTCGAAAATTGGACGGTTCAGACTTATCTCCTTTTTTTGGAAGTGGTATTACATTTGAATGTTTCCATGATTCTGCAAATTTTCCCTCACGAAAAGAACGATTAAAAAGGATACTGAGTGGTTGAGCGACTTCTTGGGCAACGGGCTTTAACATCTTGTTGCTTATTCCATCCGGGCCACTGGCTTTATTAGGATTTAAAATATCAATTAAGGTTTTGATTTCGTCGGCGGAACACGAGATATTAGATAATCTATTAAGGCATTTAAATTCGAAAGTTGGTAGTTGACAATTATCGTCATTTATAGTTGAAATAGATGCAAAATATTCGTTCAGACACTCGGCCTTTTCGTAATCGGTGTAGCAAGTCGTAATCTGTCCGTTGGGTAACGTTGATTTTAATGGAGGAATTGAGGTCGTGCTATTATTATTCTTTACGAAATATCTAATTGTTTTCCAGAATTGTTTCCTATCATTACTGTAAAAGTCAGTTATTGAAGATTCAAGATTATTATAAAATTTTTCTTTTGCATGCTTTTTTAGGTTATTGACTTTATTTCTAAGATGTTTATATTGTTCTCTCAAGACATTACTGCATGATTTAGTTAATTTTCGTTTGACCCTATCGCGTTTTAAGGTGAAATGCCTTATTTCGTGGTCATACCAAGGCTTATCATCGGGTCTTACAGTTATTTCCTTAGAAGGTATACACGTTTTCACCATGTCAAGAAAAATTTTTGTGAATGTAGTACAGGCTTCTTCTATAGATCCCTCAGTTAGGCAATCCCAGTTTTGGGTTGATAATTTGTATTTTAAATTTTCAAAGTTAGCCTTTTTATAGAGCCATATCAGTCTTGTGTATGAAGTTTTGATTTCACAATCAAAGGGAATGATAAGAAATGTGGCCTTGTGATCACTAATATTTGCGGGTGTGTCTATTACGCCACTATCACAATAAGGCATGTCCTCGTGTATTAATATGGGGTCCAAAATCGCATTTTGTCTAGTAGGGCTACTTATAACATTCTGCAAAGAATTAATTAATAAGATATCTCTCAAATTTCGATCATAGTTAATATTCAACAAATCTTCATTTAAGTCCCCCACCAAAATTAGATTATTTGAAATCTCCAATGCCCTTTCAATGTTTACATTAAAATTGTTAAAAAATGTTTGATCTGCTGTTGTAGGACTATAAAATAACCCTATCAAATATATTTCTTGTTTGACTTTTAGTTCTGCCCATATAGACTCATCGCAAAAAATTTCCAGGTCGGGTCTACGTTTATGTGCAAGGCTCGTATTAATATACATTAACAATCCACCCCCGTGTGAGTTTCTATCCGTTCTATAAGGATTGCTGTAGCAATCAGAAATACCTAATGATTCAGACGATACCGTTATGTCTAAGTGCGTTTCTGAGAAACACAAGACTTCAAAGTCCGTAAAGTTATCTTTTAAAAAGTCAATTTTGTTTCTAATACTCCTAATATTTAGATGAAGAAAGGATAATGTATGATCAGGATTTGGCCCTGGGTTTCTTTCGACATCTCCAGCTTCTAACAGCAATAGGATCATGATAATTGAAAATTGATAGTTTAAAATACTTGCATCTAGGAGCCTATGAAATTTTCCACAAAACATGTTGAAAAATAAAAACACATTTTTCAGCAACTCCCGTACAAACCATATGGGATTAATGTTTAGGAAGAATGTATGATGACCGCCGATTTTGTATCGATGAAAAAGGCCAACCGCGACCCTCCACTGTTCTAAACAAATTCCCATTGGAAACAAATCAATACAATAGAGTGAGGATCACGGTTGGCCCCCTCATTGATGCTGCCTTGGAACATTCTTGGGAAGGACACCCGAAAACTAAGATAATATAAAAAAGATAAAAAACAAAAAGTATAAAAATACAATACTGGATCGTAATCAGCTGACTTAATCGTTGAGCAGGGTCATTTTCGTGCTCATCCAAGTTAAACAATAGGACATATTTTGTATATTTTTTGTTGGTTTGTTTTATGATATAGTTTATTAAATATATTGTCCCTAATGCAGTAATGATAAGAAATGCTAAGAATAAGATTTCCCATGCATATAATTTGACATACTGAAAGTTTGGAAATTTTCGCATGACTTCTATTTATCAAATTTTCGATTGCCAAATTTGTATAAGTGACCTCTTGAATTCGCGAGCGAGTACTCGCGTCTATAAAAGTAATAGTAAGTGTAATTTATTAGTGAGAACTTTGTTTTTTCTTTACGAGGCAACAGATTTGCAAAGTTTAGATAAAATGAAGTTCTTGCGAATATTTCTGAATTTACAGTAACTCAGGTGTAAACATAATTTTTTGGTCATTCTTAACTGTATAAGTTAGAATTTGTATTTCAAGCTAGAAAAGCTTAAGAGTATCTAATTACATTTCTTAGTACAATCCATAATTGGACACCATTAGGGTCTTGTACTGATTTAAGTGGTAATACACACATATACTCTAACTAAAAGTGAAAGTTGTAGTATATCTTTTACATGTTTCATAATTTAGCTCATAGTCATATTGGAATTCCATAAGAAATAAACAATACTCAATTACTACAAATAGTCATACACAAGCTGAAGCAATATTACATGTAGGTTAAGTCAAAGTTAATGTTGTAGTAAATCATGTTATATATCATAGAACAACAAGCAATAGTTGGACTTTTTTCTCACGTGTGTGTGTGTGTGTGTGTGTGTGTGTGTGTGTTCGAACGAGCGTCTATGATGCTGAAGTTACTTTTTCATTTTAAGAAAAACAGTTTTGTCCAGAAATTCAAATCTATATTTCATATTGAGCGTACATGGATGTGATGATTCAAAAGTAATTGATAATGTTTTCGTCTATAAAATCTCTAATTTGATAGACCTTGATCGTTACAGTTCATGTTATGCTTAACGTTTTTCATGGTTTATAAACTAAGAGCAATGGTCATGTCGGGACGTTGCCTCCATTTTATGGGACTTTTACCCAACATTAGGATGTCAAGACACTCAAAATGTGCTTCATAATTATAACCATGCACCCAACTAAGCCAATAAGGCTTATATATATGGATGGTTTTACTATACCACATTTCCTGGGCAGGCTCAGACATAAGCGGTTAACCAGTAATCAGCTGCTCGGTCAGTAGATTAGAAGCTTTGCCTGGAGGCACAAGCAGCCCATCTATTTCTCCTAGGCCCCAATGGGCGGGGGCCCATATTCCCACCCGACCACATGTATGTTTTATTCAAGATGCGGTTAAATGTCAAGAAGAGCTGTCAATCCTTTAGAGCCCATGTTTGAACAACAATGAGGTAAAAAGATGGGTAGAATATGTTTCCGTGCACCTTGGGACCTTTGTCGGTATAGTTAAATTCAAATGTATCAGTCGAGTTATGAAAAAAAAAAAAGTTATTTTCACTCGGCAAATCTTAACAAATCATTGTTTCATCTAGCGCGAACATAAAATATGACTAAGTATTTGGAAATGTGTGCTGGTGCGCGTGCGTGCATGTTTGTCCAAACTAAAAAATAATACCTAGACGGCATTATGGTCGATTCGAAATCGAAACTGACAGACACATTTAATGGAAGTTGAGAACCCGGATTAACAACGCTTAACAATGCTTAATATTAGTGAGATCAGGGGTGTTGGCTTTAAGCTGCGTAGAAACCACACTTTTGTTTTCTTTTGGCCCAGCTCAGGTGTCATAAAAACTAGAATACCCCTAACATGTTTTTATAGTACGCGTGGCAAACACTTCTCTTTTCACGCCTTGAGGCATATTCATATACGATACATTGTCATATTTTGCAAAATACGATGAACATAGTCAATTAATCCAAGTTTATAGAAATGCCTACCGAAAAACTGCTCAAGTTGAAATTATATAACGCAAATTATGTGCGTGACAAGTAAAAAAATAAATAATAGAAATAAAAACAAAATAAAATAAAATAAAAAATACATATCTAAGTATATGGAAATGCGTGCGTGTGCACGTGCGTGCATGTATGACCAAATTGAAAAAAGGAAGTTGAGAACCCGGATTAACAATGCAATTGTTGTCAATAAGCTGCGTAGAAACCACACTTTTGTTTTCGTTTATATAAAAAGTTTAAATGTGTGTTGTCTTTTTTGTGGCCCGGCTCAGGTGTCATAGAACTAGAATATCCCTAAAATGTTTTATAGTGCGCATGGCAAACACTTCTCCTTTCACACCTTCTCCTTCTATTGACAGTAATTTTTTGTTGTAATTATATACACCAAACTTCAAGAAACCGTGACATCTTGAGAAGAATTACAATTTGAATAAATACAATATACGTATTTAGAGAGCAAAGAAAAATAAATGAAAAAACAAAAACCCTTTTTCGACCAGTACCGACCCAACCCAGTTGAAACACGGCTATGTTAATGTATTCAAAATTTTGATGGATGATCAGCATGATGGTCAGCCGGAACTGACTGACTGACTCGGAATAAATGAATGAATGAATGAATCGGGTAAGCTCGACAATTCGTTTGAGGGACCGATATTTTTACCTTTCTTACCTGCTTAAACAAAATGTGGAAAGAGGTACTTGATAGCGATATTTTTTTAAATTCAATTTACGTCCCTTTCAAGATTATTTCAGCTCATATGAGACAGGCCAATCAGTAGGTGGGGCGAAAACGGGAGAACCCCGAGAAAAACCACCTGGCACACCCGCAAGCAGAACTTGGCTTGTCTTACATGTGGCCAGAGCAATGCTCGAACCCACACCTGACACAGCGGTGAGATGATCGAGTGGTTAAGAAACAGCGCTCTTAACCGCTCGGCCACGTGGTTGATAGCGATAAGAGGAGTTGGTGATGCATGCATATTCTCTGACAAAAATTAATTGTTTCAGATAATACAATATTAGCAGCAAATTGCGAGTACATGTATAAAGTTTCTGGAATATTTTATACCAAGAAGAAGGTGACAGAGCATCTTTTTGTTAAGAACAAGGTCTGTCTATAGAAGGGATACCCTGGTGTGAATTATCGCGGTAGGTGTAGATTGGCATGCGCGTCTAATGACACATTTGCTATGTAGCTACGTTGTCTCTACCATCGTAATCGTGAACATTCGAAGGCTCAAAGTGAGCTTATAGGCATGATCCGGTTTCCGTCTCCGTCGTCGTCCGTCGTCGTCCACAATAGTTCAAAATGGGCAAAGCATGTTTGCGCGACTAATACGTTTGCGCTTGGCCGATCAACTTGAAATTTTGTGGAGTGGGAATTTCTTTCTGATTGCGCCATTAATTTTTCCTGATCATTGCCTATTTGTACATTTTTATGTGGAGCCTCCTTGTGTAGTGGCATTGAAATTGTGTTCGACATATCTTTTTCACATGACCCATTGGCCGCCACGCCCATAGATGGTAAAAATTCTTTAAACAATCTTTTCCTCTAGAACCGGTGGGCCGATTTCACGAAATATGTAGCATCGGGGACTCCAGCCCATCATAGTTTGCCCAAATGATGACCCCAGGATGACCTTGACTATTTTAGGGCAAAGTCCATTTTGCGAACATCTTAAACATCTTTACATGGGAAAAGGCAAAAACTATGGATATTTTGGAAACGATTTCAGCATGAAACTTGAAAGTTGCTCGATGGAGACAACTAGTGCCAATGAAGGTATGTAATAAATTAAGGGCAATGTCATTTCTTGACCTGGGCTCAAGGTCATTAAAATATCGAAATTAATATTGTGTTTTTCTCAGTAATCTCTCAGCCTATGAGTGTGAAATCATTTTTATTTGAAACCTTCATGCATAGGGAGAATGAAATTTTGTTCGTGAAATTGGGGTTGCATGCTCACAAATGATGAAAAAAGCTTATCCAGAACGGGTGTGCCAATATTCTTCTCCAGAGCCTGTGTGCCGATATTCCTGAAACTTGACATGAAGCATCAGGGACCTAAGCCCATCATATTTTATTCAAATGTTGACATATTTTATGGCAAGGTCAATTTTGGAAACTGGCTTTCACGTGGATAAAAATGAAACACTGGATTTGTTTGGAAACTATTGCAACATGATACTTGAAACTTGGCAGATGCAGTGACAACTTATGACGTCAATCATTACGAAACCTTGCCAATGCCATAGACAGAGATTTTCATATTTGCTCAAAACATAGATTTTGGATCAAAAATAGCTGAAAATTTTGGAGTACATTTGTGTTACGTCGCAGATACGCTACGCACACTCTACAGGCACACAGCAAACGTTCAATGCGCGCCTCATACACGCTTGGGGTACGTTACTGAAGCAATCTCTCGTAAAATAGGAACGCGCATGTAGCGTGCACTGTCGTTCATAGAACGTGTGCCAAACGCGTTCAAAGCGTCTTCAACGCGCATGTAACGCGCATGGACCTTATTCGAAACGTAAAAGACACACGCCCGCGACATGCCGGGCTTCGAGAAAATTTAAACATGCTTAAAATCTTTTGAGCCCAAACACGCGTGGAACACGCACCGACCTAGAGCGACATATATCAACGTACAACAAGCGTACAAAACGCGCATGTATCGCATTTCTAACGTGTCTCTGAAGTGCTCCTGACGTATCTTGTCAACACGCCCGGTGTGCGTTTGGCTTATACACTAATATGTGACTGCTATTTTAGTCCGTATTATCAACATGTACACACTAAGGTCGTTCGCAGTCTCTTGCATTAGATTTCCGATTGGTTCAAGAATTATTACAATTTCTTCATCTTGACCAGCTGATTTACAACTATAAAACTATTTAAGCAATCTGCCAAATAAGTCGCCAAATTAACTCATGCCAGGCGTCTGGTAATAGCAGATACACCGAAAATTTGCTATTGACAGACGTCTGGTAATAGCACATTCACCGAAAATTTGCTATTGACAGACGTCTGGTAATAGCACATTTACTGAGTATTTGCTATTGACAGACGTCTGTCAATAGACTCTTCCTTATTTTAAATGATTTTCAGGCAATTGTATATTCGTATTTTATTTGTGCCCATTGTTATTCTTACCTAAATGTCTATTTGCTACATGTGTGTTGTGGTTTCAAACTTGGTTCCAGTGTGCTTCACAAAACTTGCAGTTAATTGGCAAATGGACTGAATTTTTATGATTTGAAAAAGACATTGACTCCAGGAGTTATTCTGACCCTGCCCTAGGGTTATATACATGCATTGTACCATTCTAGTCTAACAAGTTTATTGGTTTATTGTTAAGACAGAAAACTGATATGACAGGGCATTAATTACTGCGTGCCAACAAGACATTAGTGCATGTTAAATACACATCTGCATTATTGAAAAAACTTGACTGCTTGCAACCCAAGGTGAATCAGGTGACATATAATTTCCATAAAATGTGATGAATTCAGTCTCCCACAGTACATGTATCATTTTTAAGGTATAAGGGAGATAACTAATGTGACTTCTAATGAACCATTTTAACTACTATGTTACTTAATCAAATGGTAGCCAACAGAGACTGTACTCTGGCATGCTTATCTTCTATCGTGGACATTGAGTACTTGAACAAGACTGGCTAAAGACCATTGATGATCCAAAATAGAATCTCAGCAACTTAAATGATGTTTGGTATAAATTTCAGGCTCCACTATACCCCTCCGACAGTAATGATCGCCCAAAGAAGGCGTTGACATGGGAACCTATGAACGATATGGCTCGCAGGTCAGAGGAGGAGACATATCCTAAGAGGCAGCCAAAACTAGTAGGTGGAAATGCTTTGTTCTTGGGCTTGATGATGGCATACTGGGTCCATATTGGTGGCTATAACCAAAATGTCAATTAGAGATTATCACATGGGCATTTTGGTTATCGCCAGCAGTATCAACTGGACACTCCATTATCAAGCCCGAGAGTTTTAGCTTGAGGGCTGATCAACAAATGGTCGAGGGTTGATACTAAGGGCGATGACCAAAATGTCCATGTTATAATCTGTTATCACATCTTCTAAATCTCCTGTTCTAAAGATTAGTGTTTAGAAATGTGAAAAACATTGATTTCTGTGTTGGAAAAGAAAATGGCGCCACAAATATGATGTTACAATGATGTGACATCATTAAACCTGACGACCCATTATACTGTGGCGCGACAATGTCATATGCGGGCATGATAACCTCTCTCCATTCAAAATACATGATTTCCGGTTATCAGCCCACCCATGCTGATAACCAGAGGGCTGCATATGCAAACTTGAGGTTATCACTGGAAATATAGGTCTAAGTATGTGATAATCTCTGAGAATACAATCATGCAAATATTAGCCTGTGTACACGGTTAAAGTCATAAATATACAAATGCAATGTATACAATTTCATGAGAACATCTTCCAGTTATTTGCATTAAAAAGACATTAGTGCATGTTAAATACACATCTGCATTATTGAAAAAACTTGACTGCTTGCAACCCAAGGTGAATCAGGTGACATATAATTTCCATAAAATGTGATGAATTCAGTCTCCCACAGTACATGTATCATTTTTAAGGTATAAGGGAGATAACTAATGTGACTTCTAATGAACCATTTTAACTACTATGTTACTTAATCAAATGGTAGCCAACAGAGACTGTACTCTGGCATGCTTATCTTCTATCGTGGACATTGAGTACTTGAACAAGACTGGCTAAAGACCAGTGATGATCCAAAATAGAATCTCAGCAACTTAAATGATGTTTGGTATAAATTTCAGGCTCCACTATACCCCTCCGACAGTAATGATCGCCCAAAGAAGGCGTTGACATGGGAACCTATGAACGATATGGCTCGCAGGTCAGAGGAGGAGACATATCCTAAGAGGCAGCCAAAACTAGTAGGTGGAAATGCTTTGTTCTTGGGCTTGATGATGGCATACTGGGTCCATATTGGTGGCTATAACCAAAATGTCAATTAGAGATTATCACATGGGCATTTTGGTTATCGCCAGCAGTATCAACTGGACACTCCATTATCAAGCCCGAGAGTTTTAGCTTGAGGGCTGATCAACAAATGGTCGAGGGTTGATACTAAGGGCGATGACCAAAATGTCCATGTTATAATCTGTTATCACATCTTCTAAATCTCCTGTTCTAAAGATTAGTGTTTAGAAATGTGAAAAACATTGATTTCTGTGTTGGAAAAGAAAATGGCGCCACAAATATGATGTTACAATGATGTGACATCATTAAACCTGACGACCCATTATACTGTGGCGCGACAATGTCATATGCGGGCATGATAACCTCTCTCCATTCAAAATACATGATTTCCGGTTATCAGCCCACCCATGCTGATAACCAGAGGGCTGCATATGCAAACTTGAGGTTATCACTGGAAATATAGGTCTAAGTATGTGATAATCTCTGAGAATACAATCATGCAAATATTAGCCTGTGTACACGGTTAAAGTCATAAATATACAAATGCAATGTATACAATTTCATGAGAACATCTTCCAGTTATTTGCATTAAAAAGAACTTCAAACTAAAATGTAAAAAAAAAATGAAAAAGAAAAGAAAATGCACTAGAAACTCCTTATTTGTTGAAACAGACTAATTCCATGAATTGATTCAATGAGTATGGATGCAAATTGGATTTTGTGGTAGGATACATTATACTGGAAGATTATTATAATAAGATTTCAACTTTCATCATCCTTATTACCAGGTTCCCTCCAACAAGGGTAAGTTTGATGACAGTGACTCTGACATTGAAGAGCTCCACCACGTCCTGGAGGAGTCAAGGATGCAGCTCAAAGTTGCCGACAAGTCACTCAAGAAGAAGAGGAAAGATCCACTGGGAACTGGGCTCTATCTCAATCCGGGCAAATATGTAAGTGGAACATTAAGATGAAGTTTAGATTAGGAACACTGGTGTAGTTCTGCAAACTCATGATGAAAATTTGTGATTTGTTCCTGCATTTATTAGTTAAAGCATTTTCTTTTGTACATCTATATATGCACAGGAAATTTTGAGGCTTAATGTCACAGTCAACAATTTTTAAGTCATGTCAGGATGGAGCCAACCCTTCCTGGGTTGAACCAATACTGTAGGGAATTAATGTGTATTGTTGTGGACACAACACAGTGCCACCTGTGGGGATCAAACCCATGACATCCCGAGTCCGATGCTTTACCACTATGCCACCACTCTCCCCAGGCAATACTTTATCGTCAACGAATATTCTTTTTACAGCTAAAAGTGTCTCCTACTAATTAACAGATTCTCAATTAGTAATACAAATAATATAGGTACAAACAGCGGTTTTCATAGTTATTACATGTATATTGAAATTGAAATATCTGACAATCTTTCAGGGTGAATTGATGGCAACTTTAGACACCACCATGAGATGTCTGGATTCTATAAGTCAGCATCTGGATGTGGCTGATGTTACACCTGACGATATACAAACTATACAGGGTAAGTGAACGAGCAGTATCATAAACTTAAATGCTTGAAGTACGCTGAAAAACATACAAAAAACATTTCTTTCACTGTATTTAGTGTGGAAGACAGCAAATGCTGTTAGAAATTTTCATGTGAAGATTCTCAACAAAAGAAACTCCCCTTCTGCTGTGCATAATTGGTACATTGCCACTGAGCAAGTGCAGCAAACTTAATGAAAAAATACTCCAAACCTAATAAATTACACAAGATACACACTCAGGTACCTTCACTGAACCAACATTTGAGCTGCCGCTGGGGAAAACCAACAATCTGTATAGGCGTCCGCGAAAACAAATGCACAGATCAGCTTCGCAGTTCGCACTAACTGCGAAGCTGATCAATGCCTTCGTTTTTGCTTTACAGATAGTACAATTCCTCTTCTTTTCTAAATCCAAAATTTCCAGCCTCTATTCATTGGAACCCAATTGTTTTTTTTCATGCACATGCTCATTTCAATTGTTTCCAGACCTGCTATACCAGTGGCAGAAGCTCCAGGCTCTGGCATCTGAGAGAAGGAACCAGTTCCAGGAACTCAAGACCATGTACGCCACCTACCTGTCTATAGAGGGGATGCTGATGGACGGGGTACCAGAGACACAGAGGTCAAAGTTTAAATGTCTCAAAGACCTTCAGAAAACTATGAAAGATATTCAGGTAATTCAACGATTTATCAACCATTTTGATAAATGTATAAATTCATGCATCTAAAATTCTCAGCATGGGCTCTTCAGTCATGAAATGAGTGCCACATTTTGACGAGTATTTTGTATTTCATACAGCTTTTACTCAACCAATTGTGCAGGCTGATAAAAAGAATAAAAAGAACTTATGATTGCAAATACTGTACCTCTTATATTTGTTGAAATAGTTTAAATCCATATTTCGAAGACAAGCAACGCTATAAGTGGATGCCTGTTCATCTTTTCAGGACAAGCAGAAGTTGTTGCAGACTCAGCAGAAAACTGATACATGAGCTACGATTGGCTGTTCATACATTTGGTTCCCAGAATCCCTCAGTTCCTGTGGATGGTTTCCTGCAGAAGATACAAGATGTTGAACTCAAACTGGAAAAGTTACACTACAGGTAATGAAAATATTTTCATTTTAATGGGAATTCATTAGCTAAAGACAGTAGATTAGGTTACTTCTGAAGGGGAATGTCTGCCTTTAAAGCATCAACTGGCACTTCTGACCTTTGGCACATACCCTGTAATTGGTCGATTTCTTGGGTTTATCATATTGTGCACATGTACGAAAAAAATTAGATTAATCTTAAATTGACCTTGTTGTAGCAAATTATGAAGAAAATGGCATCTTTTATTGTGTCAGAGTACTCGAGCTGTTCTATTCCATTACAGCTGTGTGTCTAGAGTATCAGAGCTGGACCATATTCAACATGTATGGCAGGAGTACAAGGACAACCGCCGGGACCTAGAGCTACTACTGACCCAGGAGCGTGAGCTGTTACAGAGGATAGCCTTCTCTCAGGAGCTGGAGATGGAGGGATATAAGGCGGGAGTTGAGAGTGACCTTAAGGTAGTTAGTGTGTTAAAAGTTTCAGATAGGCCAGAGATATGTTGTTGTAAGGCCTGATACAATTTTGGTTGGTTAGCCATAAATGGCTAAAGGGTTGAAATTTAACACTGGAAGAATAAGACTTATCCATATAGCGAAAGCAAAGGTCTGATCAGCTATGTGGCTTCTGTTCAGCTGATATATACACATGGTTTAGGTTATCTGTATGGTTTGGTTTCAGTCTGCTTATTAAAAAAAGGGAAACAATCCCCAGTCTTCAATTATTGTGGCAACTATAAGCTTAATTTTGATAAATGAGGCTCTTTTGAAAAATCAAAAACAAGTCAAATGTGAAAAATCAAATGAGCTACTGCATCAGAAAACCAACAATCTGCATACGCGAAAAC
This sequence comes from Rugalucina vietnamica, assembly GCA_964017185.1. Classification (NCBI taxonomy): domain Eukaryota; kingdom Metazoa; phylum Mollusca; class Bivalvia; order Lucinida; family Lucinidae; genus Rugalucina; species Rugalucina vietnamica. The sequence goes on along the minus strand of OZ024883.1, from coordinate 35,394,258 downwards.
AAAGACACAGATCAGCTTCTCAGTAACTGCGAAGCTGATCAGCGTCTTTGTTTTTGCTACACAGATAGTACAATCCCTCTTCTTCTTAAATCCATAATTTCAAGCTTCTAGCCTGCTTCTGTGACGGTACAGCCCAGTTTGTGTCGGGCCAGTTTGGAACCCAAATTATTGGTTTTCTCATGCACAGGCTCAAATGGTATTGATTATTGTCTCCTGTAGCCTGACACATAGCATATTTTCTGTTTAGCAACTGGTGCACAGCCTGGCCATATATGAGGAGAAACTGATCCAACTGAAGCGACTCCGGGCTGAACTGATTAAAGTCTCAGACAAGGAAGCAAAGCTTGATCTTACAGCTGGGATAGCCGACATTCGTAACCAGCAGTACATGGTTCACAGACAGTGTAGAGACATTATGGGCGAGGTCCACAAACCATCCGCTCTGGGCAAGATGGCGGACAAGGAGGTTGAGGAGGAGAAATCAAGTAGTTCACGTGATTGGCTGAAATGGTTCATAGCTTTAGCTGTTGTTCTGGGGTTGCTATATTTAGTGTCCCCAGAATCTTTTTTACATAAGTTGTTAGATTTCCCACTGAATTTCTTTCGTGAACTGGAGTGTGTGAATGGTCCCCCTCTTGTATGATTCTATTACAGTCAAGTTATAGTGCAGAGAACCAGTCTGTCTGGCCCTGGTGGTGGGATATGTAGAGTATGAGAGTTTGAGAGGCCCTGTAAAGGGTGTAGAATGGCCCTGGAAAGGGTGTATATAAAGTTTGGGCTGGCCATGACAGTATAATCATTGTCCTGGAACAAAATGTATCATGACTGTGTTCATACCAAAGTGAAAAAAAAGGGTAAATTAGAGTAGTGATTTACATCCCAGGAACTCAAGACCATGTATGCCACCTACCTGTCTATAGAGGGGATGCTGATGGACGGGGTACCAGAGACACAGAGGTCAAAGTTTAAATGTCTCAAAGACCTTCAGAAAACTATAAAAGATATTCAGGTAATTCAACGATTTATCAACCATTTTGATAAATGTATAAATTCATGCATCTAAAATTCTCAGCATTTCCATGCATTTGAATGGAGAAAATTGTTAAAATGTCATTTGAAGGACAAAACTTGCAGTTAATTGGCAAATGGACTGAATTTTTATGATTTGAAAAAGACATTGACTCCAGGAGTTATTCTGACCCTGCCCTAGGGTTATATACATGCATTGTACCATTCTAGTCTAACAAGTTTATTGGTTTATTGTTAAGACAGAAAACTGATATGACAGGGCATTAATTACTGCGTGCCAACAAGACATTAGTGCATGTTAAATACACATCTGCATTATTGAAAAAACTTGACTGCTTGCAACCCAAGGTGAATCAGGTGACATATAATTTCCATAAAATGTGATGAATTCAGTCTCCCACAGTACATGTATCATTTTTAAGGTATAAGGGAGATAACTAATGTGACTTCTAATGAACCATTTTAACTACTATGTTACTTAATCAAATGGTAGCCAACAGAGACTGTACTCTGGCATGCTTATCTTCTATCGTGGACATTGAGTACTTGAACAAGACTGGCTAAAGACCAGTGATGATCCAAAATAGAATCTCAGCAACTTAAATGATGTTTGGTATAAATTTCAGGCTCCACTATACCCCTCCGACAGTAATGATCGCCCAAAGAAGGCGTTGACATGGGAACCTATGAACGATATGGCTCGCAGGTCAGAGGAGGAGACATATCCTAAGAGGCAGCCAAAACTAGTAGGTGGAAATGCTTTGTTCTTGGGCTTGATGATGGCATACTGGGTCCATATTGGTGGCTATAACCAAAATGTCAATTAGAGATTATCACATGGGCATTTTGGTTATCGCCAGCAGTATCAACTGGACACTCCATTATCAAGCCCGAGAGTTTTAGCTTGAGGGCTGATCAACAAATGGTCGAGGGTTGATACTAAGGGCGATGACCAAAATGTCCATGTTATAATCTGTTATCACATCTTCTAAATCTCCTGTTCTAAAGATTAGTGTTTAGAAATGTGAAAAACATTGATTTCTGTGTTGGAAAAGAAAATGGCGCCACAAATATGATGTTACAATGATGTGACATCATTAAACCTGACGACCCATTATACTGTGGCGCGACAATGTCATATGCGGGCATGATAACCTCTCTCCATTCAAAATACATGATTTCCGGTTATCAGCCCACCCATGCTGATAACCAGAGGGCTGCATATGCAAACTTGAGGTTATCACTGGAAATATAGGTCTAAGTATGTGATAATCTCTGAGAATACAATCATGCAAATATTAGCCTGTGTACACGGTTAAAGTCATAAATATACAAATGCAATGTATACAATTTCATGAGAACATCTTCCAGTTATTTGCATTAAAAAGAACTTCAAACTAAAATGTAAAAAAAAAATGAAAAAGAAAAGAAAATGCACTAGAAACTCCTTATTTGTTGAAACAGACTAATTCCATGAATTGATTCAATGAGTATGGATGCAAATTGGATTTTGTGGTAGGATACATTATACTGGAAGATTATTATAATAAGATTTCAACTTTCATCATCCTTATTACCAGGTTCCCTCCAACAAGGGTAAGTTTGATGACAGTGACTCTGACATTGAAGAGCTCCACCACGTCCTGGAGGAGTCAAGGATGCAGCTCAAAGTTGCCGACAAGTCACTCAAGAAGAAGAGGAAAGATCCACTGGGAACTGGGCTCTATCTCAATCCGGGCAAATATGTAAGTGGAACATTAAGATGAAGTTTAGATTAGGAACACTGGTGTAGTTCTGCAAACTCATGATGAAAATTTGTGATTTGTTCCTGCATTTATTAGTTAAAGCATTTTCTTTTGTACATCTATATATGCACAGGAAATTTTGAGGCTTAATGTCACAGTCAACAATTTTTAAGTCATGTCAGGATGGAGCCAACCCTTCCTGGGTTGAACCAATACTGTAGGGAATTAATGTGTATTGTTGTGGACACAACACAGTGCCACCTGTGGGGATCAAACCCATGACATCCCGAGTCCGATGCTTTACCACTATGCCACCACTCTCCCCAGGCAATACTTTATCGTCAACGAATATTCTTTTTACAGCTAAAAGTGTCTCCTACTAATTAACAGATTCTCAATTAGTAATACAAATAATATAGGTACAAACAGCGGTTTTCATAGTTATTACATGTATATTGAAATTGAAATATCTGACAATCTTTCAGGGTGAATTGATGGCAACTTTAGACACCACCATGAGATGTCTGGATTCTATAAGTCAGCATCTGGATGTGGCTGATGTTACACCTGACGATATACAAACTATACAGGGTAAGTGAACGAGCAGTATCATAAACTTAAATGCTTGAAGTACGCTGAAAAACATACAAAAAACATTTCTTTCACTGTATTTAGTGTGGAAGACAGCAAATGCTGTTAGAAATTTTCATGTGAAGATTCTCAACAAAAGAAACTCCCCTTCTGCTGTGCATAATTGGTACATTGCCACTGAGCAAGTGCAGCAAACTTAATGAAAAAATACTCCAAACCTAATAAATTACACAAGATACACACTCAGGTACCTTCACTGAACCAACATTTGAGCTGCCGCTGGGGAAAACCAACAATCTGTATAGGCGTCCGCGAAAACAAATGCACAGATCAGCTTCGCAGTTCGCACTAACTGCGAAGCTGATCAATGCCTTCGTTTTTGCTTTACAGATAGTACAATTCCTCTTCTTTTCTAAATCCAAAATTTCCAGCCTCTATTCATTGGAACCCAATTGTTTTTTTTCATGCACATGCTCATTTCAATTGTTTCCAGACCTGCTATACCAGTGGCAGAAGCTCCAGGCTCTGGCATCTGAGAGAAGGAACCAGTTCCAGGAACTCAAGACCATGTACGCCACCTACCTGTCTATAGAGGGGATGCTGATGGACGGGGTACCAGAGACACAGAGGTCAAAGTTTAAATGTCTCAAAGACCTTCAGAAAACTATGAAAGATATTCAGGTAATTCAACGATTTATCAACCATTTTGATAAATGTATAAATTCATGCATCTAAAATTCTCAGCATGGGCTCTTCAGTCATGAAATGAGTGCCACATTTTGACGAGTATTTTGTATTTCATACAGCTTTTACTCAACCAATTGTGCAGGCTGATAAAAAGAATAAAAAGAACTTATGATTGCAAATACTGTACCTCTTATATTTGTTGAAATAGTTTAAATCCATATTTCGAAGACAAGCAACGCTATAAGTGGATGCCTGTTCATCTTTTCAGGACAAGCAGAAGTTGTTGCAGACTCAGCAGAAAACTGATACATGAGCTACGATTGGCTGTTCATACATTTGGTTCCCAGAATCCCTCAGTTCCTGTGGATGGTTTCCTGCAGAAGATACAAGATGTTGAACTCAAACTGGAAAAGTTACACTACAGGTAATGAAAATATTTTCATTTTAATGGGAATTCATTAGCTAAAGACAGTAGATTAGGTTACTTCTGAAGGGGAATGTCTGCCTTTAAAGCATCAACTGGCACTTCTGACCTTTGGCACATACCCTGTAATTGGTCGATTTCTTGGGTTTATCATATTGTGCACATGTACGAAAAAAATTAGATTAATCTTAAATTGACCTTGTTGTAGCAAATTATGAAGAAAATGGCATCTTTTATTGTGTCAGAGTACTCGAGCTGTTCTATTCCATTACAGCTGTGTGTCTAGAGTATCAGAGCTGGACCATATTCAACATGTATGGCAGGAGTACAAGGACAACCGCCGGGACCTAGAGCTACTACTGACCCAGGAGCGTGAGCTGTTACAGAGGATAGCCTTCTCTCAGGAGCTGGAGATGGAGGGATATAAGGCGGGAGTTGAGAGTGACCTTAAGGTAGTTAGTGTGTTAAAAGTTTCAGATAGGCCAGAGATATGTTGTTGTAAGGCCTGATACAATTTTGGTTGGTTAGCCATAAATGGCTAAAGGGTTGAAATTTAACACTGGAAGAATAAGACTTATCCATATAGCGAAAGCAAAGGTCTGATCAGCTATGTGGCTTCTGTTCAGCTGATATATACACATGGCTTAGGTTATCTGTATGGTTTGGTTTCAGTCTGCTTATTAAAAAAAGGGAAACAATCCCCAGTCTTCAATTATTGTGGCAACTATAAGCTTAATTTTGATAAATGAGGCTCTTTTGAAAAATCAAAAACAAGTCAAATGTGAAAAATCAAATGAGCTACTGCATCAGAAAACCAACAATCTGCATACGCGAAAACAAAGACACAGATCAGCTTCTCAGTAACTGCGAAGCTGATCAGCGTCTTTGTTTTTGCTACACAGATAGTACAATCCCTCTTCTTCTTAAATCCATAATTTCAAGCTTCTAGCCTGCTTCTGTGACGGTACAGCCCAGTTTGTGTCGGGCCAGTTTGGAACCCAAATTATTGGTTTTCTCATGCACAGGCTCAAATGGTATTGATTATTGTCTCCTGTAGCCTGACACATAGCATATTTTCTGTTTAGCAACTGGTGCACAGCCTGGCCATATATGAGGAGAAACTGATCCAACTGAAGCGACTCCGGGCTGAACTGATTAAAGTCTCAGACAAGGAAGCAAAGCTTGATCTTACAGCTGGGATAGCCGACATTCGTAACCAGCAGTACATGGTTCACAGACAGTGTAGAGACATTATGGGCGAGGTCCACAAGCCATCCGCTCTGGGCAAGATGGCGGACAAGGAGGTTGAGGAGGAGAAATCAAGTAGTTCACGTGATTGGCTGAAATGGTTCATAGCTTTAGCTGTTGTTCTGGGGTTGCTATATTTAGTGTCCCCAGAATCTTTTTTACATAAGTTGTTAGATTTCCCACTGAATTTCTTTCGTGAACTGGAGTGTGTGAATGGTCCCCCTCTTGTATGATTCTATTACAGTCAAGTTATAGAGCAGAGAACCAGTCTGTCTGGCCCTGGTGGTGGGATATGTAGAGTATGAGAGTTTGAGAGGCCCTGTAAAGGGTGTAGAATGGCACTGGAAAGGGTGTATATAAAGTTTGGGCTGGCCATGACAGTATAATCATTGTCCTGGAACAAAATGTATCATGACTGTGTTCATACCAAAGTGAAAAAAAGGGTAAATTAGAGTAGTGATTTACATCCCAGGAACTCAAGACCATGTATGCCACCTACCTGTCTATAGAGGGGATGCTGATGGACGGGGTACCAGAGACACAGAGGTCAAAGTTTAAATGTCTCAAAGACCTTCAGAAAACTATAAAAGATATTCAGGTAATTCAACGATTTATCAACCATTTTGATAAATGTATAAATTCATGCATCTAAAATTCTCAGCATTTCCATGCATTTGAATGGAGAAAATTGTTAAAATGTCATTTGAAGGACAAAACTTGCAGTTAATTGGCAAATGGACTGAATTTTTATGATTTGAAAAAGACATTGACTCCAGGAGTTATTCTGACCCTGCCCTAGGGTTATATACATGCATTGTACCATTCTAGTCTAACAAGTTTATTGGTTTATTGTTAAGACAGAAAACTGATATGACAGGGCATTAATTACTGCGTGCCAACAAGACATTAGTGCATGTTAAATACACATCTGCATTATTGAAAAAACTTGACTGCTTGCAACCCAAGGTGAATCAGGTGACATATAATTTCCATAAAATGTGATGAATTCAGTCTCCCACAGTACATGTATCATTTTTAAGGTATAAGGGAGATAACTAATGTGACTTCTAATGAACCATTTTAACTACTATGTTACTTAATCAAATGGTAGCCAACAGAGACTGTACTCTGGCATGCTTATCTTCTATCGTGGACATTGAGTACTTGAACAAGACTGGCTAAAGACCAGTGATGATCCAAAATAGAATCTCAGCAACTTAAATGATGTTTGGTATAAATTTCAGGCTCCACTATACCCCTCCGACAGTAATGATCGCCCAAAGAAGGCGTTGACATGGGAACCTATGAACGATATGGCTCGCAGGTCAGAGGAGGAGACATATCCTAAGAGGCAGCCAAAACTAGTAGGTGGAAATGCTTTGTTCTTGGGCTTGATGATGGCATACTGGGTCCATATTGGTGGCTATAACCAAAATGTCAATTAGAGATTATCACATGGGCATTTTGGTTATCGCCAGCAGTATCAACTGGACACTCCATTATCAAGCCCGAGAGTTTTAGCTTGAGGGCTGATCAACAAATGGTCGAGGGTTGATACTAAGGGCGATGACCAAAATGTCCATGTTATAATCTGTTATCACATCTTCTAAATCTCCTGTTCTAAAGATTAGTGTTTAGAAATGTGAAAAACATTGATTTCTGTGTTGGAAAAGAAAATGGCGCCACAAATATGATGTTACAATGATGTGACATCATTAAACCTGACGACCCATTATACTGTGGCGCGACAATGTCATATGCGGGCATGATAACCTCTCTCCATTCAAAATACATGATTTCCGGTTATCAGCCCACCCATGCTGATAACCAGAGGGCTGCATATGCAAACTTGAGGTTATCACTGGAAATATAGGTCTAAGTATGTGATAATCTCTGAGAATACAATCATGCAAATATTAGCCTGTGTACACGGTTAAAGTCATAAATATACAAATGCAATGTATACAATTTCATGAGAACATCTTCCAGTTATTTGCATTAAAAAGAACTTCAAACTAAAATGTAAAAAAAAATGAAAAAGAAAAGAAAATGCACTAGAAACTCCTTATTTGTTGAAACAGACTAATTCCATGAATTGATTCAATGAGTATGGATGCAAATTGGATTTTGTGGTAGGATACATTATACTGGAAGATTATTATAATAAGATTTCAACTTTCATCATCCTTATTACCAGGTTCCCTCCAACAAGGGTAAGTTTGATGACAGTGACTCTGACATTGAAGAGCTCCACCACGTCCTGGAGGAGTCAAGGATGCAGCTCAAAGTTGCCGACAAGTCACTCAAGAAGAAGAGGAAAGATCCACTGGGAACTGGGCTCTATCTCAATCCGGGCAAATATGTAAGTGGAACATTAAGATGAAGTTTAGATTAGGAACACTGGTGTAGTTCTGCAAACTCATGATGAAAATTTGTGATTTGTTCCTGCATTTATTAGTTAAAGCATTTTCTTTTGTACATCTATATATGCACAGGAAATTTTGAGGCTTAATGTCACAGTCAACAATTTTTAAGTCATGTCAGGATGGAGCCAACCCTTCCTGGGTTGAACCAATACTGTAGGGAATTAATGTGTATTGTTGTGGACACAACACAGTGCCACCTGTGGGGATCAAACCCATGACATCCCGAGTCCGATGCTTTACCACTATGCCACCACTCTCCCCAGGCAATACTTTATCGTCAACGAATATTCTTTTTACAGCTAAAAGTGTCTCCTACTAATTAACAGATTCTCAATTAGTAATACAAATAATATAGGTACAAACAGCGGTTTTCATAGTTATTACATGTATATTAAAATTGAAATATCTGACAATCTTTCAGGGTGAATTGATGGCAACTTTAGACACCACCATGAGATGTCTGGATTCTATAAGTCAGCATCTGGATGTGGCTGATGTTACACCTGACGATATACAAACTATACAGGGTAAGTGAACGAGCAGTATCATAAACTTAAATGCTTGAAGTACGCTGAAAAACATACAAAAAACATTTCTTTCACTGTATTTAGTGTGGAAGACAGCAAATGCTATTAGAAATTTTCATGTGAAGATTCTCAACAAAAGAAACTCCCCTTCTGCTGTGCATAATTGGTACATTGCCACTGAGCAAGTGCAGCAAACTTAATGAAAAAATACTCCAAACCTAATAAATTACACAAGATACACACTCAGGTACCTTCACTGAACCAACATTTGAGCTGCCGCTGGGGAAAACCAACAATCTGTATAGGCGTCCGCGAAAACAAATGCACAGATCAGCTTCGCAGTTCGCACTAACTGCGAAGCTGATCAATGCCTTCGTTTTTGCTTTACAGATAGTACAATTCCTCTTCTTTTCTAAATCCAAAATTTCCAGCCTCTATTCATTGGAACCCAATTGTTTTTTTTCATGCACATGCTCATTTCAATTGTTTCCAGACCTGCTATACCAGTGGCAGAAGCTCCAGGCTCTGGCATCTGAGAGAAGGAACCAGTTCCAGGAACTCAAGACCATGTACGCCACCTACCTGTCTATAGAGGGGATGCTGATGGACGGGGTACCAGAGACACAGAGGTCAAAGTTTAAATGTCTCAAAGACCTTCAGAAAACTATGAAAGATATTCAGGTAATTCAACGATTTATCAACCATTTTGATAAATGTATAAATTCATGCATCTAAAATTCTCAGCATGGGCTCTTCAGTCATGAAATGCGTGCCACATTTTGACGAGTATTTTGTATTTCATACAGCTTTTACTCAACCAATTGTGCAGGCTGATAAAAAGAATAAAAAGAACTTATGATTGCAAATACTGTACCTCTTATATTTGTTGAAATAGTTTAAATCCATATTTCGAAGACAAGCAACGCTATAAGTGGATGCCTGTTCATCTTTTCAGGACAAGCAGAAGTTGTTGCAGACTCAGCAGAAAACTGATACATGAGCTACGATTGGCTGTTCATACATTTGGTTCCCAGAATCCCTCAGTTCCTGTGGATGGTTTCCTGCAGAAGATACAAGATGTTGAACTCAAACTGGAAAAGTTACACTACAGGTAATGAAAATATTTTCATTTTAATGGGAATTCATTAGCTAAAGACAGTAGATTAGGTTACTTCTGAAGGGGAATGTCTGCCTTTAAAGCATCAACTGGCACTTCTGACCTTTGGCACATACCCTGTAATTGGTCGATTTCTTGGGTTTATCATATTGTGCACATGTACGAAAAAAATTAGATTAATCTTAAATTGACCTTGTTGTAGCAAATTATGAAGAAAATGGCATCTTTTATTGTGTCAGAGTACTCGAGCTGTTCTATTCCATTACAGCTGTGTGTCTAGAGTATCAGAGCTGGACCATATTCAACATGTATGGCAGGAGTACAAGGACAACCGCCGGGACCTAGAGCTACTACTGACCCAGGAGCGTGAGCTGTTACAGAGGATAGCCTTCTCTCAGGAGCTGGAGATGGAGGGATATAAGGCGGGAGTTGAGAGTGACCTTAAGGTAGTTAGTGTGTTAAAAGTTTCAGATAGGCCAGAGATATGTTGTTGTAAGGCCTGATACAATTTTGGTTGGTTAGCCATAAATGGCTAAAGGGTTGAAATTTAACACTGGAAGAATAAGACTTATCCATATAGCGAAAGCAAAGGTCTGATCAGCTATGTGGCTTCTGTTCAGCTGATATATACACATGGCTTAGGTTATCTGTATGGTTTGGTTTCAGTCTGCTTATTAAAAAAAGGGAAACAATCCCCAGTCTTCAATTATTGTGGCAACTATAAGCTTAATTTTGATAAATGAGGCTCTTTTGAAAAATCAAAAACAAGTCAAATGTGAAAAATCAAATGAGCTACTGCATCAGAAAACCAACAATCTGCATACGCGAAAACAAAGACACAGATCAGCTTCTCAGTAACTGCGAAGCTGATCAGCGTCTTTGTTTTTGCTACACAGATAGTACAATCCCTCTTCTTCTTAAATCCATAATTTCAAGCTTCTAGCCTGCTTCTGTGACGGTACAGCCCAGTTTGTGTCGGGCCAGTTTGGAACCCAAATTATTGGTTTTCTCATGCACAGGCTCAAATGGTATTGATTATTGTCTCCTGTAGCCTGACACATAGCATATTTTCTGTTTAGCAACTGGTGCACAGCCTGGCCATATATGAGGAGAAACTGATCCAACTGAAGCGACTCCGGGCTGAACTGATTAAAGTCTCAGACAAGGAAGCAAAGCTTGATCTTACAGCTGGGATAGCCGACATTCGTAACCAGCAGTACATGGTTCACAGACAGTGTAGAGACATTATGGGCGAGGTCCACAAACCATCCGCTCTGGGCAAGATGGCGGACAAGGAGGTTGAGGAGGAGAAATCAAGTAGTTCACGTGATTGGCTGAAATGGTTCATAGCTTTAGCTGTTGTTCTGGGGTTGCTATATTTAGTGTCCCCAGAATCTTTTTTACATAAGTTGTTAGATTTCCCACTGAATTTCTTTCGTGAACTGGAGTGTGTGAATGGTCCCCCTCTTGTATGATTCTATTACAGTCAAGTTATAGAGCAGAGAACCAGTCTGTCTGGCCCTGGTGGTGGGATATGTAGAGTATGAGAGTTTGAGAGGCCCTGTAAAGGGTGTAGAATGGCCCTGGAAAGGGTGTATATAAAGTTTGGGCTGGCCATGACAGTATAATCATTGTCCTGGAACAAAATGTATCATGACTGTGTTCATACCAAAGTGAAAAAAAGGGTAAATTAGAGTAGTGATTTACATCCCAGGAACTCAAGACCATGTATGCCACCTACCTGTCTATAGAGGGGATGCTGATGGACGGGGTACCAGAGACACAGAGGTCAAAGTTTAAATGTCTCAAAGACCTTCAGAAAACTATAAAAGATATTCAGGTAATTCAACGATTTATCAACCATTTTGATAAATGTATAAATTCATGCATCTAAAATTCTCAGCATTTCCATGCATTTGAATGGAGAAAATTGTTAAAATGTCATTTGAAGGACAAAACTTGCAGTTAATTGGCAAATGGACTGAATTTTTATGATTTGAAAAAGACATTGACTCCAGGAGTTATTCTGACCCTGCCCTAGGGTTATATACATGCATTGTACCATTCTAGTCTAACAAGTTTATTGGTTTATTGTTAAGACAGAAAACTGATATGACAGGGCATTAATTACTGCGTGCCAACAAGACATTAGTGCATGTTAAATACACATCTGCATTATTGAAAAAACTTGACTGCTTGCAACCCAAGGTGAATCAGGTGACATATAATTTCCATAAAATGTGATGAATTCAGTCTCCCACAGTACATGTATCATTTTTAAGGTATAAGGGAGATAACTAATGTGACTTCTAATGAACCATTTTAACTACTATGTTACTTAATCAAATGGTAGCCAACAGAGACTGTACTCTGGCATGCTTATCTTCTATCGTGGACATTGAGTACTTGAACAAGACTGGCTAAAGACCAGTGATGATCCAAAATAGAATCTCAGCAACTTAAATGATGTTTGGTATAAATTTCAGGCTCCACTATACCCCTCCGACAGTAATGATCGCCCAAAGAAGGCGTTGACATGGGAACCTATGAACGATATGGCTCGCAGGTCAGAGGAGGAGACATATCCTAAGAGGCAGCCAAAACTAGTAGGTGGAAATGCTTTGTTCTTGGGCTTGATGATGGCATACTGGGTCCATATTGGTGGCTATAACCAAAATGTCAATTAGAGATTATCACATGGGCATTTTGGTTATCGCCAGCAGTATCAACTGGACACTCCATTATCAAGCCCGAGAGTTTTAGCTTGAGGGCTGATCAACAAATGGTCGAGGGTTGATACTAAGGGCGATGACCAAAATGTCCATGTTATAATCTGTTATCACATCTTCTAAATCTCCTGTTCTAAAGATTAGTGTTTAGAAATGTGAAAAACATTGATTTCTGTGTTGGAAAAGAAAATGGCGCCACAAATATGATGTTACAATGATGTGACATCATTAAACCTGACGACCCATTATACTGTGGCGCGACAATGTCATATGCGGGCATGATAACCTCTCTCAATTCAAAATACATGATTTCCGGTTATCAGCCCACCCATGCTGATAACCAGAGGGCTGCATATGCAAACTTGAGGTTATCACTGGAAATATAGGTCTAAGTATGTGATAATCTCTGAGAATACAATCATGCAAATATTAGCCTGTGTACACGGTTGCAGTCATAAATATACAAATGCAATGTATACAATTTCATGAGAACATCTTCCAGTTATTTGCATTAAAAAGAACTTCAAACTAAAATGTAAAAAAAAAATGAAAAAGAAAAGAAAATGCACTAGAAACTCCTTATTTGTTGAAACAGACTAATTCCATGAATTAATACAATGAGTATGGATGCAAATTGGATTTTGTGGTAGGATACATTATACTGGAAGATTATTATAATAAGATTTCAACTTTCATCATCCTTATTACCAGGTTCCCTCCAACAAGGGTAAATTTGATGACAGTGACTCTGACATTGAAGAGCTCCACCACGTCCTGGAGGAGTCAAGGATGCAGCTCAAAGTTGCCGACAAGTCACTCAAGAAGAAGAGGAAAGATCCACTGGGAACTGGGCTCTATCTCAATCCGGGCAAATATGTAAGTGGAACATTAAGATGAAGTTTAGATTAGGAACACTGGTGTAGTTCTGCAAACTCATGATGAAAATTTGTGATTTGTTCCTGCATTTATTAGTTAAAGCATTTTCTTTTGTACATCTATATATGCACAGGAAATTTTGAGGCTTAATGTCACAGTCAACAATTTTTAAGTCATGTCAGGATGGAGCCAACCCTTCCTGGGTTGAACCAATACTGTAGGGAATTAATGTGTATTGTTGTGGACACAACACAGTGCCACCTGTGGGGATCAAACCCATGACATCCCGAGTCCGATGCTTTACCACTATGCCACCACTCTCCCCAGGCAATACTTTATCGTCAACGAATATTCTTTTTACAGCTAAAAGTGTCTCCTACTAATTAACAGATTCTCAATTAGTAATACAAATAATATAGGTACAAACAGCGGTTTTCATAGTTATTACATGTATACTGAAATTGAAATATCTGACAATCTTTCAGGGTGAATTGATGGCAACTTTAGACACCAACATGAGATGTCTGGATTCTATAAGTCAGCATCTGGATGTGGCTGATGTTACACCTGACGATATACAAACTATACAGGGTAAGTGAACGAGCAGTATCATAAACTTAAATGCTTGAAGTACGCTGAAAAACATACAAAAAACATTTCTTTCACTGTATTTAGTGTGGAAGACAGCAAATGCTATTAGAAATTTTCATGTGAAGATTCTCAACAAAAGAAACTCCCCTTCTGCTGTGCATAATTGGTACATTGCCACTGAGCATGTGCAGCAAACTTAATGAAAAAATACTCCAAACCTAATAAATTACACAAGATACACACTCAGGTACCTTCACTGAACCAACATTTGAGCTGCCGCTGGGGAAAACCAACAATCTGTATAGGCGTCCGCGAAAACAAATGCACAGATCAGCTTCGCAGTTCGCACTAACTGCGAAGCTGATCAATGCCTTCGTTTTTGCTTTACAGATAGTACAATTCCTCTTCTTTTCTAAATCCAAAATTTCCAGCCTCTATTCATTGGAACCCAATTGTTTTTTTTCATGCACATGCTCATTTCAATTGTTTCCAGACCTGCTATACCAGTGGCAGAAGCTCCAGGCTCTGGCATCTGAGAGAAGGAACCAGTTCCAGGAACTCAAGACCATGTACGCCACCTACCTGTCTATAGAGGGGATGCTGATGGACGGGGTACCAGAGACACAGAGGTCAAAGTTTAAATGTCTCAAAGACCTTCAGAAAACTATGAAAGATATTCAGGTAATTCAACGATTTATCAACCATTTTGATAAATGTATAAATTCATGCATCTAAAATTCTCAGCATGGGCTCTTCAGTCATGAAATGAGTGCCACATTTTGACGAGTATTTTGTATTTCATACAGCTTTTACTCAACCAATTGTGCAGGCTGATAAAAAGAATAAAAAGAACTTATGATTGCAAATACTATACCTCTTATATTTGTTGAAATAGTTTAAATCCATATTTCGAAGACAAGCAACGCTATAAGTGGATGCCTGTTCATCTTTTCAGGACAAGCAGAAGTTGTTGCAGACTCAGCAGAAAACTGATACATGAGCTACGATTGGCTGTTCATACATTTGGTTCCCAGAATCCCTCAGTTCCTGTGGATGGTTTCCTGCAGAAGATACAAGATGTTGAACTCAAACTGGAAAAGTTACACTACAGGTAATGAAAATATTTTCATTTTAATGGGAATTCATTAGCTAAAGACAGTAGATTAGGTTACTTCTGAAGGGGAATGTCTGCCTTTAAAGCATCAACTGGCACTTCTGACCTTTGGCACATACCCTGTAATTGGTCGATTTCTTGGGTTTATCATATTGTGCACATGTACGAAAAAAATAGATTAATCTTAAATTGACCTTGTTGTAGCAAATTATGAAGAAAATGGCATCTTTTATTGTGTCAGAGTACTCGAGCTGTTCTATTCCATTACAGCTGTGTGTCTAGAGTATCAGAGCTGGACCATATTCAACATGTATGGCAGGAGTACAAGGACAACCGCCGGGACCTAGAGCTACTACTGACCCAGGAGCGTGAGCTGTTACAGAGGATAGCCTTCTCTCAGGAGCTGGAGATGGAGGGATATAAGGCGGGAGTTGAGAGTGACCTTAAGGTAGTTAGTGTGTTAAAAGTTTCAGATAGGCCAGAGATATGTTGTTGTAAGGCCTGATACAATTTTGGTTGGTTAGCCATAAATGGCTAAAGGGTTGAAATTTAACACTGGAAGAATAGGACTTATCCATATAGCGAAAGCAAAGGTCTGATCAGCTATGTGGCTTCTGTTCAGCTGATATATACACATGGCTTAGGTTATCTGTATGGTTTGGTTTCAGTCTGCTTATTAAAAAAGGGAAACAATCCCCAGTCTTCAATTATTGTGGCAACTATAAGCTTAATTTTGATAAATGAGGCTCTTTTGAAAAATCAAAAACAAGTCAAATGTGAAAAATCAAATGAGCTACTGCATCAGAAAACCAACAATCTGCATACGCGAAAACAAAGACACAGATCAGCTTCTCAGTAACTGCGAAGCTGATCAGCGTCTTTGTTTTTGCTACACAGATAGTACAATCCCTCTTCTTCTTAAATCCAAAATTTCAAGCTTCTAGCCTGCTTCTGTGGCGGTACAGCCCAGTTTGTGTCGGGCCAGTTTGGAACCCAAATTATTGGTTTTCTCATGCACAGGCTCAAATGGTATTGATTATTGTCTCCTGTAGCCTGACACATAGCATATTTTCTGTTTAGCAACTGGTGCACAGCCTGGCCATATATGAGGAGAAACTGATCCAACTGCAGCGACTCCGGGCTGAACTGATGGAAGTCTCAGACGAGGAAACACAGCTGGATCTTACAGCTGGGATAGCCGACATTCGTTACCAGCAGTACGTGGTTCAGAAACAGTGTAGAGACATTATGGGCTCAGAGGTCCACAAACCATCCGGTCTGGGCAAGATGGCGGACAAGGATTTTGTTGACCATATGGAGGTTGAGGAGGAGATAACTCCACTGAAATCTGAGGTCATAGACAACTCTCCTATGATTGTGGAAGATGTAATGCCAGCGAAGACCGAGGTCATGGATCAGATGGAACACGCGGTCAAACATGTTGAAATGCTGTGAGTCAACAGTTTAAGATGTATTTAGAACATACTACATGTATATGATTGTTAAAACAAAAGTACAAGTGTTTGTTGATGGTGATGTCTTAAATCAGAAGGAAAGTGTTCATATGCTGTCAGTTAAATGAAATGCTTGCTCAAAAATGACCTGTTGTGTATATATTTGTATGATTTATAAATTGCTTACAGAAAACAAGTTTTTTGTTTGATATTTTAATTTCCATGTTTTCTATTTACAGACCCAAAGAACCAAACAAGAAGAAAAGGATTCCTGTCTCCAAAACAATGCCAAGACAACAGTCTAGTAGTTTACTTGATTGGCTGAAATGGTTCCCTATCCAGGCCATAGCTTTA